>OX638071.1:37370187-37792608 GCA_951804385.1 Trifolium dubium | reverse complement strand
CACGTGAGTTTTGTATCTATTTGTGTGATAAAAAAATATCAAAATGTTGATACTATTTTTTTTTTTTGTTGATTCTCACGACAAAGTTTCCAATTTCCATCATAGTATTATATTAGGAAACAAATCACCGATTAGATTGGAGGAAACTCCCAAATGTAGCATAGAAACTGAGTATAATTATTATACACAAATTAACAAAGAGTGATAATGAAAAAGAATTAATCAAGATAATATAATACGATCAATATTGAGCTGTGCACCACCTATCTAGCTAGTTGTTGTCACCCTAATGAAGAACAGTGTGGTCCATTTTATCTTTTTAAAATATCACAATTTATGAGCTTCTAGAAGAGAGAGTGATATCCATTCATTTCTATACAAAGTAAGCAAAGGGATTTTGCCAACAATTAATTAATGGGGATTGATGACTGACTATACTTGGAATTAACATGTGCATAGCATAGCATGCATGCTCATCAAAGTTCTGACACTTGTCAGTTCTCATGTATCTTGACACATTATAGTTTTGTGATATTCATGTAACAATTAGGATTTATGTTTTTAGTAATGTACTACATTTGCCGTTTCAAAATATATGAAAAAAAGAAGTATTTTTTGTCTTAAAAATAAAAGAAAAAAAATATAAATATTTGTTTGTTTTTTAAAGTTTATTCTCATTATTTTTTTTTTGATGGGTAGTTTACTCTCATTATTATCTTTTGTATAACCAACAAAAGTTATTTTTGTATTTTTCTATATAAATTTTTTCAAATAAAAACATTTTTCCGATCATTATGTTTTATTTCCATCCCTGTGAAAACCTAATATTATTAATCCAAAAAATATTAATTTTGCTCTAAATTAATCCTTAAAATATCAAAAAATTTCAATCGAGCCCGGGTTACAGCTCCGGTAGCCCGTATAATAAATCCGCCTATAACTAGTTGGGTATTGTTGCGTGATCACATGTGTCGGTTCATAAGAGCGGAAACTATTTGGATTGAGGGAAGTTGCTCCATCGTTGAAGGCGGGTCTATAGCTTTACTTGATGCACTGCGAGATGGAACATCGAGGCATCCATCTTGTTATTATAGAGACGGATTCTAAAAGTATTGTTGATCATGCAATTGATCACTAACGTGAGTGTAGTTTGGAGTTTAGTTCCCTTATCTTCCATATTAATAATATTTTATCTTGTAATTCAAATTATGAAGTTAAGTTTATTAAGCGGCAAATAAGTATAGTTTTAATTCGACAAAAAGTGAACGGATGACTTTAAAATCGTTTTGACCATGTTTAAGGATGGTTAAACTATATATAGTAATAGTTTGGTCGTGTATATACGAGGGTTACTGGTTTCCACTAACTAGAGACCGACTAGTGGGATCATTTATAATTTCATTTCCACTACAACTTTACCTTTTAAATTTAGTTTTTGCTTAACTGTCTGCTTCACAAAAAAGTTAAATCAAATTAAAAATATACACTTTTATAAAAGTTTTTCTTTCAGAATAAAAAGTGATGGAGTATGATCTTGCAAATTTTGAAGCATCGCATTTTTCCTAATTTTCTTTTTAATAATTAAATGGTCGTAATTTTCAATTTAATTTTGTTGGGAGACGAGGGGCAGTCAGAGGATCATCCACATTGGATTCAAGAATATCGATATAAGAGACGGACACCACACTCTTACCCAAAATCTTAAGGCAATGGGTTTATGGGTCTTTCTACTTATATAGTGTTCAACCTCCACTTTTCTAAGCAATGTGGGACATAACTCATACTTTACCACAACAATCTCCCCCTCAAGTGTGAGTCCTTCAATTCATTATGCTCCCTCTCAAGCGGAAGCTCTTCCAACTATATAGACTTGTACCGCCGTTGCCACTTTGCACACGGGACCCGCCGCCTGACCACCTTTGTCAAGAGGACTTTCGATACAAGGAGCCCGGTCTTTAACCATCGGCTTCGATACCACTTGTTGTGGAGTCCGGGAGAGCGTCAGGATAAACAACGGGCCAATGTTCCAGGACCACAAGAGAAAGACACCACGCACTCTCCATCCAAAACTTTAAGACATTAGATTAATGGATCACCACTCTTATAAATTCAACATTCTTCCCATTCATAGACGATGTAGGACTTAATCACTCTCACTTGAAACCCAACAAATCTTACTAATACTCAACGCTAGTGATTATTAGATAACTAATCTGCTTATATGGAGCTATGCCACGTATCTTATAGATAATATGTTGTTAAATATCACCCTATATATATATGGAAGAACATGCATGGCGGTCCATTGTATATTTTCAATATCACAATTTTTACAAAATGATGAGCTTCTAGAAGAGAGTGATATATCGATGTAATAGTGCATCCTAAACCAATAATGAATAATTGGTGGTTTGATTTGATGACTAGTTGAAATGGGCATGGCATGTGCCTGCATGCGCTAGCTAGCTTCATTCATCATATCATCAGTTTCTTCACCGTCTAATTTAATAATATTTAATTATTTCATCTGTATATATAGTATCCATTTTATAGTGAGTGTCATTTTAAAAAAATTATTTTAAAATTAATGTTATTTCAACTTTTTAACGTAGAATTATTTTTCTTAAAATTATATTTTCTAATTATTATACAATTTTTAAAGATTACATTTTACTTTGTTTGTGATACTAATGGCTGTAATATTAGTTTAATAAAATGGTCATATCGTGGATTCTTATATGATCCAACAAAAAAAATTCAATACGTAAGAGTTAAAAAATGTTGAACTTCTAATTAATCACCTACTTAATATATCTAAATCTCTTAATACCCACTCATTATATTTATTTGCATATTGAAACACGTGTTTGTTAGTACTAATTTACAATTATTTTTTTTAAAATGTATGTACTCACATATTATTTCCACTATTACACGGAAATATTAAAGAAATATGGAGATGCTATTTAAACATAAAAAAATCGAAAATGTATACATTAGTTTATACATTTTCAACATAGTTTAAAAATATACACAAAAACTCATAACAACGTATTCGAACAAAATCCATATATCATTTCTCAGTATTAAATAGTACTACTAAATTTTCTTGCTATAAATGTGAGGATATTATTTATGGTAGTACTACTATGCTTAGTCTAAAAACGATAAATTATTCAGGTTCTAGAACGTTGGCAAAAATAGCAAATGTTACTGTATACGCTCATTGGGTGGGCATTGCATTTAGTAGTAGTAGTTGACTCATAATAAATTATTGACTTTTTATACAATTTACTACCTCCGTACCAAAATATATGTCGTTTTGACCAAATCACACAAATTAAGAAATGTAATCATTGTTGTATGGAAAAGATAAATTATGGGTTAGTTTACAAGATTATCCCTCATTAATAGTATGTGAGAGATAAATTATAGAATTGAAAGAATAAAGAGAAATAATTAATTAAGGGTATAAGAGAAAAAAGAGCATTAAATGCTTCATTGGTAATGTAAAACGACATATATTGTGGTACAAATTTTTTTCTCAAAACGACATATATTTTGGTACGGAGGGAGTAGTTGGTAGCTGAAAAAATTTAAGTAGGGGCCAAAGTTTTAGTTTAGGATTTTATAATGGGTCTCGCTAATTAGTGTTTTTGAAGCACTAGTAAAGGTTATCAAAAAAAGTAAAATTTGTATTAAAATTAGTATTTTATTATTTTAGAAAGGTAGAATGCACAAGTTCTAAAAATTTCCTGAAAACAATATTTAACATTTTTCTTTATAATTTCTTATATTTAAAATGTGTGAAATTAATTACTAAATTTTTTAACAAATTTTTTAACCTTTTTTAAGTTAAGATAGTCCTTTAGCAAATTTAAATCATGGTGTTACTCCATCTATTTCACAATGAATGACTCATTTGTAAAATGATTGTGTCCAAAATGAATGAATCGTTTTTAATTTTTAATACAATATACATTAATTATATTTTTCAAATATACGTACCTTCTAATTAATTTGACATATTTTTGAGTCACTTCTATCTCTTTTTCTTTATCTCATTTTAGAGAAAAATCTCCTTTCATCTTAATAGTGATTATAGTAGGGCTTAATTGTGATTATAGTAGGGCCAGCCTTTAACCCAAGCAAGTTGTGTTTGAGCTTGAGGCTTCCAAAAAAAATTGTTAGAAGAGAGAATTTTTTTAAGTAATTAAAATGTATTTCGATGATATTGATTAGAAAATCATTTTTTGTTTATTTTATTATTGTATAGATAAATTACTAATTTTGAAATTATTGATACTATTTATAATTTAAATAGATGATGTTCTAATAGTATATTTTTTTGGTATAATTTTTTTTATTAAATGTCCATTTTAATTATTTGCTTAGGACTTCCAAAATATCGGAACCGACATTGGGTCATAGTACCATAATCTGATCCAATTTTAAAAGTGGTCATAATATCATAGTCCATTAAATTTGATAAATTATCCCATTTAATTTGAGAGTGGTCTTTTGATACTACAGTAAATCAGAAAGAAAAATTGTTTTCTCTTTAAATTAATTTTTGAACCTCTTTTATCCAACTCATATATCATTTAACTTTTACCATTTAAGTTATATTACATAAACAATTTAAGAGTGATCTATATCTATAATAAGTTTAAGAGTGATATGTACAATTTTTTTGGTCTAGAAAGACAAATTGAATTTTACTTTATTCAAGTAAGTTGGACTTAACCGTATGGGTCCTATTAATATATAGAACCAAAAACTTTCCATTCAGGACTCACATGCCATCACATCACTCTCAATTCGTTGGTGCCAAAGGGCAAAGGCCACTTGAACTCTTAGCTTTGTTCTGTCATAATCTTAAAATAAATTTAAACAAATCTCAACAATTTATATTAATTTTAAATGCAATTTTAACCTTTTTATTTATATTATTTAGATTTTAATCTTTTTTTGATAGATATTTTGATTTAAGATTTTAGTCTTAAACATTAAAATATAGTGTTCAATTTTATAAAATTTAGAAGTTTTCCTCTATAAGAGTGTGTTTGTTTTAACTTTCTTAGTAAAAAAAAAAATTATTTATTTTAAATAGTGTATGCTATATAATATATTTTTTTCGAAATTATTTTATTAAAAAAAGTATTTTTAACTTTAAAATGAAAATTTAATCTTAATAACTGTTTTAAAATCTATTTATTTTTAAAGAAAGTAAATTTGAATGTAGAGGTTTCAAATTTAAAAAATAATTATAATAACAGTAGTGAACTTGAGTTAGATGCTATATATAATATATTTGAGCCGGACTGCAAGTTGAGACTATTCTGTAGAGTTGTTATTTCGATTTTGATGGATCAATTATTTTTGATTTGAGATCGGGAGTTAACGTCTAATAGCATCTTATTTAGTGGGGTTGACACCTTCTCTGGTGGTCTGAAGTTGTAGAGTATCTCTCTAAGAATGAGATTAGAAGCGGACTTTTATTAAGTTGTGTCTGTCTTGGTATTTTCATCGGCGTTCCGCTTACATACGGCGCTTTTGTGTTGTAGTTATTCTTTTATCGGTCTTTATTCGTCTTGTGCAGAGACCAAATTATAATTAATAATATATTTACTGTTAAAAAAAAGTAGTAAACAAACATAAATCGACTTCAATTATTTAAAAATATCCGAAAAATATACTTTTTTTTCTTAAGACAAAACAATTGTACCATAAATTTAAACTTATTTTTCCTATAAAATGATATTTTTTCATTTTCTTTTTTTGTCTATTTTTTTTGTACATCAGAAAAATAAATTGCTCTTTCTAAGAATTGAACGACCTCCATATCCAACTTATATATGTTCTTCAACTCTTATCACTTGAGCTATCATACATAAACTTTTGTCAATCTTTAAATCATGATTCTAAATTCTTGAGTTCTTAATTATAATGGATAATTTATTCTACACATTCAAGAAAATTTATTAAATATTATACGATAAATCATTATTGAAATACATGGTTTATCATTAAAATTAACTGGGAGTTATAGTTCTAATTAATTAAGTGTTTATAACTGATCTACATCTTAACACAAAGGAGAGAGGGAATGGACAATGATAGGGACTACTCATTAATCAAGGGTGCAAATGAATAAAGGGGAACAAAACATGTGGGAAGATCTAAGATACCATTCATTAAGTATAGTATATTTTAGTCCAATAAAAAAGTAACTTAGAGAAGATTCGTATAAGAAATCTTATGTAAGGTTTTATTTAAGTGAAAATATTTTGGTGGTCATACTCCACTCATGACTTGAATTAGATTTGAATTTTGCGTAAATATTTTGGGGTGGGAAACATTCCTCAATATGTGGTATTAGAGTTATGGTGCGACTTGGTAAGAGATTTCGAGTATATGATGGATATTGTTGGAGTTAAATTAAATGTGAGTGACTAATTTCACATCAATTAATAGAAACCACAAGTAAATTGAAACACTAAACAAAAACATCAAGATCAAAGTCCATCTTCATTTGTTATACTAGAGACGTAGATGCTTGTATAGTGATTAAAGTTTCTAGATGAAAAGCATGTTTAGAAACAGAATTGTCGTGCACCTAATTTCATATTACTGTTATTTTGTCTTTGTCTAGTAGCTTATTTTGGAGCTTAGATCTCTATAATCAAATAGAATATTGATGACCATATAAATAGTTTTCTTGCGATACACCCAAAGAATCAAATATCGGTACTCGATGCAAAAAATATTCTTTTCTTGATTGTGCTTCTCGAAATAATTTTTTTTTTAATATGCAACCATAATTTAAAAGTTAAAATTAAATAACATCTCATAAAACTGATAAAAGAAAGAAGAGGTTAAAATAACAATAATGATTATTTTAAAAATGATATAGTCGGTTGATAATAATTTATTTTATTTTAATGAATATAACGACAAAGTTCATAATTAAAGCATTGTTTGTTTAGTATAAAATAGTTATTTTTAACAGATGATTAACTATAGCATATGTAATTATCAAAAACTATTAGCATATGTGTGACAATGAATAGGTTAACTGGTTTAATTTACAATTTTTAATAGAATTTGTGATGTGAAAGAAATGGTCAAGTATCTTATTTAAGCTATAGTATCATGATACTCATGTATGTGTATGAGAGAGCGAGAGATCGATGAGAGTATTGCAGTGAGAATGTCAAACTCTAGAAGTGAGACTAAATGAGTGAATGAAGAAATTTGGTAGGTTTAATTTGTTGTGCTGAGTATGATAATTACTAATTGAGCTAGTATTGCATTATAAAAGAAGCTTAAGTAAAAACTGCGGTTTGGTTTGGTTTGGTTTTCAGAAATGAAAACCGCCAACCAAACCGAACTGTGCGGTTAGGCAAAAACATCATCCAAATTCATCAAAACCAAATGCAGTTTTTGCGGTTTTCGGTTTGGATTGGTTCGGTTTGTGATTTTACTTTTGGATTGGTTCGATTTTGATCACCTCTATGTGTATGTGCTTGCATTATTTTAATTTGTATCATTCTGTATTATTGTTAGAAAACACTTGTTGGTGATAGATGAAATTTAGAGTTGGTTTGATCTACAAGATATAAAAAATGAACTGAATAATATAAGACATAGTAACACAAGATAAAATTTGAAAGTATTAGTTTTTTTTTTTATACGATATTTAATAAACAAAGTGTTTTTTGAACAATAATATATAAATATTATTTTGATATTATAGACAACTTGTACATGTTTTTTTGATTTTATGACATGGAAGTGGGGTCAAGTTTAGGATGAGTATGTAGATTGTGCCACGTGTCCAATGAGAGTGTTTATATGTGTCGTGGCGGTGATTTAGTTGCGATGAGGGGTCACACGCGTGGTAGAAGATTAGTAAGGTTCCGGATGAGATTCGCAACATGGAGCATTCGATAGAGTTGTGGGTCAAGAAAAATTATATAAGTGTTGGACACCACACTCTTACCCAAAACCTTAAGGCAATAGGTTTATGGGTTTTTCCACTTATAAATGGTTCAACTTCCACTTTTCTAAGCAATGTGAGACTTAACTCACCCTTTACCACAACAATCTCCCCCTCAAGTGTGAGTCATTCAATTCATTAGGCTCCCCCTCAAGCGGAAGCTCTTCCAACCATATACACTTGTACCGCCGACCATCTTTGTCAAGAGGATTTTCGATACAAGGAGCCCGATCTATAACTATCGGCTCTAATACCATTGTTGGGACAACGAGGGGGCAATCAGGGGATCATTCCCATTGAGTCTAAGAACATCGATATAAGTGAGTTGTACACCACACTCTTACCCAAAACCTTAATACAATGAGTTTATAAGTCTTCCTACTAATAAAGAATTCAACTTCCACTTTTATAAGTAATGTGAGAATTAACTCATACTTTACCGTAATACTCCTATTGTTGTTGCGTTGCTGTTTATTGGCTTGTTACGTGGTACACTTGTACTAGTTGCTAGTATTGCTTTTTTATTACGTGTTGCAGTAGTACTTTAACTCTTTTTTTTGTCTATTTTACTATTACTATATCTTATATTATATTTTTGATTAGTATTATGTTGCGCTGTTTTTTTTCCGATGTATGTGGTGTGTGTGTATCATTATTTATAACGTATTTTATAATATCTTTTTGAGTTAGATTAATCATTAAGATAAAAAAGATAGCTACTATCAAATGATTTGTTCCGCATCAAAGATTATAATGATTATGTAGTTGCAAAATTGTAAGGGTGAAATTATAAATTAGTTAAAAAATTTCTTTCATTTTTTTTGTCATTTTAATAGTTAAAATTTCAATGTTAAAGATGAATAAGTGAGTGTATCAGAGTTCGAACTCTAATATTTACATACACATGCAATATGCTCTATCAATTGAGCTAACTATCAATGGAGCTAAGGTTCACGAGACAATTTTCTTTTATTTTATATTAATAACTAAACATTTATAATTAAAAGTAGCAAAAGAACCGTGCTTTCGCACAGGTTTGTTGTTAATTTAATAAATTAATATTTAATAAATTAAAAATATATAAAAATTAATGTAGGATTTTTATAAATTAATATTAGATACATATGCGAAAACTAATATTTTCATGTAGAGTTTTATCTAAAATATTTTTTTAGATGCAAAAATCAGAAAAATATATAAATTTTTCTGTTGTAAATTTTATTTGCTTATAGATGTCAAAACAAACTTTTTATCTTTCAGTATGATAAAAATTGAAACTCATGAGTATTGTCAATATTTCAACATTATTGTAGGGTTTTTAAGAAAATATTTGCTTGTTTTACATGAGAAAACCCGTCAATTATTTGCATCGCGTTCATTGCAAATTTCATGTGTTTATACATGTTGAAATAAACACATGATTTTTTTTGGTACGTAAATGAAATGACAAAGTCATTATAAACTCACACACTCAAAGTGTAGGAACCGGGGATCGAAACTCGTCATGAACGTCTGACCTAGTAATTTCGACATTTTATGCGTATTTTAAAATACCAAGAGACTAATATAGGATTTCTATAATTAATATTAAGTATTTATATATGCGAAAATAAATATTTTGAAGTTAGATTTTAATGTTAAATATATTTTTATATGTAAAAACCCGTTAAATAAATTAATGTTCCCGTTGTGAATTTTATTTGCTTATAGTATCAACATGAACTTTTTATGTCTCGATATGATAAAATTTGATACTTGTGAGTATTTTCAAAATTCCAATATTAATGTAGGATTTTAAAAAAACATTTGCTTATTTTATATGAGAAAATCTATCAATTATTTGAATCGCGTTCGTTGCAAATTTTATGTACTTATAAACATTCAAATAAAAAGGTGAAATTTTATGTACTTTTTAATTATTTCATATTTCTTTAATATCTAATTATTAATGGAGAATAAAAAGGTGGAATTTTAGACTATTAAAAAAGTTGAAGGAAAATTTAATTATAAAAAATGAGTAAGAATAAAAGTTGAAAGAAAGAAAAAAAATTAGAAAATAAGAAAGACAAAAGAAATAAAGAAAACACAATAAATAAATAAATAATTAAAAAGTAAGAGAGAAAATGTAAAGAAAGAGAAAAAGTCAAAAAAGTAAGAAAGAGAAAGTAATAAAAAATTAAAATAAGAATTAAAATGACATTTTTATCTTCAAAAATTCTAATTTTAATGATTTGAACGAAGGATAACAAAGTAATGTTATATGTAATCTATTTTATTGTATTGATGATAGTAGATTTCTCATCTAAAATAATTTATTAAGATCAACAATTTAATATTTTATATAAACAATTAACTTTTGAAGATATAGATTGAAATGAACATTAGATTGGATTATTTAAGTAGTAAACAAATAAAAATTGAAATGAACATTAAATTAGATTAGATTAGATTAGATTATTTAAGTAGTAAACAAATAAACTTGAAATGAACATTAGATTGGTGTCAAATGCATAGTAAAAGTCGTTGCTTCCTTTTCAATAATTTAAGGCTTTAATTAGCTTATTTGTCACTTTCAACATGTCCAGCTTCTCAATCAAAAACTCTTCTAGAAAGCTTATAATCAAAAACCCTTCTAGAAGCACTTATTGTTATAGTTATCTCTTTTTCTTGTCCCCAATGCAATCACCATACATACCCATGTGCACCACTCTTTCTTTTTCTTATCCTCTATATAATCTCATTCCTCAAACTCTTCACCCCACAACACAATATCTAAAACCCACTTCACTTAAATCCTCTCCTTAAAATTCTCAATCAAAAAACATACTAAAATACCATAAATACCCCCTTTTCTTTCTATAAATCAAGCTTCAATCTTTTTTCTAAAAATCTCATCTTTCTTCAATTCTAGTTAATGGGTTTTTGTTAATTCATCATTTCATCTTCGTTTTCACTCAGAAATTTCCTTCAATTTCATTTTCATTTTCATTTCTAAAGTTTTTGCATTATGGAGCTTATTTCGGGTCTACCCGAAGATTTGGCCCGAGACTGTTTAATTCGGGTTTCATACCAACAGTTTCCGACGGTGGCGTCGGTTTGTAAAGGGTGGAAGACGGAGATACTTACGCCGGAGTATCACCGTCAACGGAGGAGAACAGGACAAACTCAAAAAATTCTAGTGATGGTTCAAGCACGGGTTGAACCGGAAAAAACAGAAACCGGTTCGACGAAAAGATTAACAAACCCGGTTTACCGGTTGAGTGTATTTGAACCGGAAACCGGTTTATGGAGTGAGTTACCAGCTCCACCCGGTTATGGTTCAGGTTTACCGGTGATGTGTCAGTTAGCATGTGTTGGTTATGAACTTGTTGTGTTGGGTGGTTTGGATCCATATACATGGAAAGCATCGAATTCGGTGTTTGTTTATAATTTCCTGTCGGCTGAATGGCGCCGTGGGACCCACATGCCAGGTGGACCTCGTTCGTTTTTCGCTTGCTCGTCGGATGATCGCCAGACAATTTTTGTAGCTGGCGGTCATGATGACGAGAAGAATGCATTGAGGTCCGCGTTGGCATATGATGTTGTGGAGGATAAATGGGTTGAGCTGCCTGAGATGTCATCGGAGCGTGACGAGTGTAAGGCGGTGTTCCGCGGTGGGAGGTTCATTGTAGTTGGTGGTTACACGACGGAGAATCAAGGAAGATTTGAGAGAAGTGCCGAAGCGTTTGATTTTATGACATGGAAGTGGGGTCACGTTGAGGAAGAGTATTTAGATTGTACCACGTGTCCTATGACGTTGGTGGACGGTGGTGATGATAATGAGAGTGTTTATATGTGTCGCGGCGGTGATTTAGTTGCGATGAGGGGTCACACATGGCAGCAGATTGGTAAGGTTCCGGATGAGATTCGCAACGTGGCATATGTTGGAGCGTTCGATGGAGTTGTGGTTGTGATTGGATCAAGTGGATATGGTGAAGTGCATATGGGTTATCTTTTTGATGAAAGAAGGAATAGTTGGAGGGAATTGGATTGTCCAGATGGGTTTAAGGGACATGTCCAAACTGGCTGTGTTTTAGAAATTTAGGAGTATGCTCTTTTTTGTTTTTTGTTTTGAAATTTTGAATGTTATACTATCCATATGATATTTTGGACTCTTTGGAGTAGTGTAAGTGCGACTTGAACTACGTTTTTTACTTTCTAAAAGGCAAAACAATGCCTTATGGATAGGACGATCCAAACACATAGTTTCAAGAACTTTGATCCAATCTTTTTTAAGATCGGATTAGATGACTTAACAAGTTGAATTGTGAATCCGTGCTCTGTATGAATGATTTTGATGTCGTCTCTGTTTGAGCGATTTAAAGCAGTTGAATTTACACGATTTAAAAGTCTTATCAGTTTGATGTCCGATTTTGTTTCGAAAACATTGCTTTCAAGTTGTTTTCTAAACTCCTTCTTTTGCTCATTTTTAGAATGTTCTATCTAGTAACGGTTTTTAGTTATTTATTAGTGTTGGGCTTTGACATTTTTATTTTCATGCAATTAAAATGGTAACTTGATGTAGAATATACATAGTTGAACTATGTACGTTTGCTTTGTAAATTAAAATAATCTTAATGTACAAGTTTTGTTGTGCTTTTGTGGCATGAAATTGTGAATTATGGAGTATTAATTTATTGGTGTCGTAACTTACGTGGACTCTTTCATTAGACGCATTCCTTGTTAACGTATTAAGGCATGATTTTTGTTGGCTTTACTATGCTAATTCCGTTACATATGTTGTTTAATGGGCAACTTGTTTTAATTATCTTATTCTTAATAAAACGATTAGATAATGACAGACACATTCTATGCAAAAGTCAGATAATTTTTTTAATGAATAAAGTTTAATAGTTTGTGTCAATTCAATTTATGTTTGATTTATTACAGAATCAAGTGTTCATTAATATTTAATAATAATAAAAAAAGATATATCCAAATCTCATATAAAAAATTTAACATAAATTTTTTATGAGAGATAAATATAGTTGCTCATAACATTGTAAAGGTTGCCATATGCCCATATGTCTCTTCTCAACTTTACTTTGATATTTTATTGTGTAGTAGTATTATATTGATTCCTAATTTATAATGAATTGAATTGATTTCTCTTTAGAAGAATGTCAATAATTTCCAAATTATCTTTACAAAATATTAAATTCATTTACTAAAATAATTGTGTGGCAAACGTTATTGCAATTATTGATTACTTCAAATAAAAACTTGTTTTGCATAGTTCACCAAAAAAAAAAACTTGTTTTGCATATTTCGTTAAAGTAGTTAAATAAAGTAAATTATTTTAAGAAGTCGTTTGGTTTGTCTACATATTTGAATTTAGTGATATGCAAATCAATATTTATTTTAGTGTTCTAATTTTACACTCAATTGAACTGCACATACAATGCCATTTTACACTCAATATTTAGTGTGCTCCAATTGGACCTAAAGACCACATTTTTCTAACTTATTTCCATTTTTGGGTAAACATTCATTTGCACGTTTATTCCTCTTATTATTTGTTAGTTGATTTTGTTTGTTCGCCACTTAAAATCATTCATTCAAATCCGTTTCTCCACCCAATTGGTGACTTAGCCAAAACAAGCAATGAAATAAGTTTCATGTTTTCTTTTCAACAATACACTTATGAGGCAACGATTAACATGAACTAGCCATAAGATTAATCAACACCTCGCATTTACACGGTTCATGATTGTAAATAGGCAAAGTCTATCGAGCACAAGTGAATCGTATCTTTTACTTTGCACAAATTTCTTTTCACTATTAGATCAATAAATTTCACCATTAAATTTTACCATCAATTTGAATCATTAACCGCATATAATAGACTAAGATGAATTGCAGTAACACAATTTTGTCACCGAAGAGGGTCTAAATCACGATTAAAACGTATAGTAACATCATTATTAGGGCGACTATGTAAATTTCTTCATGCTTCCATCATCCCAAGAAATTTGACCCTTGATCATCCTTTAGATCCTCCCTACATCATTTATTGGTTGGTGATATATCAAAGTATTAGCCTATATATGTATTGAAAAGCTCTAAATATATAGGACCTTACTTAATATCTTAGTCCATTAAACAAGAACAGAAAAATAGAGAATGGGGAAGCCTAGCTAAGCTACCATGACTTGAAGCCATTGTTATCACGAAAATATTGAGCACCTAAAGACTCATACAAAAAGAAAAATAGAGAAATAATAAAAGAGAGTTCTATCTAGACTTGGCCTTTTTACTTTTTAGAAGTGTATAAATCAATGAACTATCACATGCTTATAGACAAGGCAATGAACACCCAACCCATAAATCTGCCCCCATGGTCCATATATTGACTTTTGTAACATTTACTACTCTATTATTTGGTGTGTATTTGATTATATCATTATAAGAATTCATTATGAGTAAATGGGTTCTGTAAAGTTGATTATGGTTAGTGAAAAAATAAATCATTCTATAAAAAAAATATTTTTAACATAAAGAAAAGAATTAAGTGTTTATAAACAAATAAACCTAGTGCTCTCAAATTCCATTTCTAACCATATCAAAAACATGTTTGGCCGGCCGCAATCACGCATTGTGACCGTGATTATGCCTTGACTGAAAGCTTTAATTAGATACACTCGCGTGTTTGGTTAAGCGTTTCTTAAAATATTCTTGCATCACAAGTTACAATATCAAATTTACGGTGATCTTAAAAAGCAAGGAAAGCTAACTTCTATTCAATAGCACGATGCCACCACGGAAACAAAATTTAGGCTAAATCTTGATTCAAAAAACCCCTACAAATTTCAAGTAATTAATTACAAGAATCCCTACAAAGAGTAATTACAAATGAAAAGCAATTATTTCCTTCTCATGCACCTAACAAGAACCCCTACAAATTTACTATACATGTGTTGCTTCAAGTACATCCTTTGCACCTTCTTTCTTCCATTCATTCCCATTTTCTCTCTTGCAAATCGGTTTTCAAGTAAAAACCTAAGATTTTGTGAAAGAACATTATTCCCTTTACGTCCAATAGGATGATGAAGACCACTCACATTATTCTCCACAATTTCCTTTGTTCCTCCAGCATCTGTTCCTAACACCTAATCCAAAAGATTAAATACAATAAAAATGTTATTATTTGTTTTTATCATTCCATAAACTCTTCACACATATTAACATTAATTAATTAATAAATAAGGAAATATATATATACACAAATATCATACCGGAAGACCAAATGCCATTGCTTCTATTGTCACACGTCCAAAGGTTTCTCCTAATCCCTGTTCATCATTTTGCAAAGTAGTAAATAATCTAATTGTTTCTTCAAAAAGCACTTATCATACAAGAACTTATTTTTAAGTTACTCCCTTTGTTCCTATAAACATGTAACTAAACTTATTTTGGTCAAAACAAAGCATAACATTGGTCAACGTAACTCATTACTCACTCATTTATTCGCTCGCACGCTTTATTGATGTAAGTATAAAATAAACGATAATAAGGTAATAACAAAATAATAACATAAGTGTATAATTGACATAATCATATTTTTTTTTATCTTATAATTTAAAAACAACAGATAAATAAAAATAATTTTTTCCTAAAAAATCAATGAGTAATATAAGGAATGAAGACAAAATTTTATAAGAATTAAAGATTTACCTGAGAGTTTATGACATAAACATCAGCAGCAGAGTAAAGTGAGGCAACATTTGTTGTAGATGGAGTCCACAAAACAGACTTTGACAAATTGGAATGATGTGACAAAAAACTTAGAATACTTTTAACATATTCTACTTTGTTACTCTTTGATCCAACAGAACCAATCAGAATTTTCAAAGATTGTTTCATTTTTCCATTGTTACTGTCAACATAAAAAAAGAGAGTATACATCATTAGTACAATGAAGAAATTTTCAGTACCAAACATCTAAAAAATATTCGAAATCGTAGGACAGTATTAACCTAGTCTCGCAAGGTACTAGTTGCGAGGGACTAGTTTGATACAGTTCTATAGTTTAGAAGACCAATTTGAGTATTTTAACGTTAGATTCATTTTACCTGTTCAACATTGGCAACAATTTTCTGATATGATGTTTTCTAGCCAAAGTAGAAATATCTTCGTCAAATTTCGATGAACTTTGCATTTTCTTATCATCTTGAAATGATTCATTTCCTACTATTGAGTTTGCTGATTCAAGAAACAATAACTGACCCTTTCCAGGATTGATGCTACTTAGAGATATCACAAGCATATCCTTATCAGTCAAGCCTAATTCTCTTCGGACTGATTCACGCAAAAGTTTCCTCTTCTCATCGATTTTCTTGGAAGCACTAGTGGAATGAATTCCGGCTGCGAAAGCAAGTTCGTCATTTACAGACAATGGAACAATTGCTGGCTGGAATCTAAGTTTTATGCTTTCTACTTCACACCATTTTTGCCATTTCTTAGATTGTGATTCGGAAAGGAAAACCAACATCTTCACTTTGTTCAAGACATTCTTTGATCGATCGAAGTACTCTCTTCGGTTTTCCATAATCCACCATACAATTTCATTTGCAGCAGCAGGAAAATATTCAATGTATTGTTCTGTAAACATACAAGAAAATGATTATAAACTTTTACATGTGACATATTGAAGTTGAAAGAAACACATGTAAAATCTTAATAGCTTATATACCATTTTATGATTATATAAAATGTCATTTTGTAATGTTTTGACTCCATTTGGAAAAACAACTTAATTAAGTGCTTATAACACAAACTCTTATAATACAAGTGCTTATATAAAAGCAACTTTTATAACAAAAGATAAAATAAAGTTAAATTATTTTCATACAAGCTAAAACAGCTTACAAACATGTCAAAAGTTGTTTCCATAAGTTCAAGTTATCAGAAACAGTCTATCAAGTACTTATGGTAGTGGATAAACTATAATAAGTCAATCCAAACAGACCTTAAGCCTTTGACATTGTTGCACATGCTCATATGCCACAGAATTGTTCTATTTCAAGTTCTTAATCTTTCTATTGAACCTATAATTTTTATTAAAAAGTGACAACTAACTAACATAACCACTTGATCAAAAACTAGAAACTAATGTTAATTATGCATTTGTTTATTTAGTTGTTGCTGAGTTTAAAAATCATATTCCAGAAAATTAATTAAATAAATACTCAACATTCCAACACTAAAAATAACAAAAAACAATAAACTAAGAAACTTTATGAATCTATTCATACCAATCCATGAAGAACAAACAGCTGATCCAGCAATGACAAGATCAGCTTTGATTGCAGCCTTGAAGCTATGATAAACTTTATCATCAATCACTTTAATCTGTCTCCTAATAAGCTCTTGCATCAAACCACCTTTTTTGCTAAGAACAACAGCTGAAACACTTGCTCCACAACTCATCAATTCAGTTGCCAATTCCATCATTGAAAGTGGTGCACCAGTCATAGAAAGCTCATGAAATATCAACACAAACCTCTTTGACAAAACAACTTTTGCAAAATCACTTTTCTTGTCACACTTTTCAATATTAGTACTCAACTTCAAAATTTTGTGCTCTAATGAACCAAATGGACCAACAAGAGGAATTTCTAAGTCCTTTTCATCTATGTTACCAATATTGCCATCAACTTTCAGTTTTCTTTTGTGTTTACTTCTCAAAGATCTTCTACTATTCCCTTTCTTTAAGCTATTTTCACCATTTTCTCCTCTCTTGGCCAATACAACACCCAAATGATTATTCACACCAACTTCTTCATTATCAACAAATAAAGAACTTTCTTTGACAACTAAATCTGGATGATTTTCAAGATGAAAATCAAACCCTTTAAGTTCTTGTTCTTTTTCATAATTTTCCCACTTAGATTGAACAAAGAAACCAAGATAAGCCCAAAGGGTAATCAAAATCAGCCACAAAACTAACCGGTTGCTTCCAATCCAAGAAAACTGTGCATTACTATTACCTTTGCTTTCTCTTCGTCGAAATGACGGTGAATGTTGCTGTGGAATTGATCTTGATGATGAAGATTGAAGTTGAAGTTCTCCTCTATTGTTGTTGCATTCCTCCATTTAAAGTTTCTTTAACTATGTGTCACAAAATCAGAAATTCTTTTTTCCTTTTTGAGAGAGAGAATAGAAAAGAATGATTGTAAAGAAAAGCTATGTTACAATATTCCTGATGCTATCTTTGTATAATGGACCCTTTTGCAAGCTATGTATCAAGATGTGAATGTTTTCTATGATTTTTGTTTCACTATGAATGAAAAACATAAGTGGTATAAAAGAGAAAGGTGTTATATGACTATGATAGAAAAAGGTGCACGTGTTAGTTTGGTTGGTCAACTAAAATAATTTGTTATGATTTTAGGTATACAAAAGAAATATTAAAAGATTCAAGAATTGCAACGACTTTGGTATTTGTTGATATGTACCATCATATATGATTGGTACATTGCATGACATTGATAGTTTCTGTGTGACTGTGTTCTTTATTTTATTTTTGGTTAAGAATGTTCTATAATTGACTCATCTTGTTATTTTTTGGTTTTGTAATTGATCCAACTCATGTTCATACAATAAATGTTACAATTTACAAAAATATTTAGTTATTCTAATTTTTATTAATCGATTACAATTTTTTAAGTTACAATTTACAAAGTAATTTTAATTTGATAATTGATTGCAATTTTTAAACAATAAATGTTTGTTTTACAAAGATATTTAATTATGCTAATTTTTATAATATAAAAAATATGTTAAGATTAAAATGCATATGTTAATTGGTTTGTTTGAAAATAGTACTACTAAAATATTTGCAAGAGTATGATGTGTTTTTTGTGCAAGAGTGGAAGCTCACAAACTTCTCAATCATGAAAAACTTCAAACTGCTCCGTGACTTGATTAGGGAGATTAAAAAAAATCTAAATTTCAAAAGTGGATTTCTCGAGACTATAATAGCCTTCGAAATCAAAAATAGAAATGAATCGTATCATAAGCAGAAAATTATTTAGATGGCAAAATACCAAACAAACTATAATCTATCAAATATATGTGAAAATTTGTGAAAACAAGACAATTCAGTTCAAAACAATAGAAATTGAAAAGAAAAAACAATGCGTTGATTAAAATGTCACCAAAGCTTTCAGTCATAAGCTTATAAAGTCTTATGATCAAAGCACAAAGTCAAACCAAATAGAACAAAGGAAACCATTTACATAAGAAAATTTGTATCTCCATGATGTAATCAGCTGCTTCACAATCATTATGATTACTTTTTTTCTATATTCATAGTTCACGAGAAGCCTGACTAGTTTCTTACAAGCTTCATTAGAAAAACCAAACAAGCAAGAAAAACCTGAAAAGAAGCAAGAAATCGTCTGTTACTTCTAAAGATCAATTCATAAGGGTACCAAATAACAATTTATCTCAATTCTAGAAATGCCAGGTTATGAAGCACAAACACACGTATTATTGGTGTCGACGAGTCAATGTCCATGTTGTGTCCGGTGTTCGTGTCTATATATTTGTGCTTCATAGATGCCAGGAATACACCATGGAACACACTTCATGTCTGACACACTCAATTGAATTTCAAGTTTTCAACCAATAGAAGAGTGTTTTGGAAAAAAAAATGTTTTCTAGGAGACACCAACACATACAAGAACACCAGACACAACACATAGACACTGGTAATAAATATTAGAAAAAACAAGTGATTGTATGCAATCATAATTCATAACTGTCACTGATGTGTTGGACACTTGAACATACATCTGATATCAAGTATCAGTATTCTACGTTTTCAACCAATAGAATTTCAAGGAATTTCTACGTTTTCAACCATAAGTATTAGTATTCTACGTAATTAAAAGTGTGTGCTATGATACTGATAGCCTCTATTCTCATAATCATTCTTACCGCGTAATTAAACAAGCAACTCCCACCCGTCAAACTGCAGTAACTTCATGAATAGGGAACAGCATGAGCAGGTGTTATATAACTGCAAGGGCAAAATTAGGGAAAGGAAAAAAAGAGTCAGATGTATGAGTCCAAGAAAAATCATCATATATTTTTGTCCAAAAGTGAGGACTCCTCTCAATTAGACAATTATTACAAAATATTCACAAGAATATAAGTTTTTCAGTAGCTACCTAGATAATCTTGAAATTTATTGCAGCCCAAAGTGCTCCAGATCAAAAGCTGGAGAACAAAGGGCCTAGAGTAAGGCCTGCATAACAAAAATTACCAAAACTCAGAAAATTGCAACATTATAAACAAAAATAACATTAGTCATTAGTTTGGAAATGACAAACCTTTATCTGCTTATTTCAAACAAGCTGCATCGTATATTAAACTTCACTGACCAAAATTCATCTCCGAATATCTGCATACAGAACATAACCAACATTTATTGAAATGAATTATCTAATCTAATACAATAATAGTAATTAAACAAAACTATCAAATGAAGGTTTTGCAAGCCAACTTGCCTGCGAGGTTTATTCTGTCGTTGTCCATACTCGTCGTTTGCCAGATCTAGAGACAAATAAATCACAAATCACAATAATGTAAAAAGAGGCAAATGGTGAAATTATCGAAGGAAGGGAATGAAATATATTTACCAGATTTTTGTGGTGGCTTCAATTCATTATTATTAGCTTTATTCACATTATTTTCCTTGCTGCAAAGGTTCACAAAAAGAAAACGAAGAAAGAAATCAAGAAACTAGCAAAAAGCTACTGCAATATTGAAAATGAAGCGGAAATAAATCATATTTTTATGCTTTAAAAACTTGACCAACCTTGAAGTATCCATTGCAGAGGTCTGTCCTGGTTGTCGACCGTAAGCACCGTCAACAGCAAGGTATGGTGAACAGTATTGTGCCCCTAAAGCTCCCGCAGCACCAGCCAAGACTGGTAGCCTAAACACAGACGAGGAAATTACTAATTAATAAGTTTTGGACAATTGAAAGTATGAAACTATAGGAAATTTAAGATTTCTCTATTATAAATAAAAGAATATATCAGAAATCATAAGATATATCTATACCATGTCATTTCTGATTTTCCTAAACCAAGTTGAGGATTAGCAACATATCCAGGGAATGCCATGCCAACAGCAGGAACTCCCATACCACCAGGATGCTGGCCACCAAATTGCATGACTGAATCCAAGCAACACCAAATTAAAAATAGGAATATTAATTGCAAGTGTAAACGAATAAAATAGCTTAATTGTCTGGTTCTACAAGAACTACAAACAAAAAGAAACACATATTAATATAAATCAGAGTCTAAGGACTAAAGAAGACAAAAGGTTTGATCACCCTAATCCTTACGTGCATATAACCTAACCCTTACATGTGTGAAATGTGACACTATATCCAAACCTTAACCTATTATTCATGCTTACATAAACTTAAACATAGACTTCCATAATGCATTTGCAAACATTATGTAAACAGGATCAGCTGTTGTAATAAGTAACCAGGATCAAAAAAATTCATAAATTTTTCAAAATAGATACAAACCTGGCAAGAAGGCAGGGTAGTTAGGATCTCCTTGACTGATGCCCATGTTTCCAGAAGCCCCCATTACCTGTGCCCCACCATAAACAAAAGGTCCCCTTCCAGCACCCTGGGGACCTCCTCTTCCCTTCCCAACCAATGCTCCTTTGGCTTTACCTGATTCTGAGGCAACATCTATTTCTCCAGAATCAAGTGAATTAATTGAAGCAGATCTTTTTGGAGGAGATGAGGACTGAGATCCACTACCAGCTCGATGGCTTGTCTGTGGGGCAGTAGCTTGTACAGACGTTGAAGTCCGTCCCGGCAAAGAATTTCTCTGAATAGCCTGCAGTTGCATTGGAGCAACTTTATTTGCTTGATTATGTGGGGGAGCATGTGGATAATTCATCTGTAGTGCGATTGGTGCACCTCTCCCAGGCCCAGCAGATCGGGAAAAGGGAGACTGAGAAGCATGCCCAGATGGTGTCAAATGAACATTGTTCAAAGGCTTTCCAACAGATGGACCGACAGATTCATCAATATATAGTTTATCCATGCTGATGGAATCCACAACATTCTTTCCCCGATGAATTGGATTGTTTTGTTGAACCGGAAAACCCTGATTCAGAACAGGGCGAATGTTCCTGCTGGTGCTGCCAATTTGTGCGTCCTGTTTTTGTGGCAGATTAATTTCTTTGTTGGAAGAGCCTGATGGGTAAAATGGCGGGGATGCATAGTTCAAATTCGAAGAAATCGAATTTTTCTTAGCAGGTGCGGGGCCAGGCTCTGCATTGGATGCTGGCTTGGAAACTCTCTCTGAACTAACATGTGACGTTTTCTCCTGAGATTTCCCAGACCTTTGAAAACAAAACAAAACTTATCAGAAATCATCTAGGCATGTTACCAGAAAATTCTGTAAAATGCATCTTGTACTTACTGTTTATTTTGCACCTGAGGAGCTGGACCATTCCTTCTGTTAGTAGGTTCATACCTTCGTGGCCCTCTCCCTTTCACAACAACCTTAGGCACCTGATTTTGATTGTTACCGTCATTATATTCTCTGTTGTTATGTTCTCTATTGTTATATTCTCTGTCATTATTATATTCTCTCCTGTTTCCTCGAACATGTCCTCCACGATCAGTGCCACGAGTTCTACCTCGCCCTCGAAAATTACCCCTAGAAGGCCTCCGCCTCTAAATTTCATACACAAAGCATTAGAATAGAATCTTAAAAATATTTACAATTCAACTAAATGGAATGTGTGACCACAAAACACTTCCTAGATCATTACCTCATCAAAGCGCCTATCCTGCACTGTAATTTCCTCAAATTTATCATGTCCCCATTTCTTGTCATCTTTGGACTCCCACAATCTCCTTCCACCACGCATCCGCCTTTCAATGGTTTGAGAGTAAAATTTATTAGTTAAATAAAAAACCTATGAAGCTAAGACAAACACGACACTGAGTAATCACAAATGTCAATGCTATGAAACACGGATACAGACACCGGACATGACACGAAAACTAACAAGGAGTGTCTGTGCTTCATAGTGTCAATGTCATGTCGAACATTGGACACGCCTAATGAGTTCATACTACATAGACAAAATAACAGAATCCATGACCAAGTCTAAAACTAAGCTACAATATTCCAAGTCAAACTAACACGAAATGCACAATAGCATAAACAGATTCACTAAGGTATATAAATATTTATCAAAAAGCATATGATACCTTTGGCGGGCATTAGAATTGTCCCTGAAACGATCATCATGCATATAAAAGGCACCAGCAGTGGGCACAGCAAAAGGTTCATTCTCCTTTTTCTCCTCAGGATTGACCTCAGCAGAATCTTCTTCCAAAGAGGGAATGACTTCATCATCATCACCAGATTCCTTAACAACAATTACTGAATTATCAAGCCTTCCAAAAACTACTGAATCATCAATTTTCTCCACATAAACTTCTTCATACTCTTCTTCTTCATCATCATCAACTTCCTCATACTCTTCTTCGTCATCATCATCGTCGTAATCAGCAACACCACCTTCACCATCTGAATCATCAGAACGAACCCTAACACGAAGATCTTCACTCTTAACTGAATCATCATCATCATCATCTCTATCACCTTCTCCTTCTCTTTCTTCTTCTTCATCATCACTAGCCTCACGTCTCCGCATTGTAAGAAGCGATCTATTTGCCTCTTCAGGATCACTCTCATAATCAACATCTTCTTCAACAGAATTACCCATAATCAAAAACCCCACAAAAAACCTAGAATTCAAACAATTAAAACCCCTAAAAAAAATTAACCAACAAATTCTAAAACCCAAAAGCGATAAAAGGAAAAAAACCAAACTTTATGATAAACCGAAGAAAGAATCGACGGAAAAAAGAAAAAGCCCTTTGAATATCGAAAATTGATTTCGAAAATCAAATATGAAAAGTTTGTTGATTGAAAAAGGAGGAAAAAGAGGGTTAAAAAAAGAGAGAGAGATAGTGAAAGAGGAAAAGGGAGAGGGAATTGGGAACCCTAAAATAGAGAAATTGAAGAGGGGATTGTGGGGGGATTGGGATCTGAAACCCTAGATTTGATTATTTGGAGATTTTAGCGAGAAGTTGTTAAGTTGAAATAGAAGATTGCATATTAAGTAATTATCTGAAATGTTAGGGGTAATTTGGGTAATATGTGGTTGATTTGGACTTGGGATCTCGTGATTCGTCACGTGATATAGAATCACACGAAAAATAGCACCGCATCAGTTGAATCACAAACTTTATATTTATTTTTTATTTTTTATACCAAGATATTATTTATTTATTTATTTATTTTAGATTTATTATTTATATATATATTATAAAAAAAAATTATTTATTTTAACGAATTTAATTGATAATAATAAAATTATGCAGTATATAAAAAAAATTATACAGTTAATCAATTATATTTGTTACATTATTAATAATTAAATGTTTATTTGTGCATACGCATATGTTAATATATTTTTGTGAAAACAATAGTATTGTTCATAAAATAATTTTAAAAAAGTAAATTTAAAAGAAAATATTATTGTCTAAAAAGTATTTAGAGTAACAAGTCAATTTTTGGGATGACTATATGATACGGAATGAGAGTGTTAGCTCTTGTTATCCCATTAATCCAAATGAGAATTATGATACCATTAGTTAGAATTTCTTAGGAAGGTTTAAGAGGTACGTAGTTGTGTGGATTTAGGGTGTTTGTGAAGGTGGAGGTGGATGAGATGTTTGTTTAAGTGGGTGGGTAAATTCTTTTTTTAGTGAAAGAAAAAAATTAATAGAGGAGTGTAGGTTGGTATTATTTACTAATATTTCGTTATAAGATTTTTGAGTTTGGAATAATGTTTAAGGGTGGTACTTATGCAATAAATTATATATAATTTTAGTGTAAATATTTATTTTGATATGGTTGCTCATAGTCAACAAATGTGTATTTTCATCAATAAAAAAGTGTATTTTCGAATGACATAAAATTTGCATTTTTTAAAAGTGTGCATCCTAAATGATATAAGAGCTCCCTAAAAAACAGTGTTTCTTGTTGAATCATTTGAAGTGTGGATAATATATTGCGATATTTTACCAAAATATGAGCTTGATATTTCAAAACTATTCAATACTATCAATATTCAAAACTATTCACTTATTATCATCATCAGTGTGGCTCTGGCAAACCATCTCAAGAATTGGTTCATCCAAGAACTTACCTCATTAATCTCAGAAATTTAAACAACACTATATATAATTTTCATGATCGAATACTCTGTATTATATAGATCCAAGATTAATCCATGACATTAAAACACTCTACCACCTGCAAGTTTGACTCAAATTAAAGTACAACATGTCTCAGATATGATTAACTCCGTGATACAAAGACGCAATGACAGCAAAACAACGGCTAATTAAGGAGACTGACTTTGTGAGAAAATTGGTATAATGTGGGTTTGTGGGATATATAGCTCAAACATCAGAAGCCTTGGGAGAATTTTCTGGTGTCTTCACAATTGTAGATGCCTCACCCTTATATGCTGTGATAGCGGCCTTAAAATCTTCGACTATGGATCCATCCTTGAACTTCAATGCAAATGTTGAAAGACTGGCTTTTCCTTCAGTTGCACAGGCAAAGGTAACACCCTTCTTCTCCATATTTGCAAGCTTCATTTCAGGGTAAAGACGTGCATTTAAAATCAATCTGTAATTACCCTTAGACCTCATAAGAACTCTGGCCTTCTTTTCTGTTCCACTAGTTACATTCACCTTCACCTCTCCCTTTCCGCGTTCCTTCCAACCTCCATCAGAAAATTCAAACAACACTGAATCTGCGTGAAAAACGACTTCTTCATTTTCTTCACCAGTTTCAACGACGACTTGCTGCAGTGCTTCAGTCTTGGAAATAGCAGATGATCCTGACGTCCCCAAACCAGAATTTCCAGTGTTGGATAAACCAAGACCCAAAGGCTGGTCAGTTTTCAATCCAAAAATAGAACCGGACCCACTGCCTAAAGTAGACCCATCATTTGTTGAAGTCCCGAAGGAAAACAAGGAAGAAGAAAATCCAGTTCCAGCAAGACCTGTGAAGGCATTTTGACTACTAGAAAGTTGTTGAAATGATTTGAAAGGGCCACCTTCAGCAGTAGGCTCATCACTTACTTTGTTATCTTCCTTATCCTTGCTTTCATTATTTCCATTTTCATCATTGTTCGCGGTATTTTTTTCTGCTGTAGGTGGTTCTTTGTTGATCTCACTGGCACTCTCCTTATCAGCAGCTTCCTTCTTATCCTCATTTTCAATCTTACTTCCATCCTTACTCTGTTCATTATCTACCTTTGAGTTGTCACTGTCACTCTCCTTCTCTGCAAGCTTCTCACCTGCGTCGTTATTTGAAGTAGCATTGTTTTCCACCTCAAGAGCTTTGCTCTCTGGCTGCTTAGTTTCTTCATCTTTAGCTTTCTCTGGTTGTGTTTCAGAAGTAGCTTCAACAGGCTTGGCACTAGATTCAGTAGGAGGAGCCAAGCGTATCCCAGCAAAAGGGTTTGAAGAAGGAGCAGAATTCGTCTGTTGACGACGAGATACTTTGATTATTCTTCTGGATGCCAGAACCTCATCACTAGCTTTCTTGAAAGTTCCAGCTTCAAGGTCAGCGTCATCCTCCTCATCGTCAATAGGAGTGTCTCGGGTGAGCTCCCGTCCAGCAGCCCTTTTCTTTGAAGCCTGTGAGGCATTCTCAGCATCCGCCATTACAGAAAGAATTCCTATTTTCCCAAGTTTCAATACAACAAGAATCATAGTCAGAAAATACAGTTTGCTTTAGACATAGGAGCAAACTAAGCTATATGGATGACAGTAAAAGTTACACAAACATACTAAAAAGGCCCAACACATGTTAAAAATCAGCTCAGAAATCCATTAAGATAACATTGACAAGGAAACCATAAAACTAAACATTGGACTTTGTCAGTATGATGTAAATATAAAATAACAATTACAATTTACAACCAATAACCCAACTAAATTGGATGACCAATCACTTAAAAGTTCAACTACTATATATAACAAACTGATAAAAAGTTAAAAACCAGTATAATAAATCACAGAATTTTGTAAATTCAAACATATCAACTCAGCATTCTCCTTTACAGAACGAGGTTCTATTTACCAAATTTCAGTTCAACAAGAATTGCAGTAAAAAAGTACGGTATTCATTCAATGTAAGAGTACACTAATCTATATGGATAATCTGGTGTGATTGTGTGTGTGTGCACGCCTATGAAGCACGGACACTCCTCAGATTAGGCGTGTCCCAGTGCGGACAATCCTCGGATTAGGCGCGTCCCGGTGTAGACGTGTCAGTGTATGTGCTTCATAGGTGCACGCACGCGTGTGTGTGTCATATATATGTATACATAAATTACATACACATACTAAAAAGCAACTAACAGATCTCATTAAGATGACATTGACAATGAAACGCTTAAAACTAGTGATGATATTTGAACGTAAGAAATTCAAAACCATATTCTAATATCATATAAATATACACACAGTGTTGGACAACAATTTGTTGCACTAAACCCTAATAACACTTCTGCTAAAACAAATCACAAATAGAATAAACTAAAAGCTTAATCAAAACCTAAAATCAATCCTAAAAATAAATAAATAAAAAACCTAAAATTAAAAATCAAAACAAAAAATAGGAATTGCTTGTTACACTACGTAAAATCATAATTTCTTCCTAAAATGTAAAATCAGAATCCGTTATGAGAGAACAGAGAAGAGAATAATCGGAAGCTGTTAACTCACCGGTGGTGGTGTCGCTGTGAGGAGTGAGAGTGACGGCGGAGAGAGTTGAGAGGGAAACCTTGTTGTGACCGTTTGTGGCGGCCGACGAGAGAGTCCGGGCACTATAGTTTGAAGGGAGAAGAAGAATGATTCGAAATTATATTTTGCTTATTTTTGTTGGGCCTTTTTGAAAAATTACGTGGGTTGGGCTTTAGGATTACAATCCAATTGTTTCAAAATTGCTATTTAAGGGTCCTACATTGCTCACATGCCCCCAATTTTTTTATAACTCTGTATCTGACTTAAAGACCGACTAATCTGAAGGGACCAATCTAACCGTCCACTTGAATTCACTATGACCCCACATGGGAAGTTGCAAGCTTTAAGAATGGTGTATATTAAAGGATCTTGTTAATAAATGCGATTTTCAGTCTTTAAGAAGACTAAACATATTCATATGTCTATAAAAAGACTAAAAATTAATTCATATTTGCATAATGTTACAAGATTAGTGTGATACGAATTTTAAATATTTGTGTTTATTAAGTATTTAAATAGGTTGAGAGATCAATTCTTAACATAGATATCAGTTACTATTGAGGGATTAGTCTATACAGTAGCATTTGAAATATACCTTAGTTTGCAAAATAAAATAAAATTGGGAACACTCCCTCAATGAAAATAGCATGCCTTTAAGCATCTAGACAACATATAATAAAGACTAGATAAAATGCAACATTCTTGTTTCGTGATTAGATAAAATGCGACATCCTTGGTTAGCAAGCAGGCCAATAAGGTTATCCTTGTTTATTGCTTTTTTTTCTTTTCTAGTTTTGCTGCTTTGACATTTCCTCCATTGAAAATGTTGCAGGACAATATACATATGAATGCAGAATCACTAATGGTGCAGACGATACTTCAAGAAATCTTGTAAGGTATTGGAGCTCTGCTGCCATATATAATCCATAAAAGCAAATTTCATACTCGGCTTGATATTCAGAAATCAGAAGGCAGAAAAGGGAAACTGAGAGAGTTCAACCACGACTTGTTGTCCATTCTCGAGTAGAAACTCCTCCCTTGACATTGTATTAAGTATGAACCATCTGCATGTGTTGTGCCATTTGAATTTAGACAGCTCCACCAACCATCTGCATGTGTTGTGCCATTTGAATTTAGACAGCTCCGCCAACCAAGAAATCATCAATTATGTTAAGTTGAAACAATGCAAATATGGTGAATCAGTTGGCCAATATGAATTGAGTCTCCGAAGTCATAAATCATAGTAAATTATTACTATACTTGACCATGTGCCACAACCAGAGACATCATCTTTAATAAGCAACTATCAGTTTAGGTTGTGTAAAATGAATACACAACCTGTGTAAAGGGTATTCTGTAGCTAGCTTCACAGTGGAGAGATGGAAGCACAAAGAACAAGCAACAGACCAAGGGGATGGTAGCATGCAGAAAAAACGCGACCATGGAGAACGAGGCACTAACAATGCTCTACTAATTGGTTTGAATAAACCTCTCGGTGATGCAAATCCACACAAAGCAACATTGTTTTTCCCTTGCTCTTTAGCAAGAGTTGCAAGTATTGATAAATCTTCAGCATCTCCTAAAGAACAATATAGAAGCAACAATCCACTCAAATCCATTGCATGTTTTAAACACTCCCCAGCCATTTCTAACTGCAACAGATAATACAGTGAGCTGCAAAAAAAAAAAAAAATAAGTGCCTCCAAAACCATTGATGATTATGACAATAATAAATAAATATTCAAAGCCTCTTAACCATGCACTAGAGTCAGCATCTACAATTCAAGGAGATCTTTGGGAGTTTGGAAGGGGAGTAGAGTGTTTGTGAATGGATTGATCTGGAATGGGATTGAGTAGAAACCTCATCATTGTCTCTCTATAAAGTTCCAGTAGCAAGGTAACGGGAATCTTCTTCATTGTGAAGAGGAGTGTCTCGACTGAGCTCCCGTTCAGATGCCCTTTTCATTGATGACGGCAAGATATTATTCCCAGCATCCTCCATTGAAGAGAGAACTTCTATCATCCAAAGTTTCAGTACAACAAGAATTACGGTCAGAAGGTACAGAATACATTCAACGTAAGATTAAACTAAGCTATATAGACGACTGTATAGTGTGTGTATAATGTGTGTGCATCCAGCATAATATTTATTTACCATTGGATCAAGGAGGTGCGTCATATTCAATGGTACACTCTCCTTCCCCATCTCCCTTCCTAGGATACCAGTTTTTTTTCCTACTTTCATGTACATGACTGCAAAATCTTTTTATTATTATTAAAAAAAATGCACAAAAAATACCTGCTAATCTTCAACATCTTCTACAATAGTTCCTAAATCCAAACTAGCATCTTCTCTACTCGTGCTTAGTAATTCCAAAATGGTTGTTATATGTTCACTTAGTGGATGAGATTGATCCCCGGCAACAAATGTATTTAATTGATCGTTGACATTAATCCAAGACCATCCTGGCTCCTTTATTACTCCCTTTGACCTCATTAACATCCTGAAATGTGCGGCTTCCTTCAATCTTCCACTGGCAGAATATATGTTAGCAATAGTGATGTAAGTTCCAGCTGAATTTGGATCCAAGCGAAGTAGCTGTTCTGCTGCCCATCTTCCCCGGTCAACATCCCCATGATCCCTACATGCTCTGAGTAAGGTAGACCACACAACGTCGTCACAAGGGAATGGCATGTTTCGTATCATATGCTCAGCTTCAATTAACCGCCCTGCTCTGCATAGAAGATCAATCATGCAACCACAGTGCTCTTTTGAAGGAGTGATTTGGTACTTATCAGTCATTAAATTTAAGTAATAGAAACCAAGGTCAACCAATCCAGCATGGTTACAAGCAGTCAAAACCCCAATAAACGTCACATTGTCCGGCATTAAACCAACACTGGAAATTTTCTCAAACAAGCTAATAGCCTTTTGGCTGCAACCATGGTCGGCATACCCCTTAATCATTGCAGTCCATGATACGATGTTGTTATTGTTTATATCATTAAAGACTTTTGAAGCCTCTTGTAGACTTCCACTTTTTGAATACATACTAATTAGAGCACTATGAACCATTGCTTCATGATCTAACCCATTGCACAGGGCACGGGCATGCACCTGCTTACCTTGCTCAAGAAGTGCTAAGTTTCCACAAACACTCAACACACTAGAAAGAGCAAATTCATTTGGTTTTGGACCTTCCCTTCTCATCCATGATAGATAGTTGAAAGCTTCTTTTGCGTGATTTCCTTGAGAATAAACATCAATTATAGTGCTCCAAGAAATAATATCTTTTCTAGTCATACCATGAAATACCAATGAAGCTTCCTGTAACAGCCCACAATTTGAATAAAGAGTGATGATGGAATTTGCCACCGACATGGCATCTACCAAACCTAGACGCAATACATGGCCATGTAATTGCTCCCCCCATTCAGTAACAGCGAGATTGGCACACGCAGAAATTACAGATGCAAAAGTGTACTCATTGGGACTGACATTAGAGTTCCTCATTCTTTTAAATGCATCCAATGCATGTTCTTCTTCACCCATTTGTACATAAGTTGTGATAAGGTTCGTCCATGAAACTACATCAGGCATCCTCGTTTTCCCAAATAACTGCATGACATAGTCTGGTTTCCCACATTTCTTATACATGGTACCAAGAGTATTAACAACATATGCGGTTTCATTGAACCCTTGTTTTATTGTTTGTGCATGTATGGCTTTCCCATGATGCAACAAACCTGAATCGGCAGATGCTGTTAGAGCAATGGCAAATGTATGTGAATCATAGCCCACTTTTGATCTCCACATTTCAGAAAAGTACAATAGTCCCTCCAAACTGTAACCAGCATGTACAAGCCCCACAATAACCGAAGTCCATGATACTACATTTCTTGTTGTCATTTTTTCAAAGACACTGCAACCTTGTTCTGTTTTTCCTACTTTCATGTACATGTTTACAAGGGCACTGCTGACAAAAACTGAGTTTATCAAACCAGATTTCACTGAAAATCCATGCAATAATTCTCCATAATATATATTCATGCCAAGTGCGCAAGCTTTGAGGGCAACACTTACCACAAATTGATCCTTTTGAAGTCCAGAGTCGACCCACATATTTGAGAATAATATCAATGCTTCATTCAAGTCTGCGGCATTGACATAACCTTGAATTAAATTTGTCCATGATATCTCATCTCTGTGAGCCATTTTATTAAACATATCCCTGGCTTCACAAATTTTCCCCTGTTTCATTAGTTGCTTCAGTTGAGAGTTAAGTTCAGGCATATTAGGCACATAAAATGCAGTTGGAGCTTGCTGTTCCGGTTTGCCCTGCCAGATCATATCACTTCTTTCAGAGGCAGTCCCTGCATATAAGCTAACCCAAATAAATATTGAAACTTGGTATAGAAACAATAATACCTTCAAATTACCATGCAAAGCATACATAAATACTCCAGAACTATTATTAATTAATCTATAATTCGATCAACTGAGGCATTAAGAGAAAACTTTTTAAAGTCAGGTTGTTATTCTATATCCGACACAACCTCACATTTAAAACTATATTGAAACAGCCTCACATTTAGGACCAAAATAATTGTTTACTCACAATAAAACACACACTCGCATGTATTGTTACATTATGCGAGGGCAATTCATTCAAAAAATAAAATAAAGCACCTGGATAGACATAATTGAGAGGTGGGTGGAGGTTCCTTGAGCATAGAGGAGTGTTTGAATTGAGATAAAAGGAATCAGCAAGGGCAAGGCCAGGAGAAGAGGCATAACACCGATATACCCAAACACGTCGCGTAAAGCCGTTGAAGAGTTTCTGGAAAATGTGCATCCTTTCTCTGGCTTTGAAAATGATATATAGATTCCCAAAATCAATTTTTATGCAGTATTTTTATTTTATGTACAGGAAGAGAGATAGGGAAACAGTGGAAACGTGAGTGCGAAATATGTAACTTCAATTAAAAATATTTTTTTTTATGGGTAAAAATAATATTTTTTATAGATATGAAAAAAACAACATGAATCTTCAAATAATTTTCAGCTACAATTTGAAATTGAACTGCAAGGAGATGAGATGCACAATTAATTGGGAGCAAAACATACATGACCAAAGATGAATTCTCAAACCAAATTTAGTCCATTGCAGCCTTGATAGGATTAAGCCCCAAATCTGGGCACTGCATTTACATAGACAACTAAATGCATGCTAAATCAACCCATTCAATAAAGAAGAACACTCATAAATTAGAAATTCAAACTCGGCATAAACAAATCCTAACACAATATCTTTAATTTCTCAATTAACATCACCTAGATTTTAATTTCAACCACATACCAATAGCCTCATGGACTTCTAGACTCTACCTTGCCCAAGTATCAAACACCTTGAAGTCAATCTTGCTACTACTAGTGTACGTTTGATTTCAACTATGGATGAGAAAAATTGATTCTAGAGGCGTATAATTGATTTTGACTTATTTAGATGTCCTCAAGTAGAACTGATCGAACTTGAAACTGAAAATTGTAGCTTTTGACTCTAAACATGATTTTTACATTCAAAATTATTATTCAACCCAATTTTACGTAAATGTATCCAAATATAAATCACTTCACATTCAATTCAAGTATCTTTAACTAAAACCAATTCATTCAAAATCAAATATTTTTCACCGCAGAACCAAACACACACACTAATGTGATTTTTTACTCAACCAAATAAGAAATCATGCATTCATAACAAACATTATCTACTAGCAAACAAGTTAAAGCTATCAGTAGCATAGCATTTTCTTCTCAAAATCAACATGAATAAACTCATTGTGACATTTCAACAAACACCTTGTGTGTCAAACTCACACAAATAAAAAACTGGGTTGCAACAAGAATGCATTGATAAGAAATGAATGAGGGGGTTGTGTCGTGTGGATTACCTCCACACAGGAAGTAAGGGAGGTGGATGGCGATGGTCGTGCAGGCGTGCAGCATACGGGGGTTCAGTTCTGCGACTCTAACCTGTTTGTTTATGAAACAAGGACAAAGCGGTTTCTTTTCCTTCTTCTTTCAAATGTAAGTAGAACTGTAATTCAAATAAATATTTAAGGAAAAACCATCAAATTAATTTTTCATTATACTGTTTAAATACTTCTTTCAAACTCTGACACAAAAAAAAAACTGTCAAAAAAAAATAGTTCTCCCAAAGTATAAGTATTTTAAAAAAACTGTTTAATTGTTGTCTAAGTTTAACCATCAATTATTAAATTTTTTTTAATTACATATGAATAGAAGGTAATCGAGCAACAAGTTGCGCCACTACCCTTACATATTCTTTTTTGGTCAAATAGTCTAGCAGTTAAAAATTTATCCCTTAAAGATGAATAAGTGGGCATACTGAATTTGTACACCCGACTCTGCACAAATGTGCAATGTCATTTACCAATTGAATTAGACTCATCGGGACTTCCTAACATATTCTTTTTTTTTTTTGACAATCGCCCTAATGAGTATTTTAACCATTTTATTTTTTGGCTAAAATTTTCACGATTTGTTGTTTGTATTAATTCATTTTAATTTAGTTACAATTCTTAATGATAAAAAATATATCAAGTTAATTTTAAATTGATCCAAATGTTGAGAGACTTGAACCAATTAAATAAGTGGTCATGAATTCAATGGTTGGTTCTTTGCATATGAAAGAAATTGTGTTAGAAAATGAGAATTCGTCCTGTTTGTCCCACAAGTTTCTAAATAGAGGCCAGTCACTACAAGATTCTCTGATTTATTTCCAATGGCATTATAACCACTATTTACATAGAAGGTTTCTTTGCAGGTATTTAAGGCTAGAAGACTACAATTTTTAGAGACGACTCTAGCATAGATCATAACCCCTAACAACTAAAAGATGAAAGAAAATTTTAACATATAACTCATTGTTATCTGTATCTTATGAAGCAACATTTGGTGTAATTATACCCACATGATTGTTCAAAAAAGCAAATGTTACAAAATCTCAAAACCAATAGACGCACAAAATTATGCAAAAAGAATAGGTCAAAAGTTCAGAGATTTGGTGCCACTGATAATGGACCTAATTTTACAATATATCATATCTAATTCCGAAATATACAGCCTAGTGGTGGGAAAATATATGATACACAATAAAAAAACTGGACTCGGGTAGTAATAGTTGAATTAAAAATAGCTAGTAATCAAAATGAGGTAGTTAGCAAAGGCACATCAGAAACAATCAACCACCAGAGACAAAATTTGGATTTTCACTGTCCCAATCAAATGCTGTTACGCCGACGGGTCTGCTTCTTTATTTGTACCCGACTCTTCATCAGCCTCATTACCATTAACGAGAACTGTACCATCATTAGAATCGGCATCAACTACAACTGCATCCTCTTGGCTTCCTTCCTCTCCATTTTGTTCTACCTGCTCCTCGGTATAATCCTCTCCATTTTGTTCTTCGTGCCCCTCAGTATAATCCTCTTCTCCATTTTGTTCAGTCAACTACAACATAAAAACAGCATAAAGTAATAGTCTCAAACATTGACAATCAATAGCAGTTGCCAATTGTTCTTTCCATTGCAGATAATATTTGTTTATTTATAAGAACTGCAGGAAACAGCATTGTGAGTATCAAAATTAGTGGAACGTTTAAGGCTTTAGGTTCAGATTCATGTAAAGTGATTTTGCTCATTCATATTTTGATATGTACTAAGGAAATGGGTTTTTCTTGTTTTTCTTCACAAATTTTCAAGTTGAATGTTTAGATTTTTTAACCCTATATTTAGTATACCTCGTGAATAGAGTCCCCATTCTCAAGAGGCTGATCCCCTTCTTCGATCTGCATATTTCTGAAAGCATCAACAAGGGTGACATGTGATTTATCAGCATGGTTAACGTACTCCTCTGCAGGATGGTAAAGACCCCTATGATAAAAGAATATAATTAATTAGTCAAAAACTTATTGGAAAATCTTAGTACACAGATTATATAAGTTGCAAGATAATGAAAGAAAGTATGCATTCCCCAACGCACCTTGTTTCCGCAACTTTAGATTCAACAGCAAGTGCAACTTGCCAATCATCAAACAAATTAGGATACTCCTCAGGATCAGCCAAAGATTCAGCAGCTTTTGGATTAACCTGTGTATATTACCAAATAAAAATAAGAACTCATTTATTTAACTCACATGCTAGCTGTTAATAAAAAGTTACCTTGCTAAGATCTTTTCTCCATATTGCCACTATCTCTGAGACCTTGCTTGGAAGATATGATCGAGCCATCAAGGCAGCCTCTGGAATCCGATTGCTGCGAAAAGAATAAGTCAGCTACATGTAATCATAGTCTAATCAACCACCACCCCCGGTTTAAGTAATATCATTAGTGAAAAGAGTTCATTGATCGAATTTTACCTTTCTACCAACAATTGAAGGCATTCTTCAAGTTTACCCAACATAAATAAGCAAAGGAAAGCAACATTGTTCTTCCCTTGCTCTTTAGCAAGAGTTGCAAGTACTGATATTCCTTCAACATCTCCTAAAGAAGAATATAGAAGCAGCAATCCACTCAAATCCATTGCATGTTTTAAACACTCCTCAGCCATGTCTAACTGCAAGAACAGATATTACAGTGAGCTGCAAAAAACAAAAGCATTGCTTCCAAAACCATTACTTATAATGACACGAATAAATAAATATATTCAAAGCCTTAGCCATGCACTAGAGTCGGGATCTACAACTCAAAAAGATCATTGGGAATTTTGAAGGGTGGGTGGGGGGGTGAAGTGTTTCTTAATAGGATTGAGTAAAATATTACTGTAAATTTTTGATGTTTTATCGAAGCAATGGAAGGAAGCCACTCAAGCCTGCTTGAAAGTCACAACAATGACTAAAAATGTGATATCTCCAGATCTATCTTTTTAATAGCATGGTTGCAACTTGCAACAAAAGAGTGGAACTAAGGGTACCACAACAAACATTTTATAGTAAAAAAAGTAATTTTTTCAAACCACTCAAATTGGTATGGAAATATGGGTGTCAGGTGGTAAAGACTAAAGAGTGGCTTAGGCTCCCTACTTGACCATTCCATAATATCACTTACAAGTTACAACAGCTCCCTAAGATATGTTTTGTTCCACTTACCACTCCATAATCCAAAAATACCCCATACCAAAGCATTTGAAGAACACAATTTCTAGACAACACAAAGAAATAAGACTGGAACTAATTAAAACATGAATTATCTTAGTGATCATATTCTGGAATTAATTAAAACATATGAATTATCTTAGTGATCATAAGACTGGCAGCAGGAGCTATGGTGGTCATCATCTTGCAAGCAAGTCAGTCCAAATGAATCTTGTGGACTTATGAGAAGGATGTGTATAAGCAATTCCAACCAGGAGCTATGGATTGTCTACTGGATTCAGAAAGTGTAGAGCAAGAAAACAGAGGCAGAGATGAAAAGAGCAAAGAAGAAAACAGCCTAGTGGTAGATAAGGATATGAATATTTGGATATGTAACTCAAATAGATTTGGACATGGATATTTAGGAGCATATCCTAATTGTTGGTTCAGTTTATGCATGGAGCATAGTACGGCCAATTACTAACAGAAAACACAAAAATCATAGATTTGTTCCACGGGGAAAAACACCTTTCCAGTAGACATAGCTAATTCTCCCAACTGCTTCCATTTAGACTCACTCTTCACTTCTATAGCAATAGCCTGCAAAAAGAGAGGATGAACATTAATCCCAATATACAATGACAAATTAAACTCATTAAATCGAGAAATGAAGAAAATTAAATACCCAAGTTATGAGATTTCACAAGTCAGGTAATATTGCCTTCCTGGAACAAAAGAACTTACCTTTGCAACCTCTAATCTTCCAAGCTGTATAGCTAAATCAAATCTGTACTCCGGATCAGTAGCTACTTCAAGAGCCTCTTCTATCATGCCTCGTGATTCGAGGAAATGAGCCACGCTACCATATAATCAAGTATTGTAATTAGAATGGATACAACATGGGCTCAAGTTTAAAAACTGATGTACTAGTAATTAGTAACACCGTATAATAGAAAAATACTGTATATATCTACTACATAAAAAGAGCATGCACTATATATCCCATATTAGATTATACATTAAAATCATAAAAGCATGCCAAATATAACATATCAAAGAGGGCAAGAAAAAAAAGTGCCAGTTTATGATCATATAAATGTCAAAAGATTCACTCTGCAGGTTGATATTTTACTCAGGATCAGACCAGAACAATTCTTGCATAAAGATAGAAAGGGCATGCAGTGCATGACAATTATCTATATACATATTTTATTTTTCAGCAAGTATATTTACATGATTTTATTGAAAAACATTCCTTAAAAACATATCAAAACATAATTACAAAATAATGAAATGAAAGGACATTATGCACAAAATAACCAAAACAAAGCAACGACTACCTGTTATGATGTTCGTTTGGAATTGATGGCAGAATTTCATTAGCCCGTTCCAAATCACCACGCATCACAAGAGTCTTGTACTCAATTAAGCTTAAAAGCAATGTGTAGCCCACAACACTGAAGAACATTTGAGAAAAGAAATATGATCAGGATTATTGCACGAGATATTATGAATAATGCAAGCAGTTATCCCACTTACTTGAATTCTTTGTCAATCAAATAAATCCTACTTTGGCTGGCAAGATATCCCAACAAGTACATTGGACGGTCCAAGTGAAACATTGTTGTTACCTACATTCATTTATGCACCAAAAGATTTCAAACGATCATTGTAATTCAATAATATGTTACTTATTTTTGATAAAAGAAGATAAATACGAAGAGTTCAATAAATACATATGGAGTTCCTTTGAAGTTAAAAGGAAAATAAGTTAATACCTCACCACCAACACAGTAATTAAGCCTCCAAGAAGAATTGGTGTAGATAAAACAATCTCCAACCCAGACCCCTGTTCTGACACGTTCACTCATTTCATGAAGGAGCTCGAAGGCATCTTCAACACCTTGCTCATCCACAGATTTCCCACTATCTAAATATGATGAAACAACATCACGCTGCAACAGTCGAAACAAACTGTTTAGTGGATTCTCCACCAAATATTCATTCAACCGAAAAGATAAGGCATAATAAAACCATAAAAAATCAAGTCAATCAGAATACTCACATTGTACTTTAGAATGTAGAATGATGTATCACTAGAAATCGCCACTAGATCCCCGCTATCAGCCCAATAGAGGTTCTGACCCAACAAAATTTACAAGGTATAAGAATGGGAAAAAAGTAAAAAGTTAGGGGTCAGTTTGGTTGTAGAAAATGTTCTCTTTTCCTATTGTTTCAATTTTAATTATAAAAATGTCCCGTCATTTTCATGTTTGATGTTTTCAACGTTTACTATTAAAAACAATGGAAACAACTTTTATTATTTTCACTGTTTAATGTACAAAATTTTGAAGATAGGATACAAAGTGCCATTTTTGTAATTAAACCAGAAAGTACTTACTTTCACATTCACATCGATGCGCCTAATCAATCTACATTCAGCCCAATCATAAAAGCAGATGAAATCATTTGAGCACATTGCCAATACAGTGCCACCAAATATACGTTCTGCTGAAAAAGTTGGTCGGATACTTTTCTTTTCCTGAAATACAAAAAAGAAGTTGGTCGGCTTCAATTAAAAATTTCTAGAGAAGGACTTATTTCAGTAAGAGACAGCTATGCAATAAGATAATTTTATTTTGAGAACAAATTCAGGCTTTGAACTTTTTTTATTTATTGACAGCATTTACGTTCCATTTGTTAGACAAAATTCAATTTAGGAAAATCAATTGCCAGCATAATTCTGTTTGTTTGGTCCTTTCCTTAATATTAAAGCAATTGACGCACCCTTTTGCTCGCACTTAAAAGCAATATTAAGGATTAGTTAGCTGTTACAGTCCTTTTCATCTTCGATCACAAAATGGAAAAAAAAAAATGGGAGTATTTCCAAATGAAGTTCAAACCTGGAAATTTTTGCTGAAAATTTTAATCTTTGAAGTACTTTCTCTTACAGCATACTCTCCCTCCGAAGACCAAACAATTTCCAGTGCTGAACCAAATGACCTATTTCTCCATGCCAAAGCGGTATATATAATATACTCACCATCCCCACAAACAACAACAAATCTCCCATTTGGATTGTGCCTTAAACTCTGAATATATAAAAGCAAATCATAAGTCAGCCATCAGTGGAGATACATGACCAAACAAATTACCGACGTTAAATTGAAGCCTGAAAACTGATTAAGCTCACTTCTTCAGGTATGGATTAAAGACTACAAAATTTAGTTCCGTAATAAAATACATTACTTCTTGTCATTAACTTTTGAATTCAAAACTAAAAATTACATAATGTATTTTTGTCGAGAGTAATTCGAGTTGACTTGGATGGACCCATATAAGGGAGGAAATCTCTACCAACACCTAATCTTCCATCATCCTAGACCTTGAATTTGAAATATACTCATTATATAATAAAAAACTATTTTTATTTGAAAAATACTCATTTATACCCACATTATATACTACAGAAAAATGGCGATGGCCAATTTAATCCGATAAAACAATAACAGACTTTTTGCATACAGTATCTAAACATTAAAAAATGGTGAGGTTTAATAAAAATGAAGATGAGATAAATATATCAAATTGCTAAATAATGTAAATATGTTTGTTTACTAAAATCTGTTGAGAGGGGTGTACAATGTGAGGATAAATGACAACAAAGTAGAAAGTAATGCAAAATAAGGAAACAAAATAGTAAGAAAAGGGTCTTCACTCACTTGTGGATAGAGATCACAGGTGCCCAATTCCTTAACAGCCAATGGTAACCTTTCTCCATCAGCAATCTAAAAAGCACAGTACTAGTCTGTGTCATTAATAAAAAATTAAGTTTTCATATCTTGCTCGCATATTATACTGCCAAATAATGAACCCGTACCTCCGCATCTGCTCCTACACTCCTTATATTGACAGTTTGAATCTCATTATGCTTAGCCCAAATGATCTTCCCGCTGTTGTCCATGCTAGCTACAGGTTCTTCTCGACCAAGTTTGACCATTATAGTACCTTCATCATAGCCAATGACAACCCTACAAAGATAGATGTTTTGTAATGTAGGTCATGAAGGAGATCAAAGAGAGATATGTTCATATTTTTAGAGAATAAAAAGAAAAGAAGATTCTGCATCTATGGACTGATCAAAGCCAACATGATACTGTGAAATATACAAGAGAAAATGAAGTTTTCTAATCAGATATAAATACTTCATTATAGAGGAAAGCAATACTTGACATTATAGCCCCATCCAAAATGATTAAAGGGCCAAAGCATCAGGCTCAGAATTACTTGTAAATATTTTCTTCAAGAAAAAAAACTCACCGGCGTGAACCCTTCAGGTATCCAATAGCCCAAACTCTTTCGAGACCATAGTTCAATGTGTTCTCAAGCCTGCAAGCAGATTAAACCACCAGAAAGTTTTAAAAAAAAATTGACTAGAATATATACATAATAACTAATTTTGGTAAAATCTTTGAAAAGTAAAACTAATATTATAAGAATTAGAAAACACAATCTAGTCTCTGCAAGTCAGAATTTCAAGACTACGTCAATTCTCATGTGAATGTCAAATTTAGAAATTATAGGTCATCATTAGATAGCTGAAGCAATAGTCAACCAAAGACAATATATTCAAGTTTCCATAAGAGAGCGATGACATGACAACGGCAACAAAAACATGAGTAATGCACCAGATAGAATAAGATAAAACTCACAACTTCGTATTATGTGAACAGCATCAACTTACCTATAAGTTGTTGAATGCCAAATGCGGACAGTACCATCCTCAGAGCCGGTAATAATAATAGGAAGTTCAGGATGAAAGCATACAGCAGAAACATTGTGAGTGTGACCATCTAGAGTTTGGACACAACTTTTGGTCTGATAATCCCATACCTGTTTCACAAGTTATATAGGACTATTAATTGTCGTTTATATATACTTAATAGGAAAATAAATCATTGGTATATTAGAGAGTCGGAGTAGTATTATTATAAGCCTTAGCTAATCTAGCTTTGTAACTATCTGATTAGTACAGCTGTACCTATTGTACAGCTGTCAGGTCACATTAGCTGATCTCTTCCTCTATAAATAGGAAGCAGTGTAGCCTCTTGTAACCAGCTTTCAATGATTGAAACAGAAAGTTCTCAATCAAATTTACATTTCTAATAGGGTAGATGAAGACTAAAGAAAACAAAAAACAGAAATCAAACCTTGGCAGTATGATCATCAGAACCAGTAATTAGATAAGGTTTGTCACCACCCGTAAAATAATCAACGCAATTCACTCCTTTTTGATGGGCATCCAACGTAAAATTTGGGTCAGGAGAACCAAGATTCCAAATCTGCAAGGGAACATAATGGTTTTTATGCATAATATTATAGCATGGTGTGTGTAAATAAATAAAACGCTGGAAACATCTATGAAAGAAAAAAAAAACACATCTAAACCTTTATGGTCCGATCAAGAGATGCACTGGCAAAGGTATTTGTATCTTTAGGGTTGAACGTCACTTGCATGACATAATGAGAATGTCCCTCAAATATCTGGGTACAGATCCAGCCTTTTTCCCAATCCCAAAGCTTTATCAGCATATCGTCAGATGACGATAGCACATAGGGAAGGGTGGGATGAACAGACACACACCTAATGTAATCTGTGTGTGCCTCAAAAACTTTAACTTTATCCATTGTGTTGTAATTATATACACGAATAAACATATCATCTGCTCCCGCAACAACCCACTGTTTACGTGCAATAAATTTGGCTGACCTAACTGCAAAATGATGCTATATTTGAGACCAATGATATAAAATATATAAAGAAAAAAATGGCTTCGAACAAATGAATAAAGAGGCAGATTTACAAACAATAAAATAAACAGGCTGAAAGAAGCTCACGCACCAGGTAACTCGGTAACCTCAAAAGACTTGGCCATGGTCTGAAATATAAATATAAAATAAAGACATTTACGTTAGTTGCACAAGCGAAATCATAGAAATTTAAAACGAATATGTGTACAAAGAAAGGCCTGTGATAAAGTTAAATGTAGAACAAGAGAGTAGAGACCCTCCTTTAATACAAATCTACATATATACATATATATGCCTCGCTGAACATTCATGGAACCAGCAATATACAACATGCAGAATATACAATAGTGCAACAGCAAAATTCTTCCAAGTCAGTGATATATCTTCTTTGGATATATAAGAGGGGCAAAGAGTCCATAGCCAATGCTGATAATAAATCTACAAAAGCTCAAATCTCACCGCACTAAGAAAATGTACTTCAAACAGGTCAACTAACAAAATGGACCTCACAAATAAGTACATCTAACAAAATGCCCAAATAAATCACCTAGTATGAGGAGGGAAATGATAAGCTAAAAGTGGAGAGGTTTATCTGCCTTATTTGGAATTTAAACCCAGGTTCAAACAGTTAAACCCAAAGTAACTAGGTGCCACTTGTGCTAATGCTCTTGGGAGTTTAGTCCTATCAATTTATTTACAGGGATAGTTTTACATATAACACTACCCAGTCTGTCTTAATCCGCTTATAAGTATAAAATGCTACAGTAATTTCCAACCAGTCTTCAACAGAAAATATCACTTAAAGCGTTGTTTTATTCACTAAAAGATCACAATGTAAATTGCTACATTCCAAAACTTGTTAAATGTATTGAGCAGTAGTATTCCTGCTACCTCTGTACAAAAGGAAAGTCATTCTAATTCTACATATCATCACAATTTAGGAGTTTATGAGGACCAGTTTTAAATGAAGGAAATTATTTATTTGTAGCTTATTATGCAAAAGTAAATAAATCAAATACTACACTCATCTCGAATATAAATAAAAACTCATTGGTTGTCTAAAATATAAGCAAATCTTAACTAATTTTACCATATTTAATGATGTTATTCCTAAAATACCTTTCAATTAACATAATTTTATTTTACAATATCCCATAAAGGGCAGTTTGGAGAATACAATTACTTTGTTGATATAGTTGCAGTTAACTAAAGTCTTACTTAATATGTGTATAGGTGCTCATATAGTTGCTTGTAATTGAGACTGGTGGTAGTAGTATTTTAGAAGAACACTAACATTTTGGACAACGCTTTCACATAATATGAGTATCCACTAGTTTTTCTTAAAACAGTATTTTTAATTTGAAGTAAGCCATAACAATAGTCTTCTTCATTCATGAATCAGCCATTCATCACATGTAGGCACCATACAAAAGGTAGCTTGTTTGGATATCAATCAACAAACACCCATGTCTGACTCAAATGCCAACATACAGCAAGTACATTTCATCATTCAGTCACTTATTTTATATGTTATAACAATCTATAACATCTGAATTATAAAAATTGGCACACCTGAGATTGGTAGTTCCAGATACAGACAGTCCCGGAGTATAAACTCGCTAGAATCCTGCATTAATAAGACACAATTCAGCAAAACATTCAAATATCCACTATTCAAATAGATGCCACACTTGAGAAAGACCAAATGAGCCGAAAGAATTCCACATAAAGAGCAAGAAAATATAATATGATTTTAAATTTAGCTTAATTTCATAAAACAAATTCCACATACGAAATCACCATACACATACAATGAAAGTTAACATTACCATGGTTCTGTTGGATGCAGATCCACAGACTTTACTCTTTCCGATCTTTGCGCAAGCTTTCGCTGATCAAATTATCAAATTAAACAAAAACATATCAGTTTATTCAATCACAATTGACAATTCTAAACACTTCAACTCTGATAAATCTAATTCACAAAAAATCTCACAAACTAACTAAAACACAAAATAAACCTCAAATCAAAATCATTAACAAAATTACCTTGATTTCGAGTCTGAGAGGCTGCAAAATGAATCAAAACAACAAACAAAAACAAGTCAATACACAATTCAATATTATTTTCGATTAGATCGCAAATGGACTAAAATCAAACGAACTAAACAAAGCAAAAAATATGAAACGAATCGCGTAAGTGAAATTTCGAAACGGAATATGAAGAACGTGAAATTGAAGCGAAATAGTTTCGGATCTAAGGTTATTTTGAGAACGGTGAAACGTTTTGATATAGAGAAGAGATCGAAGAGGAAACTCACCATTTCCGAAGATTGGAGAAAGTGGATAGAGATTTGATTGAGAAAAGTGGTTGAAGATTGAGAAATGAAAATTGAAGAGCCCTAATGTAATGAGAGAGATTTGAAGAAGAGAAGAGAGTGTAGATGTGAAATCGATGGGGAAGAAAGAGGGAGTGATGATGCTTTGGAATTAAGGGATGGATGGATTTACGATAATGCCACTGGGAGGGAGGGAGGGACAGTGGGTGACCACCTGTGATGTAATAGGAATAGTAAATCAACAGTTCAGATCTAACAAAAATCTCTAAAGACTAGAGTATCTATCGCCGAACGCAATAGTTAATTTTTTACTGAATTTAAAACACTCAAAGAATGGGACAGGTGACCCATAAATTTAAAGTTTCTTCGTACAATGATCAAACTCTTGACTTTAGTTGAGGGAGGATGAGTCAAACTGCTCAACTGCACCCCTAAATTACATAAGTATGAAAATGTCTAAATGAGGTAAAATGTTATTTTTGTCTATGCAATATTAACGAATTTGGATTTTAGTCTTTAAACAAAAAAAATTTACATTTTACCCTGAAATTTTATTTTCTTTCTTCATTTGGACATGTCATTAAAAAAAAAGAGTTTTCGTCCTTGAAATATTAGTAAATTTGAATGACACGTTCAACTCAAAAACTAAAATAAAAGGAATATGATATTACAAGGGTAAAACATGACGAATGATTTGGTTGTTTATGAATTTGACACTTTTTAATCAAGATTCGAAATCCGGTCTATACACATTACATGTAAGTGTCATATTGCATGGAAGTCTCCTACCAAATGAGCTAGCTAGACTCATGGAACTTTGAACATGACACTTTATTGCTGTAATTTGGTGTATATTTTTTTTGCAGGAAATTAAAGTGGGAGAATCCAATAAAATTGAGAGGTGGTTTGTGCTATTTAATAAAAAAAACGCCAAGAGAGATAAGAGCAATTTACTTTCTTTCTTTTTTATATTAAAAACTTATTTCAATTTTTATTTACTCAACAATTTCACTCTCCTTGATGCGAGAGAGAAAAGAGAAAATTGTTAATCACTTATCTTTTGAATGTAGATTTTTTAAAAATATTTGGTCTCAAGTTCTAAATTGTCTCGGTATGTCTTGTGTTCTTCCATCTTCCTCTCTTCAGATCATGTTCAACCCATTTGCAGCATAAACTATCAACCTGCTGACTCCTTTATTTTTCAAAGGTTGCAATGCACATAATCCAAATGCTCAACCCATTTTCAATCCATTTTTTGTTTCTCTCTTCAATGAAAGAAAAATATGTGTCTACTCCAATGTCTCTCACAACACGAAGAAAATACGTGGCTAACAAAAGTTTAAAGCATGTTTCAAGAGTTGCGTTTCATACACATTGCAGCAGTATTTCAAACTTTCACAATAATGATAAAAATGGAGGTTACTCCTTCGATATGCATCTAGACATGTTTCATGCATGTCAGTTTCAAGTTTCAAGTAGAGTATATGAACTTCATAACCTAATGGTGTGGTTTAAACAAGTTCATGGACATGTTTCAAATTGCCACCTCTAATAAAAGAATGTTAAAAGGGATCGAATCATGAGAATACAGATAAATTTGATCCCTGTATAATAAAATGTACTCAAGGGAAATATCAAACAGATACTATTTTGATATAAACAACAAACTGATTAGTCATTCTTTGGTTTTGCTTAATAAAAGGTACAATACAAACAAGAGTAACATAAATGTAAAGGTGTCTTCTTCCTTACATATTCCACCTTACTCATACGGTATTTGGATATATGCGGCATCACAGACAAAAGGAATATCAGCATACATACCTGAAAGGGCACACTTAATGCACTCTATGGTAGTAAATAAAAAAACAAAAAATGCAGTAGTCCAGAAATGCATTCCAAGTTTACCCCAATAGAATGCTCGTGGCATCCAACGACTCACAATCCCTGTAACCTGCAGGGCTATTTCGATTAACATTCCAACGGCAACATGATATCGGAAGAAATGAGGCCATTCTTTTCTCCTCACAATTGTAAGATATGCAATCAAGAAGTATGCTATGAGAGACCATCTAGGTAGGGTCCCAATTGCCATAAGAAAAGGGTATGTATAGAATTCGAATAACTCAAGAAAAGGGTGAAGATTGTATGCTGTCTGAGCATACATCCACACCTGATGGAAAGGTAAAAGGTAAGGGACGCATGATAATGTTCTCCACCACCATCTTGGTTTTCTGGTCATTGGAGGGTATCGAAAGCCAGCAGATGCGCCATCCTTCATTGCTCGAGGGGATGTGCAAGATTTACGCAGAATAGGTAACACAGGGATAGTACGAAACAGAAGATTCTGACCCCCACTTAACGACAAGCTCGATGCAGCAGACATGTCCGTGAATGCCATTCCTATCACAGAATGATTGATAAACGATTTAAGAAAATGAAAACAAAATTTTCAACAATGGCTATTGCCAAGACGGGGCAGATTTATGCACAGTAGTCAACAATTCCTGTAATCAATACAGTCGCCCCAATCAAAGTCACTGAATGGAGATCAGATGTATCACATTGTGACTTTGACAAATCATATATTAGGAATCTCGAATCTGATCTCCATCAACTATCAAGACTGAGATCATTGACTGTAGGGATCTATGTAACATCATCACTTCATTGAAGTGTGGAACACGGACACATGTAGTTACATTACATTCAATCTTATTTTCTCAAATTATTAGCGGTGTCATATTTAATGTTTGTGTTTAAGTCAGTGCTTCATAGGCAGTGACTCAAATTGACTAACAAATTTCTAAACATTATATTTATACTCAGTCTATTTTAAAAGTATTTAGTAAAATTGCACATAGGCCATTTTATACTAAACACCATACACAAGTAAACAATCATCATCTCTAATGTTTTTAAATGTCATAGCGGATCATAGTAAAGAATAAACCCCCAATTTAGTCCCTTAAAAGACAAATATCACTCTTGATCTTACTTCGTCCATAAGATATATGAAAAATCCGTCATATTACAGTAGTCCCTGACCTATGATTAAAATACTAAGCACTAACGAGACAAATTTCCATATACTTGCACAACTAAATAGGAGAGTGAGTGAGTGATACCTAAGATTTACTGGCATGTTCAATCTAGTCCGGTGAGCTAAATAATTCATAGTATAACTATTAAAAGATATATTAATTAAATACTAACCAACATGACACTGGCACGTCTAACACTGACAATAATTGGAGAAAATTGAAGTAATTGAATTGAATTAACTAAATGTGTCGTGTCATGTCGGTGTCAGACACGATGGTGCATAATTAGTGCATAGTTAATAGATGAAAAAATGAAGCAAAGAATGTAGTACCTCTTGGGATAGTTGAGAGAGAAAGCTTAGAAGGCATTTGACAAGCGTAACATAAGACAGAAGCTTGGGATAGAATAGCAGCATTTCCAATCATGGTTGATTATTTATAGCTAGTTCAAGAAAGAAAATGTTAGCAGTGAGTCACAGTGAGAAATAATGAAATGATATAGCAGGGGCATTCCAATTTGACATGGAATGAATGAATTATAGAGATGATAGTATGAAAATAGGGTTGGCGAATTTGGTACTAACCTGTTTTCTGTAAATCTCAGATCAGATACTCAGAGTCAGCCACGGCGGCCGGCGAGATACGACCGAGATTGGTTCAGAGTGAGAGACAGAGACAGAGAGAGTCAGAGTAGAAAAGATAAGATACGGCGGGGCAGAGAAGGAAACATTTCTCGATGAATTTTGGTTTTTTTTTTCTTGACACAATTTTGAGTTTAATGGATATGTATAACTTTTTTTTGTTACACAAACATACAATAAAATTGATTTAAGTTTCAACCAATTTTAGTTAATTTAGTCGTGATTAACGTTGAATTTTGTAAGAAGGATTAAGGTTTAATTTCACAGTGTGATCAGAAGAGGCTGGAATCACTAATGTCATAACTGACATCCAAACTAAATTAAATTAATGATGAAAACTAAAAAAGAAAATTGATTTAAGTCTCTAGTTGTTATCAGTTGAATGTGTAAAATTATTTTATAATATTAATGCATTTTTTTAATGCATATTTTTCGACTAAATTTGAATTGAAAATGAAATGGTTTGTATTGAATACATTTATTTATGTAAAAATTTACAATTGAAGATAGAATAATTCTGCCACATAAATTAAATATGTTAGAATTAATTTTATACATTTTTCATCACAAATCAATTTTATATACTTTCTATCAAAAATTTAGGTAATTTTTTTTTAATAAACCTATGAATAAAATTTCACCATTTAAAAAAGAAAATAAATACTGTATATCATAATTCAAACTCGGGTTATGCACATGTAAACAAAAAGAAGTGAAGAAACACCACCCCATTTTCGTAGTGATTTAGCCATTTTGGCTAAGCGGGTCAACTAGCAATTATATACAAAAATCTCAACCCCTGCAACTGCAACAAATGACAAGTTAAAGATGGAGCTTCTATCTTTGATAACTCAATACAATGTCTATTTTTTTTTCTCATAAAAACAGCAAATGTTACTTTGCAGGGAAAATTCTAAATGACCTTAAGTCAGATTTCATAAATCACTCAAAGAATATATATTGATACAGAAATAAATCCATGAGGCTAAGAGGCTTTCTTGGGAGGTGTCATGTTAAAAAGAAGGAAAACAACTGCTTTGATGATAATAATTTTAAGGAAAATGTTAACATGTACCAAAGAGTACATATTAGTAAGATAAATAAAGAAATGTTTGTATTGGTATCAGTGTAGTTAGTTTAATTTTTAAACTTTTTATATTTTCAATGCACAAAATTTAAAAGAATAATTCTACTTTTAAATTTTATGGCACATGTTAACATAACCCTAATTTTAAAACTGAGTTATTAATTATTACGCAAATGATCGAAATTATGACTCAAATTTACACATGAACAAAGAATTTGAAAAAAAATCCCAGTTTGAAGACTAGGAAAATCAACATTGCTTGTTCGCCGATTACTAAAATAATGTATAACCTACATAAGAGTTTTCATGATATCATAAGGGCATTTCTAGCATGATTATGAACATCAAATAAACAAATAGATTGCAGCATTTAGAAAAATTAAGAATATTACAAGTTACAACACATAACTACTCCTGCCTGGCAATGAACATTTCATTTTTTTCAAGTAAAATTATAGGTGCAAAATTGGAAGAAAAATTGATAAGTTATAAGTTAATTAAATTAGCTTACCAAAATTAGCAAACAAAAACTTAGTAGCTTATAACTACAATCAATGTAGCTTGAGGACTGAGGAGCAGCACCAAATAGTTTTAATCATATTGAACATTTTATGATAATAATTCATAACCATAACACAGAGAGACGTTTCTTTCCCTTTGCAACAAGTTGATACCCTAATTAACAAAACATGAATTAAGATATATGAAATGAAGAATGGAATGGCCTGACTTGAATCAACTACCATGCGGTAAGAATAATCAGAACCATCGGATTAGGACCCAATCTAATCCGATACACTGTTAAGTGTTAATCAGAGTGATTATTGATCGTACCCTCCGGGAGGGGAATGCGTGTGCGGATATTTTGACCAAGATGGGAGCGTCCTCGACTTCAGCTTTAAATGATTCTTGATGTTCCCCCGACAATTCTGACGAATGCACTCCGAGCAAATGCTAGGGGCGTAGTTTTTGTTCGGGAGTAGTTCTGTTTGGTGTTTTTTCCTTTTTTCTCTCTTGTAACCAAAAAAAGAGTGATTTAATTTGATCCAATTTTATGCGATTTTAGTCCGCTCGATGTTAATTATTATTTTTTTAAATAAACAATATATAAATACTTTCCGTAAAAGAAAAATATATACATAAATACTTATACTTATTGTATAAATAAATAATTGCGTCAAAAAAAATAGTATAAATAAATAAAAACTATATTTTAACGGTAAGAGCAAGCAACTAATTTTAACATATCAACTGAATCATAAATGCTTATAAAAAAAAATTGAATATGTAAAATAATATAAAGGTTTTTCTTAATTTATAATAAAATCTATATTAAATAATAGTTAAGATACCTAAAATATAGTAATTTAAATTCAATAATTTAAATATATTTTTAAACTCAATAATATATTAAAAAATTTAATTAATTGTGTCTTGAAAATACAAAATAACAAGCAAATTGAAATCTTTCAGGACTCGCTTTAAACAATTTTCAGATTTTTTTAGGTACATAACAACTTTAAATTATTGAATTAGTTGTTTCTGACTTTTGAAGCACCTCCAATTCAGCAAAGGGATTAGTCATATTTTTTTAGGTACATAACAACTTTTCATATTTTTCATATCAAAAGAGTTTAAGAATTATTGCAAGGCAGAAATATAAGTAAATAAGTACTCTATTTGGTCATAAATATAAGTAAAATTGACTTTTTCAGTTCATTTAACTATTAATTTATGGAAAATGATAAACATTGCCCTTAGGGCAATGGTTAAGAAAACTAAAATAGTAAAGATTCCCTCGAAATCTGTGTTTTTTATTTTTCTAAAACAATAAGTACAATTTCCAATGTAACTATTACTTTTTTTAGTAACCTTAACCACTAGTTAACAAGTACCAAAGATTAATCTTAGTATTATCCAAGGAGTACATTTTATGTAGTACTTAAATGAGTACCGATTAGTTTATACTACCTCCGTACCAAAATATATGTCGTTTTGACCATAACACACAAATTAAGAAATGTAATCATTGTTGTATGGAAAAGGTAAATTATGGGTTAGTTTACAAGATTATCCCTCATTAATGGTATGTGAGAGATAAATTATAGAATTGAAAGAAGAAAGAGAAATAATTAATTAAGGGTATAAGAGGAAAAAGAACATTAAATGCTTCATTGATAATGTAAAACGACATATATTGTAGTACAAATTTTTTTCTCAAAACGACATATATTTTGGTACGGAGGGAGTAAACATTAGGGATGGAATATTCCAAGGATAAACTCTTCACTTTTCAATTTTCTAAAAGATTCTTCTGTGTCACTTCATGTTCACTCGTTCATGCCTTAAAATAAAGAATGAAACATGAGAAGCACTTAATTGCCATAACCACTTTCCTAGGTCATAAGTAAGTTCTAGTCGTGTACTCAGCATTTGTCCCTTGCAATGTGACAGGATTGAGAATTTATAATTCATGCAAATATTGTGGTCCTCAGCATTGATTAGGCTTTAGAGCATTATTTTGAACCCTTTTATGCCCTATTGGCCTTCCTTACACCAATCAAGTTTTAGGTCTAAATTTCCTATAAAAAATAAGTTTAGGTCTAAAATGAAAATTTTCAGCAATGTATGAAGTTTTGAATTGATGCACCAAGATAGTATTATATTATCAGCCAAACTATTTTTTTTTGCTTTTTCAATAGCTTTTTCGTTTTTAGGAGAAGAAAGTTCTAATAGATTAGAGTTCGACAGTAACATAAGTAAAGTCTAATAATAAAAAATTGTTTCATTTAAAAATCGAATTCAAGATCTTTTAAATTAAATGAAAGCATTTACGAATATCTTTACGGAACATATGATGAACACGGCAAACTTTAAGAGCATATCCACATAGTGACTCTTTTTTTTTATGCATATCCACATAGTGACTTAATATGATTTAGTCTACACAAAAAAGAGTGACTTTGGGGAAATTAAATAATGTTAGATCACTTGGTAAGGAAGAACCAAATTCCTCTCATTTGAATAAAATCTAAGGGAGGTTATGTGTAAGAATTAAGACCTCAACAATGAAAGTGAAATACAATAACAAAGTGCTATATATCTTAAGTTAAGCTATCATTGGTGGGCAAGCCATGTGTGATGTGTTCTCCCATCGAACATTTTTCTTTTCCATCATAGTCATAGTAAGAGGAGAACCTTTCAAAATGGGTCTAAAATGAGAGGTAATATTGAATATGGTCCACCATTTTGTTCCTTTTGAATTGCTAACTTAGCTAATCCATCAATTGTGGATACCTTATTATAAAATCTTGCACAACAATCTTTGCTTATTTTGTGCAATCTATTTCCTTGCAGCAATCAAACACCTCTCGCCGCATAATGTCTCTTTCTCTTTCTCTTTTGACTTTCCACTAGAGAAATGATATTTAAATATTGAAATTTTAATGTCAAAATATCGTAAGTGTGGTTCAGTAATTATATTGTGTAAAATTTCGATATATTGATATTACTAATATATTTTTTTTGGAATAAAAGAGGGCATAAGTCTAAACACAAAAGAAAATTGAATCATAACATTTTTAAGAGTACAAAGTCTCTATCAAATAAACGAAAAATAACAAATTAGTTTCTTGATACGTGCGACAAACTTTCATTTTTGAATCTAACTCTAACGATCATCGACAAATTTAACATATTAATAATATTAATGTTAAAACCAAACTTGTACATATATAGGGAAAGATTTATTTTAGTTTTGCAATATAAACATATCTTATACTTGTAAGAAAGATAATCTAGTCGTCATTCTTTTTTGTTTTGTTTTCATCTTTTGATTCGTAAGAATACTCTAGAATTCAGGAAGAGTTCTGACATCAAATAATTTCAGTCTTCTTCTAAACACAGTTACACAGATCAAACTATAATATTTTTTATTAAATTCAGCATCAATCGTTATTGACCCAATAATACGTTCGGTAATCTAGTCATCATTCTACTTCTAGCTAGGCTAGTGTTCCACTAAAGTAAACGTATATCTATCTTGCCTAAACGATATTAGTGGTTCTTGTCCTGACATAATAACAACATGTGAGGTTGGGATTTTGAGCTTGGATAACCCTTTTGACTCCTGTGACTTTGCACTAAGTAACTAATTGAGTCAAGTACTATCCAACTTTCTTCAATATGATTGATAATGTGTTTTTGGTTCTATGATGTTAGGAATTATTTTTAAATAAATTTATTTTAGTTAAAAATAAATTAAATTTAATAAGGTGTCTTATATATTCAAAGGTTTATTAAATTTTGTTGGTTATCATGAATATATCTCAATCAATAGAAACATTAAATAATTATGTATAAAAGTCAGATTCTCGAATTCAGAATTTTTTATTTTATTTATTTATTTTAGAAGTAAATTTCTAACCATTTACTAATAAAAATCAAATAAAATATTTGTCCCTACAAATTTTTTTGCCGTCACCATAATCTAATCCAAACAGCTGATACACATCACAGTAGTGGGGATGATATGGTACCAATCTTATGACTATAATCATGATCATGAGACCCTTATGTATAACCAAATTATATATGGGTGGGATCACTACAATAATTTTTGTTAATGACTTTGATATATAGTTGCAATCCAAGTGTAAAGTTTCTAATGGTTAATCTTCGAAGTGGGAGTATCAATACTATTGGTTCCCTCATTAATGAATATCACTATTGCTTCCCAATATTAATACATGTTGGAAGGTCTTCTATTCAAACATACTACTAATTATTTAATTTGATATGCAAATAATTTAGTTGACAATATCAATATCAAACAATAACATATTTATCCGAATTTTAATTCAAAATTTCGTAGTTGTTTATGTGAGTTACTACTATTGGATTTGCATCTAAGTATTTTGTACTTTTGTTCACGGTTTGATATCTTGATGGTATTTTGAATTTGTTTGGATAAACATCTTATTTATAGTTAACAACACAAATATTTTATCATAATAAGTGCTATGTATAAATTTACATAAGCTATTTTATAGTTAAAGATAAAATATTTTTATATATGTCATCACGAGCTATTTTTATAACTTATAAAAATAAAATGATAAACACTTACGAAAAATGTCGTAATCTATTTTCATAAATTCTCAAACAATGTAATAAAAAGTTATGTTGATAGATAAACTTAAATAAGTCAATTTAAAGTGATCTAAGAAATTATTTTGGACACATTTGATTTGTTTTTCTTTTGAGTTAATTGTACATTATAATATATGTAGAGATTGAGTATCTTGGCTAACGGTTGGTGTATATCTGTTTGATGCCAATGTAATCAAAAGTTGGGGCTGGCAAGATTTCAGTGAGAGTTTTACTCTGACACTTGCCCTGCACTTGGTGTGCCATATAGTTTAGACCCCAACTTTTAAGATTTAGGAGAAATTTGACATCCCAAAAGTGAGTATTTAATTAGTACTCATATGACAAAATAAATTTGAAACAAGTTAAGTGATAAAAAATAACTTGTATCTTTTTTCCTATTCTTTCATATGTATCAAAAAAATAAAAATAAAGATTGAATAAATTGTAGCCGTCTCAAATTGATAATTAATAAATAGCATCCGTAGAATTTGGAGAATTTGTTCTTGGTGTGAACAAATTCACTAAATTGGATTCTTCTTCAAATTTGCTGCTAGTACTATTTAGAAGGGATCTCCATGTCCATATACCATATTACATGCGCCACTTCTCATGCATTTTACCTTATTAGAGGTAGCCAAAAGGAAAAGGACTTTTGAGGTTGATTTTTCATAGCATGGAAGAGTTTTTGATTAATTTGTTTTAATTTCTTTACTTCATAGTCAGCTTATACCAAAGTGTTTAAAACTAATCAATCATAGGTTCAAAGATTCACTGATTTAACATTTAACAGTTGAATATTAAATAAATTGTATTGTAATAAAAGTGCATAGATATTATTATGACGAGTTCAGAGTTTGAAACTTGAATTTTCTACTTCTACAAATTTAAAATGTGTAAGTTTAACAATTAATTATTTGACTAAAAACTACAAATAAATATAAAAAATTAAAGAATGTCCTTAATTATGACACTCCTTAAGGAAACAAATATAAAAAACTTGACATAAAAAGTGGTTTGTGTTCAATTTTTTATTCATCAAAACAAGCTTAACGTATTTCATTAATCAACAATTGTTCAATACAGAAGGGAATAAACTTATGTACCCAAAAAAAGAAAATAAGCTTAGATTTGTGAAAACTAGTCTAAAAATTGGCCAGCGCCACATGAGTGTTAAAATTGTTTGAAGTTTGTTTAGAATCCTACATTGCTCAAATTTTTAGACGGTTAGATGCAGTATAAATGTGTTTAGACATCCAAATAAACTGACTATTGTGATGAGACTCAACTTTACTTAACACGTTTTTAGGATAAGGTCATGTTATCGACTCTCCAACACGTATAATTAAATTTCATTATTTCTATATTATCTTCAAACTGAATTAAATTATTCTTGAGAGAATTGATGATTTATGACTTTATTCATTAATGAACAAATGAAGATGATAAAAAATCAATATAAACTCTTGGACTTAGGCCTTCTCTATTATAAAAAAAAATTCAATATAAACTCATAAACCCTGTCTAGTAAAATAAGAGTTTAATGACCTGCTGAATGTATTTAAGTGGTATGTGAAAAATACTATTTTTTTTTGACAGAATGTGAAAAATACTATTAATATTAGTTAATATTAATTTACATAAAAATTCATCTCACCATTTGATGCATTCATGGATGTATAATTATTTATTTATTTTTGTGTAGTTTTGTTATGGGTGTATGATTCCTCATTATTTATTTATTTTTGAATCAGTATGATTCCTCATTATTCTCAAAAAGTAAGTTATGTTTTGCATCTTAAATTCTAATCTCCCGTAAGTATATTAATTTTTACCTTCATATAATGTTTACTTAGAAAACAAATATTCGTACAATTTGTGAAATCATCAAATCAAAATTTGTAATTAACTTATAAATTTGTATAAGTGTTTAATTTGGACAACTATTACTTTACATTTAGAAAACTCTTTCAATATACTTTTTTTTTATACATCAGAAATTTAAATTGCTCCCGTCAGGTATCAAACACTGAACCTCTCTCTATCCAACTCAAATGTCCCCCAGCTCTTACCACTTGAGCTATCCTATAGGAACACTCTTTCAATATACCTAACCTACTCCTAATGAGACTTAAATTAAGCTATATCTTTCAAGGGTAAGTTGATTATTTTCACCATATTTATTTTGAAAAAATCTCTTTTAAATTGAATATATTTAGGCACACACACTAACCCTAAATTAAAAAATAAAATACGTAAAAACAAATAATTAATTTAAATTCAATGATTGACTAAACTTTTACTTTTAAGTTTTCTCATATGTGTGAACCCGGCTAATTAATTTTAATTTGGGATTGTGATTTCTCCTAAAAAAAAAATATTAATTAAACATATTTTTTCATACCATTTCATACTTATAACCTAATTCAACCATCAATTTTATCAATTAGTTTATGAATTTTAAATACTACACTAATTAACTTATAAATTATTCGTTATAAATTCATTCACTATTTACTATTTTTTTATATGTTATATAAATTCAATTAATAATTAATTTATCTATTATAAACTATAAATTTGCTTATAAAGTATAAACCATTTATTATCTATAAGTTAATTTATCAATTATCTGCTATTTTTTTATCGATCAAAGGCCGCAAAAAAAAAAGTGATGTGACAGAACAGCCCCTTCAAGATTCCAATAACTACAACTTTAGAACAATAAACCTCTACGGGACAATGACAAACACTTGCCACTCTTTTCATTGCTTGATTCCATTTCAATGGCTAGCTACTTCCTTCATTCAATTCTCTCTCCCTATAAATTCATAGCCACACTCTCTCTTCTCTCTTCAGAAGCAAAATTAAAGTCTTAGTTGTTTAGTTAGTGCCTTGTGCTGTGCACACACCATAGCACATAGCATTAGCATAACAAATATTAATGGGTGTGAATTCCAATAGAGTTGATAACTTTGAAACCATTAAAATTCAATCAGAGTTACCAATGTTTCAATCACCATTAGAAATTCATAAGGTTAGGTTACCACCACAAACAACCACTCTTCAAAAACTTAGACATAGACTCTCTGAAATCTTTTTTCCTGATGACCCTTTTCATGGTTTCAAAAATCAAACTTGGGTTATTAAGTTACTTCTTGCTCTTCAATACTTGTTTCCTATTTTTCAATGGGGTCCTGAGTATAGCTTCCGTCTTCTTCGCTCCGATGTTGTTTCCGGTCTCACCATTGCTAGCCTCGCCATTCCTCAGGTATGCCGCAATATCATGGTTTTAAATTGCGGATGCAATACCAATTATTACAAGACTAAAGATCAATATCACTCATGCAACCGCAATATTAGTTGCATAGAGTGATTTTTTAACGTTGCATAACTAATTCTGCTAGACATAGTCGTAGTTTTTATCAAATAAGATGAAATTAATGACCATTTTACAAAAGTGTTCTGACTTTTCGTCAAAAAAATGGACAAATATTGTTCATGAAAGCATGAAGTGATTTTTTAGAAGGAAAAAAAAAATGAAGAAATGGAAAAAATTTATTAAATAAGATGGTATTAAGTATTAACGATCATTTTACAACAATCTTCTACCGAATTTGAGGTAACAAAAGTAACACTATTAGACATAGCCATATTTGATCTTGCATGCATGACTTTGGTTTTATTAATGCATATCATTATAGTGAAAAAGAAAATCAATATTAAGGATATAAGTCAATATTAAATTTAATGAAATTTTCCCAAAAGAAATTTTTATAATTTTTTTTGTCTTTTGTATTTTTGCAGGGAATAAGTTATGCCAAGCTAGCAAACTTGCCACCTATTATTGGATTGTGTTAGTATTAATCATTCTCTGTTTTGTTCTGTTTTGTGGATGTTTATATTGGTTAATCCTTAACTAAACTTATAAATAAGATATTAAGATTACTAATTAATGATGCAGATTCAAGTTTTGTGCCTGCTTTGATATATTCAGTACTTGGAAGTTCTAGACATCTTGGTGTTGGTCCAGTTTCAATTGCATCATTAGTTATGGGATCAATGTTAAGTGAAAGTGTTTCTTATAGTCAAGATCCAATTCTCTATCTTAAATTGGCTTTCACTGCCACTTTTTTTGCTGGTGTATTCCAGTCATCTCTTGGTGTATTAAGGTACTAATCAATCATGTACCAATTGATATATTTCATTTTTTTTATAACATGAAATAAACTCAAATGGTTTTTAATAAATTCTACCAAATGTTATCATACAAAGGGAAGATGTTTTCAATAAATTTTACTATAATAATTATACAAAAGGAAGAGGGTGAAAAAAAAAACTTGCTGTAAATGTTTCCACCAAATTGGTATATTTTAAGATAAACTCGCGGTAGCTTAAATTTTATTTATTAAAAAATGTTTTTTAATAATGTTTTTTTAATGTGAACAATGTCAATGGTGCGAAGAACCAAAGAGCGGCCTTTATTTTAAAAAAATTAAAATAAAACTTTGGAAATTCGGAATGTAATATGATGAAATTTTTAATTGGCAAATTTATATTTTATGATTAAAAATAAAAAATAACTTTTGAAGCTGTATACAGGTTAGGCTTTGTAATTGATTTTCTATCAAAGGCAACACTGGTAGGTTTCATGGCTGGTGCAGCAATAATTGTGTCACTACAACAACTCAAAGGGTTACTAGGAATAGTTCACTTCACCAACAAGATGCAAATTGTACCTGTTTTGGTCTCTGTTTTCAAACAAAGAGACGAGGTATATTTTGATGTCTTTTTCTAATGTAAAATATAAGTTAAGAATATTTTTTAAAAGGGACGGCCACTACATTTTCTTATATAGTTTATAATAAAAAACTTGCATGTAAAGATTAATACTAAAATACCAACAATAAAATTAGTCTAAATGATAAATATTTTGAACCTCTTAAATGAATGATGATTCAATTTAGAACATACTTTATATATCTCATAAATTTTCGACGAAGATAAGTCATAAACAAAAAACACAAAAATTTCGTACGTATATCATATATACCATCGTGATAACTCAAACTATATATTAATACTAATAACACTAATAGTAGTTGGAAGAGTAGAGTAAAGATGCATTTGGAAAAAAATAAATTAGAATAATCCCTACCACAAAACTCTTCACAGCATTCTTATAGCACTAATTATGTTTTTTTTTTACTTTGACTTTGTATATCAATATCAAGGGATCATATTCCAATTTCTTTTGACAAACATATTTCAATTATTTATCAATGAAAAAAATATTCACTTTTTTATGATTCTATTATGAATGGACATATTGAATAGCTAGCCAATTAAGGGTCACTTTTAAATAAATTGATAAAAATGTACGTTCAATATAATTATTACTACATGTCCATTAAAAAAATTTAGTGACAATATTCCAACTATTTTTCGATTTTCTTTTTTCTTTCTAATTTTGTCATGAAATGACATATTGAATAGTTAGTCATCTAAAAATCACTTTTTAATGAAAGCACATACTTGTCCTACCGATAAAAATGTAAATGGTGTAGAAGTACATTTTTTTTTAATAGACGAAATGACTGTGATTATTATAAACACATACATATAAGTGGAGGAGTTAGAATTCAAAATTCAATTACATCGTCAGACCTAATAATTTTGACATTTTAACCAGTTAAACTAGAATTTGTGTATATGATGTAATTACATATATGTCCATTAAATGATTTTAGGGATCATATTCCAACATTTTTCTAAAAATGGAATTTTTCCCCTTTTGATTCTGACATGAGTGGACATATTGAATAGTTAACCAATAAACGGTCACTTTTAAATGAAAAATACATATTTGTCCTATTGATGCAAATGTAAGTGGAATGTAAATTAAAAAAATTATCAATTTTTTTTTTGCAGTGGTCATGGCAAACTATTTTACTAGGATTCAGTTTCCTAGTCTTTCTGCTGATAACAAGACACATTGTAAGTTGCTTCATTTTACAATTTACATACACAAATATGCTATGTACTTCAATTTCATTTGCTTCTTAAGATATGAAAATTTCTTATATATGGTTGAAAATTGTGGCAGAGTTTGAAGAGGCCAAAATTATTCTGGATTTCAGCAGCTGCTCCATTGACTTCAGTTATTTTGTCAACCATTTTAGTCTTTTCTATGAGAAATAAGATCCATAAAATAGCAATTGTAAGAAAAATCACTCTACCTTGTGTTACTTTTAGTGCAAGTTTGGAATAAGTCTGAGTTTGACGAAATCGCATTCACACTGTGATTCTTTTGAAGCTTCAATTTACGATGACATGCTGTGATTTTGTCAAACTCCGTTAAATTTAACACATTTAAACATAGAAAATGTGATAAATAGAAAATTTTCATCCTAATGACACTTTTTTTTTTGCTGTTTTTTCTTTGGAAGATTGGTGAATTGCCAAAAGGACTTAATCCACCATCATCAAACATGTTATACTTCAATGGTCCTTATTTGGCCCTTGCTATCAAAACCGGACTTGTCACTGGAATCTTGTCTCTCACCGTAAGTTTTCTCAAACTTAATTAAGCGCTTATCATAGAAGGGCTAATGTATAAGCAATTTGTTTTCATATACGATATAAGTTGTTTGCATAAACTATCCCGAAGAACGTTTTATGAAAATAAGCAAAAAACAACTTATGGACAATTTCACAGATGTTTAAGTTATGTCATCACATAAATTCAAATAGGCCCTTTAATTTAGCTTAGCCTTAACAAACACAAACTAAAATAAACTCCAAATAACAACTCGACTTCAACTTACTTGTGTTTCAGGAAGGAATTGCGGTTGGAAGAACATTTGCTTCACTTAGGAACTACCAAGTTGATGGAAACAAAGAAATGATGGCTATTGGTCTTATGAACTTAGCTGGCTCATGTTCTTCATGTTACGTTACAACAGGTAACGAGTTGTGACACCTTGTTATATTCATTAATCATTCACTAAACTGCGTTAACCACATATTTGAATTGTATTAACCGCTCAAAATAAACTTGCAGGATCCTTTTCTCGGTCAGCCGTTAACTACAATGCTGGAGCACAGACAGCAGTGTCAAACATAATCATGGCATCAGCAGTTCTTGTGACTCTTCTGTTTCTCATGCCGCTGTTCTATTACACGCCAAATGTTGTCTTAGCAGCCATTATCATCACTGCTGTTATAGGTCTAATCGATTATCGAGCTGCATACAAATTATGGAAGGTTGATAAGCTTGATTTCTTGGCTTGTTTATGCTCATTTTTTGGTGTTCTCTTCATCTCAGTGCCATTAGGCCTTGCAATCGCGGTAAGCTTCAATGAATTTAATTCATATACACCATCGGTGTAAATATTTTTTACACAGTCGGTCGATCATAACCGTCAATTAAAAACATTTGAATTGTTCCGGATCTTTTTAGGTGGCAATATCAGTCTTCAAAATCCTGCTTCATGTCTCTAGGCCAAACACACTTGTTTTAGGAAACATTCCCGGGACACCAATTTTCCATAATCTAAATCAATATAAAGAAGCTTTAAGGATTCCTTCATTTATCATTTTGGCAATTGAATCTCCCATCTACTTTGCCAATGCAACTTACCTACAAGAAAGGTTAGATAATAATACTCCCTCTCGACTTAATGTGCTTTTTTGCTTAAATTTAAGTCTGGAATAGTATAAATTAATGTATATTTTCAAAGATTAGTGAGAGGTCTTTTCTGAGTGATTCCATAGTTCTAACTATTTTGACCGCTTCTTTTACTTTAGGATACTGAGATGGGTTCGAGATGAAGAAGAATACGTAGTAGCAAACAACGGAAGTACATTGAAATGCATGATTTTAGACATGACAGGCAAGTATTTTGTTTCGCCTGTAAAGTTTGTTATCTAAGTTTTGAGATTGTTTTTGAATTAAAAGTTTTGTGTTTTCCTTCTTTTTTTCAGCCGTGACAGGGATAGACACAAGCGGAATCGACACATTATGTGAGCTTAGAAGGAGGCTCGAACAAAAATCACTTCAGGTATCTATATATCTTCTGCATGACTGCATGCCTCGAGTTACTATGCTAGTATATACTAATTGTAACATGTTTCAAAAGATTTACAATATTTTCATATAAGCTATCTTGGAGAGCTTATGGAATTAATTAGTCGAAAACAGTATTTGGAAAAGTCATAAACAGTTTTCCATAATTGAATACTACTTCACTCAATTTTCTTTCTAATCTTTATATATATGATTGATTGGTGCAGCTTGTATTGGCAAACCCTATTGGAAATGTGATGGAAAAGTTGCATGAGTCAAATATTTTGGAATCATTTGGAATGAAAGGAGTGTATCTCTCAGTAGGAGAAGCAGTTGCTGACATTTCATCATCGTGGAAAGCTCAGCCTTGATTAATAATATCTATATATGAATAATTTCTAGGACAAAGGGAAAAAGAAAAAGATTATGGCTTCTAACTTTCATCAGTTTAACAAAACTAACATTGAAAGTTTTTGGCCTAATGAGACAAACAATTTGGTTTAAATTAAAGCCTTGAAAATTAAGACATTTTAGTAGTGTTTCTTATTCTAGGATGCTACTTTTAATATATTTATGTATTTGAGTATGTTACTCTTGTCCATTTTTGGCTTAAGTTGTTGGAAGGAAGCATCCAAGCAAACACTTTTGTGATGACTTTATTCTGTGGACATTGAGTGATAAATATGATATAGATATTTTAATCAACAAAAAAAAGTGTGCCACTCAAATTTAGATTCCTTGCATACAAGCAGTTATATATAGTCATGATTTGAATCGTCAAGTCAATATATGACGATTCATATCATGACTTTGTATTTATTTTGAACCACACTTGGATACGATTTAATAAACCTAGGGAGTAAATCATTCGATTTAATCCAATGTATAAATTGCATGATCATATAAAAATCATGGTTACCTAACCACAAAATTAAGATCCATTCTACCCATCCCCTCCAGAATCCTCCATGCAAATATACCCTTAATGTTAAAATGAAGAAATGTTATCAGCAATGTACACGGTTATGGTGATTTGTAGAATCAAAACTCCATCAGCTACATAACAGGATTAACATGTGATCGATGGAGAATACTTGTAATTCATATCATAATATCTTGGTGAACAAAAGCCAAATCATATATTTAATCAAGGTGAACCATAATATGATGCACATTCTTTTCATATTACTCGAGCTTTAACAAATTCGATTATTGGTTAAGAATCACAAATAAAAATAACAGAAGCAGTTAAACTGTACATAAACTTTTAACAGTAAGCCAGTAATGGCACATAACTAATATATATTTCCAAGAAATCAAATAGATCCAATATAACTCACAAAAAAGGGTAAAAGAATAGAAGCTCAACCAACTAAACGCATACCGTTACAAGGAAAGAAAGAAAAAACGAAATAGAATGAGAATAACCTACATAAAACTTTCAGAACTTCCTGGAAAATTATGTACCTAATCTCTGTCTGTTTATCTATGTTTGAACTCTATTGCAACTAAAGAATAGAAAAGTAAATGCAGTTCTTTCAATGGCATAATAGAACTATGCGCTACTTGGCTTTATCTTCAAGATCATCCGATATATAGAAGCAAAAGTTGTTATCATCCTGCAGTACAACTCCTTTCTTCAATTCAAGACTCAAGTAACTTCTTTCTGCCAATCAAACATCTGAAAAAAAAATTGACTGTATTAAATCACACAAATAGCCAACCAATATTTAGCAGTAAATAAAAAGCCTACTAGTATCAATCACATCATTATGTGCACAAATCGAAAATTCTTCGTTACCGACTGGAGTTTAAGAAGAAAGGCAGGATGTCACATTTTGCAGTAAAATAACCAAATTGATATGACTATATAAACGTATAATACATAAAAGTAACATATTTTTGAAAAATTTATTACTACACACACTTTTCTTTATACCCGTGACTATATAAAACGTATAATACATAAAAGTAACATAGAATGTAAATGATTTTCTAGTATTCCTAATGTAAATTGAGTTTGACAGCTTTAACATATATGCAGGCTTCTGAAATAAGAAAATCCATAATAAAGAAGGTAAGATCTTCAAATAGCACATGTCAAATTATTGAGCCAAATCTCAAAAAAAGGAGTAAGTTCTTACTTGCACGATATCTTGGTATTGGTATCTCCCGGAGTTCCCGTCTGATACACAGATATTCACCTAGCAAAGCCATCAAAGCAAGTCCAGTACCATTCACAATCCACCAGGCTATAGAAGAGGGCCAACCCCCATACACAATGCATATGAAAAGATGGATGATATAGAGAGTGGCGGAAAAATCCAAACACTTCTTTGCTCTTTCAATCAAATAAAGCATATATACAGCTCTGCATAACAACAACAGTAATGTTAGTACAACGTAGAGCTACTGCATAATTTCACTTAACAGGCTATATATGTACAGCAGCTAAAAATGCCCTCATCAAATCATTCCTAAATACTAAAAGGTACTGTAATGACGTAATAACAAACACCATATTTCAAAGAATTTCTAAATCTAAACCATTAAAATTTAGTGGATTTTAAAAATAAACAATTTCCTTTTCTAACATACCAAACACGAGAATTGATTTCCAAATCAAATAAAATCCCATATTTTTACATACCAAGCACAGACAAATTAACTTTCCCAAACAAAGGAACTTCTATGAAAAAGCTTAACTTCTTTGTTTCATTCCCCATACTGGAAAGAAGTGCAACTAGTACAACAAAACGAGAACAAATGGATATACAAGTGAACACCCATTTACAAGCTTGGGGGTATAAGGTTGGGGCTTTAGTTCCTTTCCAATCAACACAAAAGCTTGTGGGGCATAGTCTACTAAAATCGTAAAACATAAAATGAAAAATACAGGAAGAGATTATGATTAGAAAAATACATGCAAGTAAAAAACTGCTAAGAATTACAATATATGATTTGACTCCTATAAAGCGACAGGTTCAATTTAAAGGGCAAAGAACAGATAACAATTGATTTAGAGGAGCCATATTTGATAAGCTACCGAGTAGCGGATTCAGACTCAAAGTGAATAAACAGCTTAACTGTGCTTATTGAACAAGTCTGTCACACAAACTCTTGTGTGTTAGCTATTTATTATATAATAAAAAAGGGAAAGTGTTTAATCTAATAAGCTCTTTTCATAAGCTATTGCAAAGAACTAATTAAAATAAAGTGAAAATAGCAAATAGACATGCCATAAACTATTTCATAAATTCTCTCAAGCAATTACACAAATCTCATTATGACATAACATAAACTCAAATAAACCTTAAATAAACTCTTCCAAACACACCATCAGAAATCACAACACAAGACTATCATAATTTAATATAACAATTACCAACAATGAATTTGTGCAATAGGACAACATTAAGAAAGCTATTAGTAGAGTGAATAAGGTGGAAGAGAACAATTACCCTGCAGCTGAGCTGAACAGAAATGAAGCACAAACACACCAACCAGTAACGGTAGAGGTAGTAACGGTTACATAATCAAAGAAATACACAAGGCTCAATCGTGAAACGCGGGTGCCAACAAGAATAGTTAAGAACAATCCAAGGGTGATATAGTACATACATTGAAGAAAAACAATTTGAGCAACAATAAGCCAAGGGTCCCATACCACTGCACCATAGAACATGACTCCTACCCAAAACAAACAAAAACTCTCACAAACTAAACCTAATCTTAAAATTCCCAAATCCAAATCAAAAACCCAATTCTAAAAATTTCTAAAAACTTAAACTTTTTCCTCTATAACATCCACCCCCATTGACCCAGTTACTCAAATCTCAATGATTGTATCCACAACACTCTTCATTACATAAAATTGATCAAATTTAGTGACCCCAAATGCCTAAAACAGTTTATAAAAACCCAATTGATGAAATTCACGTTCTTTCAGATCTGGATTCAGGAGAAAAGCCACTGTAAAAAGAAAATCAGTGTGATTTAAACAGAATTATGAAATTCATGATCAATGAATCTTGCGAGAAATTGAAGAATCTTCCAAATTTGTGGCAATAGTTGATGGAAAGGGAAAAATTAAACAGAGATTAATGGAACTTACCGGAAACCGAGAAGAAATTGTTAGAAAAAATTAGGGTATTGTATTCTTCCAATCCAAGCGATGGGAATTGAGGATCAATTCAATTCAGAATTGCAAGAAAGTGCACTGTGCGTCAAGTTCAGACTCTAATGTGTGTTTTTTTTATTGTAAAGGGTAATTTAGTAATTATCACAAATTTATTATTACTCCAACAATTTATACTGTATTGATTTTTTTTAAGATTTAAATAACATTTTCGTCCCATGATTTTTGTTTTAAATAAGTATTGAATCGGTTAAATTTTTTATTTCTGGTCCATAAAGCTAAAATTAATAGGAAAATTCGTAAGTTTTCTGCAGATTTTCTTGCGAATTTTTACTTTATGGACTAAAATAAAAAAATTTGATTGATCCATGGACTTATTTAGAACAAAAATCTATATAGGGACTAAAACTAAATTCCTCGTACATGCAAAGACGAAAACCTTTTTGTAATAAGGGATGAGGAGAGTTACATCTTAAATGGTTTTCAGTCTAACCAAATGGTAGGTCGTGCGATTGGCGTTAGATTTGGAAGGAAGAATCCAGGTTCGACCCCGCAACTGCATTTGGGAGGAGACTGAAACCATTTAAATGTCAGAATTTGCTCCAAACTTTAGATTATTAAGGCCCATTTTTCTAGAAACGGGAAGGTGGAAGAAAAAAAAAATACATTTTTCTTATTTTATTATGTGGTCAGTGTCTCGATTCATGGCTCGTGGATACATAAAGAATTCAGCTGGGTGTTGCACTGATTCTATGACGTAGATTAATCATCACTAAGGTGAAAATTCCATACTTTTATTATCATAACAAAAATTTTATAATATATATGAAGGTTAGAATTGAATTGGAATAGTTCACTTATTCATTTTAAGATTAAAATTATACCTAGTCTCCCAAAAACTAAAAGAACTAGTTATTGTTTTTTTTTTTTTGAACACGAAGAACTAGTTATTGTTATTGTTATGTCAGACCTTTTAAATGAATTTGAGCTCATAATTTTTTAGTTATGTGTATGAGTTGCAGTGGATTTTTTTTATAGGAGTTTAAGTAATGTTTGTCACTTTGTCTACAGATAAAAAAAAATTACACAACATTGTTTTTTTTTGGTAAAAAATGTGTTGAATAAAATTGAAACTCAATTCATTCTCATTTTGGTTCAGGTATCTCTATCCCGCCCCAATGGATATACCCTTTTGATTATGGCATGTGTTCTTGTGTACCAATCAGTGGTTGAAAAAAGTTCACAACAGCTCATAGATGATTGAAAATGACTCAAGAGAACACAAATAGTGTATTATTCATCAAGTTTTTACAATAAATAAATAAATTTGTGCTACAACAAATTCGACAATTTTATTTCGACGCTCATTTAAAACACGAGGAAATACGATATGAACCTGCTCGCTTACATACAAAACATTACATGAAAGATGTTATGTATCTTATTAAGTAACTTGGAAGGATGGTGGTGGCGAGTAACAACAGGAAGATCGTCTTTCTTCTTTCTCCTTCTCAGTTGAAAGAATTGCTGCATTACATCTGCGCACTCTGTTGCCAATACGCCTCTTCTTATTTTTATTTTCGGATGAAATGGATGAACTGGTGCAGGAGGTATATCGCTTGCTTCTGAGACATTTTCACCTCCATCAGGAAAAAGCCTGCAAAGCAATTTTGGTTGTTATCATAAATATTATCATCATTGTTGCTTATCTCCATTTCTAAGACAAGACTGAATTTCAGTTGAACTCATCAAGGTTCTGAAAAATTGAAGACTCCGTGCCATTGCATATATAATTATGAACAATACAAAGAAGTACATTGACCGCATACCTAATCCAGCTACCATCAGCTCCAAGAAGCTTATTGGGAGCTCCCCAAACAACATTATCTATTCTTGCCTGAAGAATGGCACCAGCGCACATTGCACACGGTTCAAGCGTTACATAAAGTGTAGTTTCCTAACAAAGGTAAATGTGTGTCCAAATAAGTCTTCATACTAATTAACGAGTTCCAAAACAAAATAAGAGAAACATCAAATGAATATTCAACGTTGCTTATAACATCAAAATACACTTTGAATTTAAAACCAGGAAAACTTACCGATAGTCTCCATGAGTTGAGATGTTTTGAAGCTTCTCGGATACAAATCATCTCTGCATGTGCTGTGGAGTCCCGTAACTCTTCTACTCTGAAACAGATATTTTGATATAAATTAAAAAATTAAGGTAACTGGAAAGAATGAACTGATGCAAAAATATTGACTCTTACAAGTTGCTTCCTCTTGCAATAATTTTTCCATGCTGCACAAGAACAGCACCAACAGGAACCTCCCAAGTATCACCGGCTTTCTTGGCTTCCATAAGTGCTTCCTTCATGAACAATTCATCAATTCTTCGCTGCTCAAATTCAACTTTATAGGCTTCTTCCCAGTCATCAAATCTATCTCTTACAACCTGCCCTTTACGCTGAAGCTTCCTTTGTTTCAACTCTCCATCCGTTTTCTTTGAGCCAGACGATTCAATCTTCTCTGGAGCAATGGGTTCTTTTATTGGCACCACTGATTCAGTTTTGGAAATGTCAGATCCACCAATATTTACAATTTCTCCTGCAATAGGTTGCCGTCTAACAGATAATGATGGAATTGTCGACTCTACTCTTTTTAAGCCAGAAGTAGTGACACTCAAATCTTTTTCATTATTAGTTGGAGTAAAAAATTCCTCTCCGGAGACATGTGAGGTGCCTATTGATGTTGATACACTTTCCAATTTATTTGGAGAAGATGATCCAACTGCAATACGTTTTCCTTTGTCCTTCAATATTTTAGTGTCAGACATGTCTCCCTCACTTTGGGTATAATGAGTACTTATGGCTTGTGGTGGAACACTTTTACCGGTTTCCTCATGCTCCTGCCCAGAAAACATTGTCTCACTGTCGGAATTTTTTGGTGAGTTTCTATCACTTGATCTCCCAGCAGAAGTGGAGGAACCTGCACGGGAATTCCAACGTAATCGAACAATGTCAGAAATCAGACCCCATAGGGACCTTCCAGTTCTATTGACAATTGGTTTTGCAGTTTCATTGACAGATGGTTCTTTTACATCCCACATTTCATCAGAAATTCCTTTTGCACCCACAGTGGAACGGCTAGAACCATGATTCTTTGACTGAGAGTCATCTTGAGCGCCTTCTTGCCTTGAACTGTGCCTCTGATCATCCTCGACATCAATGGCTGGTTTTGTTCTAGAAACTTCCATCTCCTGTCTTCCTGAAGTTGTGACTTTTTGCCTGACCCTCTCCACGAAATCATCAACAAACTGTTTTGATGATTCTTCTAAACGATTAGCTGAACCAAGCACATCTTCTGGAGTCGTAACAAAAGAAGGCTCATTATATGACTTATCACTTCCATATTGAGAATGTGGTCCTGAAAACAAAGCAGGATTTCTTCCTGAATTATCATACAATTCAGAAGAGCCGGTTTCTGAAGTTTCAAGGTAGATATCAGGGCTTGCAAACTCATCAGTGCGTTCAACATGAGGTGAAACTCTACCCATTTGGGAGCTGGAATTCTCTCTTGAGACAGTTTCAGCAGAAATTGATTGGTTCATAGGTCTTTGGTGGTCATTAGCAAATTCAAAAATCCTTTCTTCAGTTTGGGAAGAACTTTCTCTAGTTTTAACAGATGATGCCAAATTACTTTTTGGAATAAATCTATTCTTCTCAGAAGTTATTTGAGAACTTGAAATTTGCTTTTCGTCACTGGCATAGCCTTCTGATGAAGTGCCGACATGTTCATATCCTTTGCTATGTTGAACACTCTGATTTCTCCTTCTATCAGTTTGGAGCCGTGTATCGCTTACACGTGAGCTTAAGTATGATCTTTCTTCCTGGTTCTTCAAACTAGTTTTAGACTTCAGAATAGATGTATCTTCAACGTGACTCCCATGAGCTTGTGATACTTCAGAAAACTGTTGGGATTTTCTTCTTCTGTCTTCATCGTGTGCAATGTTCTTCTCTTCTTTGTGGTGTTGCAGATATACTCCCTGAGCAGAACTCGAAGCTGAATAATTTTTTTCTCCCATGTTCTTCATCCTAGTATCAGAGATCCTTTCAGTGTCTTCAATTTTTAAATTTCCTGTAAATTTCTGGGAACTTCTCTCTATTTCATCCTTTGTTGCGGTAGACGTGTTTTGAAATTTTTTATGTTTATCGCTTGTTTCCTGTAAATGTGTTCCTGACATCTCAATTTTCTCTTCCTTCCCACCAAATGTCTTCTTTGATTTCAAACTTTCCATTCCAGTGGTAGAAGTAGAACCAACAAACTTTTCATGTTTGTCGCTTGTTTCCTTAAACAGTGTGTTGGAGATTTCAAGGTTCTCTTTACTGCCACTGAATTTCTTTCCTGATAATAAAGTTGTCTCAATTTCATCATGACCAGACTCTTGTGCATATGAAGATTGATGCTTTCTTCTGTTTCCTGTTTGAACGTATGCCTTGTTTGTTTTCTTATCCAAATGTTCTACAAAAGATGAATTATCTTCCGCACTATGGACTCGCTTCTGTGAAATAGAAGTTTTTCCATAACCAGATTCATGTATTGTAGATCCTTTTAGTTGCATATCTTGGTACTCTCTTGCGGTTTCAGTTTCCTGAACGGTTCTCTCAGTCAGCATTTTTTCAGATTTCTTTCTTATATTCCAATCAATATCTGCACCAGATACAATTCTTTCTTTATTTGAAACATTGTGCACCTTCTTTGAGTCAACTCTTTGCCTGTTGAATTCTTCATTTACTTTTCCCTCCATACGAGTTGCTTCGTCCTTCTCATACCCCTGTGAAAATTCTTCCAGACCCACATTATGCTGCACTTCCAAGTCACTCTCGAAATCTCCTGATGAAAGCGTGTAATAAGATGAACAACTAGACATATCTCTCTGTTTCCTACGGTTTTCACCTTTTGTAAAGGCTTTCCTTTCATTGTCAGATTTTTCACACTCTCTTCTCAAGTCTATGGAGGATACTTCATGTTTCTTCAAAGTTCCGTTTTTCTCTGTTTTTATTTTCTGACTTGAATTGAGATGGCTCTCTCTATTCACATTGTTTCTCTTCTTCTCGGCTTCCATTCTGTTGGATGAAGACGCATTTTTCAATTTGACACCTGTAGCATCTTTATCTGCTTCCTCAATCAAAAAACTAAGAACTAATTCAGAATCATCAGAAGCAAATGAAGAGAAACTATCTCTCCCTTTCTGTGAGGCTGAGCAAACACATCTTTCTTTTATTCTGCTTCTTCTACTTGTATTGCAAACATTTCTCTCATTGGCAGAGCACTTAAGTTCATAAGAGCCTCTAACAAGACCATAAGGAACCCGAGAAACGTAAAGATCTTCACTTCTGAAAACTAACCTCCTAGATGCTGACAATTGAAGGAGAGTGGACTGCCTCAACCCATTTAGAATACAAGGCTTTACGGGTACTCTATAGGTAGAGAGAGCACGAGCACAACAGTCACAACAACCATGGCGTGACGAACATTGTGACGAGGTTCTGTCAAATCTTTCATACCATAGGTTTGAGTAGCCATTGAAAGATAAAGGGAATGATTCTTTGCAGCTAACACCATATATGGTTGAAGAAAAATATGCGCTGTGCATAGTCGCATATGCTTTCCCACCCCACCAAGCGATGAGGTTCCTTCAATTACAACTGGGCTGGGATCCCAAACAGTGCTGTATGATGCACCAGAGTCACAACATTAAAGAAACCAAATTTGAGAAGCACACTATGCTTTGACCTTTCGCACCTGTCCCAGTAGCAAAATCAGAAAAACTAAATGAACTCAGCAATGCATCATAAAATAATTAAACTTGAGAACAGTTAAAAACAGAAAACAAATCCTGATTTTCACACTCTCATGTCATTCAGTGGAGTAAGTATCCAAGACCATATGTCAGGGGGTGTAAAAAATTCATCTTTAATAAAAATATCAATCATATGTAGTATAAAAATAAAAACATAAAACTTTAATAAATTATACTCAAATCACATACCGAAAACCTATTGTAGTACTTAATTATCACGATAAATATTGTAAAACACTGTTAAACTATTTTGTATATCTAAATCACTACTTCGCAACGTAAGACCCTGTACTTGTTGGTGGTATATTCCCCATTAGCTGGGCTAATTGGAGATTTTCTCTCTCAAATGTACGAGCTCCATCAAACCACACATATTTAGTAGGGTTAATGCATACCTCAAAATTTTCTCCTCTAGACCCAGAAACTCTATATGATCCACTTCCAAAGCATGTTATCCTTCCTTCAACAACAACAACCAAGCCATATCCCACTAAGTGTGATCCGCTACATAGATCAAACAACGCCATAATGTTCTACATATCTCTATCGGATTCATTCAATTCTAGATCTTTCTCAATAGTTTCTTTATAGTTTTTCTACATCTTTCTCTGCCTCTATCTGATTTACTCTCCTTACTAGAGAATCTACATGTTTTCTCTCTACATGCCCAAACCACCTAAGTCTATTTTCCATCATTTTTCTACAATATTTACTACCCCAACTCTCGCTTTCTCTCTGTCTAATGTCGTCATTTCTAATTCTACCAAGTCTAGTCTTACTCTTACGACACATCTAACGCAACATCCTCATCTCCGCTACACTTATTTAATTTGCATTCCTTCATTAAATTAAATTATATACAATGTGTGGACAACAAATTCAAAATAAACACAAACCATAAATTATTGATTAAAGATAAAAATTAGCTATGGTCTACCATATTTGTAAGGATTTAGTGTTAAAGTGTGATATAGTAGTTGAAGATTGAATAGTTGCATCCTTATCAGGGATTTCTAATTTCTAGAATTTTACTAACTGATAGAACTATGTTGTATAGTGTTAGCTAGATAGAGAGATAAAGAGAGAATGAATGAATGAAGAAACAAACAGTGACCTTGATTTGAACGGAGAAGATGGGTGCTATGTGGATGAGAAAGACACAGATTTGGGAAGCGCTGAATTGTTTTCAATTCATTGGATTTGATTTGATTTAGCTTCTTCTTCAAATGGTGTGCGCTACTTTGTCCCAAATCTGTGTTTGTCTCTGTGTTTTTATTCCTGACCAAAAAAACAAAATGTGTATTTTTTTTTTATCTTAGATAACCAGTAATCCACTGAAATTAAAATTATGCAAGTCATGCAATTGCGAGGTTCTGAGTTACGGCGTCAAGCCTATCAATTTTGACATTTATCATTTGAACTAGGACTTCTAAACAAAAAAAAATGTTTTTATTCTTTTAAATACGTATCATTAATTTTGATATTTTTTAACCACTTAATAATATTTTAAAAGATTAATATATTTTTACCCTCTATAAAGTCGGTTAAAGTTGTTTTATCCTTTGTATTTTTACCCTCTATAAATGTTTTTATCCTTTGTATTTTTACTCCCTAAATTCAAGTCAACTATAATATAACCACCGTAAAACACAGCCGCCGCAAATTTTTAACGAGGGTTTTAAACCGCCGCAAAATAAACATCCCACAATATAATTTTAACGGTGTTTAAACCGCTGCAAAACAAAACCGTCACAAATTATATTATGTTTGACTGAATCCAAACAATAAATGACAAAATCTTATATTACAGTATGGTAAAGTAACAAAAAAAAAATTACAGGAGATAAAGTAACTTTGACCTATTTTACAGGAAGTAAAATTACTGGCGGCTTTTAATTCTAGATCTGGAGAAGAGAAGTAATTAATGACGGTTTAGACAAAAGTTTTATTAAACATACTCCATACAAGCATAGAACCGTAATTATACAATTATTATATTTAATTTCATTACATATACTTAGAATTGGGTGTACGGGCTAGCCCGTCCCGTTTAACCCGCCCTGCATAAGCTCGCATATTAAACGGAGCGAACAAGCCCGTCATTAAATATAAACGGGTTATAATTGTTAGTCCGAGTATGGTCCGCATAAACCCGCGGGTTGAACGGTTAACCCGCGGACTATTACATTTATAAAAAAAATTTAAAATAAAACTAAAATATTTGATATTATAAAAAAAATTTGAGACATTTTTAAATTTATCTATCTTATTTTTGCAAGTAATGACACCGAAATTAAATTCAACTAATTCATATTATCATTATTTCTCTCCACACTACAGTTTTCAAATCCATAAGATAAACACAAATTATATTTAATAAGAACTTCAATACTCTTGTTAAAATTATTAATGAAAATAACTTTAATAGTTCAAACCAATATTAAAAATACAACAAAATATTTTATATCAACCGATTTAAAAATAAAATAGCATTGTATTAATATATTGCATAAAATTTACTAATTTTTTTTAAAAATATAAATAAATGCGTGTTATACGGGCAACCCGCAAACCCACGGATTAAATCCGTATAATCCACGGTTTTAACGGTCCAACCCGCACGGGCCAAAATATAAACGGGTCAAGAAAAAAAGGACTTAAGTCCGCGCGGGCTGCGGATTAAACAGGTTAGTCCGCGGACTTTAGCCCATATACCCAGCTCTACATATACTTCAAATTAAGAGGAATAAAAAATTAATTAAATAAATGATGTTTGATAGAATAAATTCCATCATACTCTATTCAATTTCATTCATCTTTTACAAAATCAAACAATAAAATCTAACTCTATTCTACTCTACTTCATTCCATTACATTGCTTGCTTGCTATCAATCTAAACATAGTTTTAATTTACAAACTGTGTTATCAATTTGTGTCTACTATTCTTTACAAAAATGTTAAGTGCTTAACGAACTAATTCAAATAATGAAATAACAACGCTTGTTCAATAAAAAATAATGAAATAACAACGACTAGATATGTGTCAAAAAATAAACTGTAAAACAACATTTAAATAAGTTGCGTAGGTAGTATGATGGATTTGTATTCATATTACGTATTGCTAACATCAGTTGACCGCATAGCGCAGTGGATTAGCGCGTTTGACTTCGGATCAAAAGGTCGTGGGTTCGACTCCCACTGTGGTCGGGTACTTTTTATTTTTCCATTTCTCTTTTCAGAACCATAATCATTTTTAATTTTGAAATTTAAATGATTGATATATTTATACCTTTCTCTACAGACATCATTCTTATATGCATCATTTAAATATCCAACTACAAATATATTTGAAAAACATCAAATAGGCTGTGGATCAAACATCATTTTTTTCATAGTAAACTTAAATGATGAATATCTTATAGAGATAAAAAATAATACCTACCCTTCAAAAAAAAATTTGAAACTAATTTCTATCGCTATATCTACTACTACTATAATAAAGTTAATGACTACCAAAATTCCTTATTTACCCTCACAAATTTTAGTGAAGTTCCAAATCTTTTACCCTTATGTGTCAATTCACTTTTAATTATCTTTTATTATTATTTTATTTTATATTCTCTTTCTTACTTTTTAAATTTTTTATTATTTCACTTTCCACCACTATTCTCTCTCTTATTTTTTATTTATTTATTATTTTCTCTCTCTCTCTCTCTCTCTCTCTCTCTCTCTCTCTCCTTTTCTCTCTCATTTTTCAATTTTTCATTAGTTTATTTTCTTTTCTAACTTTTTTTTTTATTTTTCCTCTTTTAATTTATTATTTAAATTTAAATCATCTATCGCAATACAAAATTTTATTTTCACTTTTTCGATAAATATATTTTATATTTCTATTTATTTTCTAATTTCGTTTTCCATTATCTACTTCGTATTTTCACTCTCATTAACGAATGTTCAACATTTTATTAACATATTATCGTTGTGGTTCATTATTAGTGTGTAGACTTGGAGATCGCTTTATTTGAATTTATATATTTGTGTATTGATCGATATTAATTAAAAATATGGAACAAATATATCTCATTGTTAAATAAATAAAAATGTGACAGATGAATCTTTATCACTCATAAAGTTATATAAAAATAACAAGATGAGTGTATGTCACTGAGAAACAATAATTTGAATAAATCTACTACTACTATAATAAAGTTAATGACTACCAAAATTCCTTATTTACCTTCACAAATTTTAGTGAAGTTCCAAATCTTTTACCCTTATCAATTCACTTTTAATTATCTTTTATTATTATTTTATTTTATATTCTCTTTCTTACTTTTTAAATTTTTTATTATTTCTCTTTCTACCACTCTTCTCTCTCTTACTTTTTTATTATTTATTATTTTCTCTCTATCTCTCTCTCTCTCCCTCCTTTTCTCTCTCATTTTTCAATTTTTCATTAGTTTATTTTCTTTTCTAACTTTTTTTTTATTTTTCCTCTTTTAGTTTATTATTTAAATTTAAATCATCAATCGCAATACAAAATTTTATTTTCACTTTTTCGATAAATATATTTTATATTTCTATTTCTTTTCTAATTTCTTTTTCATTATCTACTTCGTATTTTCACTCTCATTAACGAATGTTCAACATTTTATTAACATATTATCGTTGTGGTTCATTATTAGTGTAGACTCGGAGATCGCTTTATTTGAATTTATATATTTGTGTATTGATCGATATTAATTAAAAATATGGAACAAATATATCTCATTGTTAAATAAATAAAAATATGACAAGATGAATCTTTATCACTCATTAAGTTATATAAAAAGAACAAGATGAGTGTTTGTCACTGAGAAACAATAATTTGAATAAATTCGACAAATACAACAAAAATGTTTGTAAGCACAAATAAAAGCACTTAATAATTAAATAAATATTTTATTCAAATATTGTATTAATATTGATATTTAAAATATCACTTAATAATTTTTCTCCATGTTAAAATAGCACTTATCGTCAAATATAATTAAAATAACTATATTTAACTAACATACTTTAAAATTTCATTAAGAAAACTTTATAAAATTTGTAAAAGTGGACAAAATATATGTCATTAATATATAACATTAACAAGAAATAAATATTTGTCACTGATAAAAATATATGAGATATAACAAATTAAATCTACATATATAAAAATATAAAATCTACAACAGGATAAAATACAAATATTTTATTAAAACAACAGTTTAAAATATTCATAAATTTTCAAAATTTTCACTATTAATTAATAATTAACATACCCGTGTATTTTGCTAGTTTTACCATAAAATGGCAAAATCTTTTTAACTCCTATTTTGGACAAATGTCATATGAGAATTTAGTTCTTTTTTATTCATAGCAAGAAAACTTCAACAATAAAAATCTTCCTGGAGTATACAACACTTAAAATCTTGTATTTATAGAATACTTCAACAAAACATTTTTGATAAATGACAACAGTATTAAAATCACAATACTAAGTTTAAAATGGGTAATGAAAGAGTGCATAAGCTAGCTCTCAGAAAGTCATATACGTATTAAACTTGCACAATGCCCACCCATGGCTTATCCAATTAAATCACCGCAAATTTACTTTCAAACTCCATTTGAAGAAGATATTGAAGAAAATTCATATAGAAACGATTGGATGGACAGCAGTTGCAAGAAACCAAACAAATGAAAAAATGCCATTGAAACACAAAATGAGAAAAATCCATTATAATTCAACTTCTAGAAATGGTACACAAATATATTCTATAAACCTAAAGAGCTTAAATTTGGACGCTTCCCACCACACATTTGGAAGGCAGACCACACAATCATTTCCTCTTTAAAACCCTTCTGTAAAAAATCCGCCGGATTCTAAAGGCATAATAATATTAATTGAAACTTACGTAAATAATCGACCAACAGAGGCCAATTTTTCCAGTCGAAAATCTAGCAATTCACAATCTTATATGATCCATAGATACTACTAGTCTCTGGAAAAAACATGAGGCCAAATCAAGAACAAAAATTATGCAGGACCGGCATTCTCTGACTTATCAGTCTCCATTGGTTCAGTGGATGCTGATGAAGCCTGATTACCATCATTCTCGGTATTCTCATTGGTGCTGGCATTTGTATCTGCCTGAGGTTGCTGCTGCTCAGCACCCGAAGAAGCTGGACTTGGTGGTGCTTGTGGAGCAGCTGGCTTGGCTGGCTTTGGTTTTGTCATAATTGGCTTGCAGAACCTATTCAAAATATATTTTTTGATCAGAAAAAACAGAAGAACAATTCACAAAAATTATTAATGATAAGAATACAAGAGGTTTTAAAAATTCACAAGTTACGGATAATCCTTCCCCAACTCAACCGGTTTGTTCATAAAAAACCATCAAGAAAAGCCACAGTAGGGACTTGTTAAAAACCCTAAATTGTCTGAATACTACCTCCCCACAGCAAGAGTTAAAACAAATACCTATCGACAGCTTCGGCTTTCTTTCTTATCTCAGCTACCAACAGTACAGGGTTGGCATGTTTTGGAAGTGAATCCTGCTGCTGCTGCTTCTCCCTAAGCCAGTTCTCAGCTTCAGTGCATTCATTTAAGACCTACAATCACGTTAAAACAAATACACACAACTTCAGAATAAAATACAACCACTTTATGGGAAAGGGAAAAAATTGACACACAATTACCTTCTGTTTCTCGTTGATGTCAATGTGATCAAATTTAGGATCAGCTGAAATTGCAGCTTCTCTGTAACTAGCTATACAATAGTTGAACTGATCAATTATTGCACCCCTCTCCGTGTATTCTTTATATCGCTCTTCAATCGGGTCACCTTGCTGCAATTGCAAAAATAATGCTCAATTAAGGGGTCCAATGGGCTAACACTAACATGAAAATGTCTCCAGCCATTAAATATTTGTGCACAAAAGTGCAGAGAGTAAAAGTAATAGGACAAGAGCAGTGACCGCCTTGTATGCAAAACATCTTACCTTTTTGAGCTCTTCAAGTTTTGCAACATATACACCTTTAGTCTCATCTTCACCGTCCTCATATAGCCAATCTTCCACCTCCTGAAGTTTACTGGTAAGACTTTCCCTCTCTGAAGCAACGACAAACTCGTGGTATTTGTCATTAAGCTGAAATGATAGAAGAAAAAAATATAGTTTAACAAATTATGAGTGACAGGCATTTGTACATGATGTTAGAGTTTGATTAAGAGAAGAAGAAAAAGGTAACACCAACCTTGTTTCTCATGTCATATACATAAGCTTCCACGGCATTTTTCTTGTCCTTTGTTTCTTCCATCACACGATCTTGCAAAGCCATTTCATACTCCTTCTCTACAGCTTTCTGGACATCCACAGGTGCCATTGCTCCATAAACTACCTCAGCCACGGGAACATTTATTTTCTTAACCTTTTTCTTTGGAGCCTGAATCAACAATAATATATAGTATGTTTTGGTGAGTACTTGCCAAACTGATATTAGATTATGGTTAAGTGTGTCACTATCATGTTATTAAAAACTGACTGCACAGAATACAACCAAAGGAGAATTGTATTTAATCCAAAGCACAATAATAAAGAAATCATTTTCAAGTTAAATCAAAAACAGTATGATGAAAACACATGGAAATACCACAGCAAACCACACAAACAAAGTCGGTCATACTCACACATGAAATTAATCGATAAATTGTTTTCTCAGTTAGTTAAAGAAACATTAACAGCGGTATTATCATCTTCTAAAAAACTAACTACTGCCCCATCAAGAAATAGTAAACAGACTCTTTTTCATGTGAATACAAATAAAATAGCTCCGACACAGACAGAAAGGCAAATCAAAACCATGAGAAGTTAAGAAATTACGGTAAAAATTACAACAATTGCATATATTAGGGAATTTTGATATTGAGAATACACTTAAATATTCCTTGCATTAGTACTCTCACCTTGTTATCATCAACATCCATTTGCACAGGCTTATCTCCTGTCTCAGGAATGCCATTTTCACCCACAGGGGTCTCAGCATTAGCATTAGCATTTACATCTTGCATGTTAACATCGGCATCATTGCCATTGGGAGGTGCAGCAACATCGGCAGGAGCTTCATCAGCATCCATCTTAGTAGTTTCTCTAGCTGATTCTTTGGAAACAGATGCCTCAACTTCTTCCTCTTCCAAGAGCTGAAGAAAACACGTGAATGTGTTAGGTCAAGGTAAATATCCTCACTGATTTAAAATCACATATGCGTAAGAGGTTATCATAGGAAAAAAAACTAAGCAGTCACTAGAAGACTTACAGTTGCCAAGTCAACAGATACAATTCCATGCACATTCAAACGAACTTTAACTTTAACTTTCGCCTTTTCGTTTTGCTTAGCTTCAAAAGGACCAATCTGCATACAGTCAAAAGGGTAAATAAAAGGATTTCCAAGAGGTAAGAAGTAGTTAATAAGGAAATTAATAGACTTGTCAAGTGGCTTACGGTGTATGTGCTGATCTTAGCAGGTGTTTGCTGCCCACTCACATCACTATATTGTGCATCAATGGAAAATGTTCCTGACCTGTAGAATGTCAGTGCCTTGATGCTTGGTATGGGATTACCCTTGGGAAAAACAAGGGAACTCTGCTGATTATCGGGTCCACTATCCTGTGCTTCAGGACCAGAACCTTTCCAGGAAAGAGAAATTGCGAAAGGAAAGCTTTCATTGACCTGCACATCATGATATAATGTATCAACATCATGTAAGATCAGAAGATCGTGCAACACTTATAATGTAAACTAAGTCACATCAAGCAAGGACATAAACACACACACACAGACCCACAAATAAGAGAAATTCCTGTGCAAATTCATAAAGGTATAAACCAGAGATAAGTAATAAAAATAGCACAGAAAATACTAAAATTTAAATTTCGAAATGCATCCACAGTGTAATAATCAAACCAAATGCAGAAGAAACTTTACCTGAAACTCTCGCACTTTAAAAGTTGGACTAAGAATAGCACATTGCAATGCAGCACCTTTAGCAACACATTCACTGGCATTCATTGTCCTCCTCGGCTCCTTCTTGAAAAACTCAGTCAATATCTTGTTTATAGCCGGTACTCGAGAACCCGAGCCAACAACCTCAACCATATGTATATCATCAACTGATAGTCCTGCTTCGGCAACTGCCCTCTCCAAAGGTCCCTTGACACGCTCCAAAATGGGGAGACTCAGTTCCTCAAACTCTTCACGCTTCATGATACCCTTTACATCCTTCTCATCCATCAAGCACTCGATGTTAAGGGGCACAATAGGATTTGCACTAAGCATCTTCTTCATCTTCTCGCAAGAAGCCCTAAGCCTCAAACAGGCCCTAGCATTCTGAAGCACATCAATTTTGTACTCCTCCTTAAATTTCGCAGCAAAATGATGGAACAAAACCTCGTCAAAATCCCTACCACCAAGAGACCTATCAAAGGAATGAGCCAACACTTTGAGCTGCCCCTTTTTGAAGCCAGCAATGCAAACCTGCATACTAGCATGTCCAATATCCACAAAGGCCACATTCAGCTGATCTGTTTCAGGCAGATCTGTCTTATAAATCCCATACGCCAATGCAGTGGCAGTAGTTTCATGAAGCAACCGAAGTGGGTGCAAACCAGCAATAGTTGCAGCATCCAAAACAGCCCTCCTCTGAAGATCAGTGAAATAAACAGGAATCGCAATGCAACAATCATTAACCGCAGCATTAAGATTTTTCTGAGCAATCTCTTTCATATTCGACAACATCATTGCAAAAACTTGCGTAGGAGTAAAAGTTTTAACTTCCCCCAAATACCTAGCATGAATCAAAGGATACCCATCAGGTCCTTCACTGACACTAAAAGGCAAAGACTTAAGATCATTCTGCAAATCGGGATCAGAAAACTTCTTCCCAATAAGTCTCTTAATCTGTGAAACAGAATTCTTAGGGTTCATCATAGTTGAAGCAGCACCAGCAGTACCAATAAAACGCTGCTTTTCACCAAAACAAACAATAGCAGGAGTTTCGCGCTTTGATTCATCGTTTAACACAACATCAATCCCTCTCTGTCTAGCAACTGCTACAATGCAACTCTCGTTACCAAAATCAAATCCCACCACACTCATTGTCTCAAATCAAATTTCACTTCACACAAAAGAAAAATCTGAAGAAAAAAAAATTGAAAAATAAACACTTCCAATTATAACAACAATAATAGAATTGAATGCTATACACAAATAAACAAAATCAAATCAAATAGTAAATCAATATCAATACTAATAATAGTGATAACAATAACAATAATACTAAGATATTAAATCGATAATGATGGTTGAATTGAATCTAAGAGAAGGAAGTAAAACAGATCTGAATTAGGGTTTTACCTGAAGTTGGAGACGAAAGAGAAGAGAAAAAGGGTTTGGCTTAGTTGTGTGGTTACGTTATGATTCTGAAGAATATGAGGAATAGAAGTCGCACGTTAAAAAGTGAAAGAAGGTTTTGGAGTTTAGGTTTTAATAAATAAATAAATAAATGTTGGGTTAAGTAGTAAGTTTTAAGAGGCATCTAGATTAATCTCAGTCTACTGTCTTCTAGAATCATCTAATATGATGGTGGTGTTTTTCTATTGTTCAGTTAGACAAAAAATAAATAGTATGAATGAATCAAATGGAAACAATAGAATAAATTAGTGTTTTATTATTTTAAGTTAAAAAAAAAAATGGAGTGTGATAGAATGGAATGGAATGAGTTTCATCGGATAAGCATATTTCTTTTAATTTTATTCTCTCTAATTTGATAGAAAATAGATTCTATAGTAAAATATTTAAAATATTGAGAGAAAAATTTGTTTCATTCGTTTCGTTCTACATATATTTCATCAATTCAAACAAATCTTAAATAATGGAGGGAAGTTGCGAGAATCAATGATAGTGATTGAGGGATATGTGGTGGGTGGTTCGGGGAGGGTGTGGTGAAAAAAGTACATTTTTTTTGGACCAAGCACGGTCATAAAGATGTTTTTCATTAAGATATGGGTAGGAGGTGAGGCGTGGGTTTGGATGAGACAATTGTGGGCGTGGGGAAAAGGAGATGTTGGGGGAGTGTCAAATTCTGCTACATAATATCTTGTTGTAGGTTCAGCCGTTCAGGTTCCAGGTGAATGGTAATGGCAGCCAAAATTAGTTAGAGGTTATTCGATTTGTGATGCATATCAGCTCTTGACTTCGCAGAACCTTGTTTCTTTAGAAGCAGATGGATATCTTATTTGGCATAAACATGTCCCTTTGAAAGTTTATATTATAGCATGACGTCTTTTGCGAGACGGGTTGCCAGCTAAGACAATTTTGGCAACTCGTGACATCATTAATCACGACGCTTATTTATGTGTCTATGGATGTGGGGGCGTAGAGACAATACATCACTTGTTTCTTTCCTATAACATATTTGATTCTATATAAGGGCTAGTTCGTTCATGCATTGTGTGTCGTCGGTGGACTCTCAACATTTTTTCAAATTATTTTTTCCAATTTACTTACTCTCGTGTCTATGTGATTTTGAATGAAAGAAAACAAAGATTTTTCAAAAATTCAACAAAGTCTTTACCTCAACTATTAGACAAATTAAAATTTTACATATATTGGTGGATGAAATAATTGAACATGACTTTTGTTACAAATTATCATTGGTGGTGGTCAAACCGTCTTACTTGTATAGGCTTTGGTTGATTCTATTTTCCTTTGTGTTGCTATATGAAATCTTACTTGTGACTCTATTGTTATTTTGTTGTTCATTTCGGTACATCTTGTGTCAAGATGACATTTTTATTATATATCTCATTTTTGTTTGTTAAAAAAAGAAATAAACACACACTGAAAACACAGTTGTAAGGGTCGTTTATATGGGTATTTTTAATAAAAAATAGTGGATGTTTTATAAAAGTAATATTAGTGGATGAGCATATAAGTTATAAGATAATTTAAACATAAAATAGCAGTTGAACTAGTTTATTTAAATAAAATGACATAAAAAAGGGATATTGAATTAATTTTTAATTATTTTCAAGTAAAACGGCGAAGGTAAATTTTGAAGAAAAAGTAATAAATTATAAGCCACTGTAATTATAAGTCATAAGCTCGACCTTACTAAATAAACATTTTTTGAATAGCCTTACTAAATAAACCTTAGTCACAAACTCATTGTTTGATCTGATTAGGTAGTTTAGGGTCCGTTTGGTTGGAAGGAAAGAAAGTAGGAAGGAAGGAAAACACGGAAACCAATGCATGTATTTGGACTATTTTATAATCCAAATACATCTCTCGAATTTCGTGTTTTCCTTCCTTCCTACTTTCTTTCCTTCAAACCAAAGAGTGATTAAAATTTCATCTTTTTCGAATCTAAGTCACTCTATATAATGTGCGATGTTCTTACTAGAGTTAAACTAACTAGGACAAAAACTCATCGTTTTTAGTTAAAGTGTCATATTTTAAGGCCCCGTTTGACCCGACTTATTTTATACTTATTTTCTTTTCCTTAAAAATAGTAAAGAAGGAAAAAAAATTGTGTTTGACTCTACTTCTCTTTATTTTTTACTTCTTTACTTCATTTCTTTAATACTTTTAAGGATAAACATGACTAAATTTAATTTACACTTCTCTATTTCATTTTTAAAAAATAGAAAAGTAGAATTTAAGCCGAGCCAAACAGGGCTATGTTTTTTTTTTGTAAAGAAGCTAAAATCAGAAGAAGAAAAAAAAACTATGCACAATAAAAGAAAGTTTTCATTGCGCTATTTTTAAGAAGATCATGACTCTTGAGAACACTTTCTAAAAAAGAGGTACGAATCAATAAGTCGATATCTAAAATAATTTTACTAGTTTATAAACTCATTTTAAAAAAGATATCTAATAATATTTTTTCTCATAAACTTATTTGGTATGCTTTCACTTTTCACTAAATACTGGTTATTATTTTTTATCTTTACAATAATAATAACCAAATAATAATTTTTTTTTGATAAAATAACTAAATAATAATTAAACAATAGAATTTTTTCTACAAAAGAAAAAAGAATTTTATCAAAATAAATAAATTAAACAATCGAAAACACTATTATGGAGAAGATGGTTCTAGAATATAGTAGAGTGGACCCATCCACCAGATTCTTAAAGAAAAAAAACATTTATCATATAATTTTTTTATTAAAACCTAAATTCCAAAATCTGTTTTCCACTTTTTAATGTGAGTTAAACTGTTCGGATTCTGAGAAGAACGTAACCACACAACTACCAAACCCTTTTCCTCTTCCTCTTTCGTCTCTAACATCAGGTAAAACCCTTATTCAGATCTATTTTTCTTTCTTCTTTTAGATTCAATCACGATTATCGATTTAACATCTTAGTATTATTGTTATTGTTATCACTATTATTAGTATTGATTTACTGTTTAATTTGATTTTAATTTTGTTTATTTGTGTATAGAATTCAATTTTATTATTGTTGTTATAATTAGAAGTGTTTATTTTCTATTTTTTTTTCAGATTTTTATTTGTGTGTGGAGTGAAATTTGATCTGAGAAAATGAGTGTGGTGGGATTTGATTTTGGTAACGAGAGTTGCATTGTAGCTGTTGCTAGACAGAGAGGGATTGATGTTGTGTTAAACGATGAATCGAAGCGTGAAACCCCTGCTATTGTGTGTTTTGGTGAAAAGCAGCGTTTTATTGGCACTGCTGGTGCTGCTTCAACTATGATGAACCCTAAGAATTCTGTTTCACAGATTAAGAGACTTATTGGGAAGAAGTTTTCCGATCCCGATTTGCAGAATGATCTCAAGTCTTTGCCTTTTAGTGTCAGTGAAGGACCTGATGGGTATCCTTTAATTCATGCTAGGTATTTGGGGGAAGTTAAGACTTTTACTCCTACACAAGTTTTTGCGATGATGTTGTCGAATATGAAAGAGATTGCTCAGAAAAATCTTAATGCTGCGGTTAATGATTGTTGCATTGCGATTCCTGTTTATTTCACTGATCTTCAGAGGAGGGCTGTTTTGGATGCTGCAACTATTGCTGGTTTGCACCCACTTCGGTTGCTTCATGAAACTACTGCCACTGCATTGGCGTATGGGATTTATAAGACAGATCTGCCTGAAACAGATCAGCTGAATGTGGCCTTTGTGGATATTGGACATGCTAGTATGCAGGTTTGCATTGCTGGCTTCAAAAAGGGGCAGCTCAAAGTGTTGGCTCATTCCTTTGATAGGTCTCTTGGTGGTAGGGATTTTGACGAGGTTTTGTTCCATCATTTTGCTGCGAAATTTAAAGAGGAGTACAAAATTGATGTGCTTCAGAATGCTAGGGCCTGTTTGAGGCTTAGGGCTTCTTGCGAGAAGATGAAGAAGATGCTTAGTGCAAATCCTATTGTGCCCCTAAACATCGAGTGCTTGATGGATGAGAAGGATGTAAAGGGTATCATGAAGCGTGAAGAGTTTGAGGAACTGAGTCTCCCCATTTTGGAGCGTGTCAAGGGACCTTTGGAGAGGGCAGTTGCCGAAGCAGGACTATCAGTTGATGATATACATATGGTTGAGGTTGTTGGCTCGGGTTCTCGAGTACCGGCTATAAACAAGATATTGACTGAGTTTTTCAAGAAGGAGCCAAGGAGGACAATGAATGCCAGTGAATGTGTTGCTAAAGGGGCTGCATTGCAATGTGCTATTCTTAGTCCAACTTTTAAAGTGCGAGAGTTTCAGGTAAAGATACTTCTGCATTTGGTTTCAGGAGTTTGTTTGGTTATTGTCTTTAGGAATATTAAATTTTTGCATTTTCTATGCTATTTTAATTACTTCTCTCTGGTATATACCTATATGAATTTGCTTATTTGCATGTGAATTTCTTTTGTCAGTGTGTGTGTTATTGTCCTTGCCATTGCCTGCTGTGACTTAGTTTACATAATAAGTGTTGCACGATTTTTTGATGTTATATGATGTTGATATTGTATTTCATGACGTGAAGGTCAATGAAAGCTTTCCTTTCGCAATTTCTCTTGCGTGGAAAGGTTCTGGTCCAGATGCACAGGACAGTGGACCCGATAATCAACAGAGTTCCCTTGTTTTTCCCAAGGGTAATCCCATATCAAGCATCAAGGCACTGACTTTCTACAGATCAGGGACATTTTCCATTGATGCACAATATAGTGATGTGAGTGGGCAGCAAACACCTGCTAGGATCAGCACATATACCGTAAGCCACTTGACAAGTCTATTAAATTTCTTTATTAACTACTTCTTACCTCTTGGAAATCCTTTTATTTACCCTTTTGACTGTATGCAGATTGGTCCTTTTGAAGCTAAGCAAAACGAAAAGGCGAAAGTTAAAGTTAAAGTTCGTTTGAATGTGCATGGAGTTGTATCTGTTGACTTGGCAACTGTAAGTCTTCTAGTGACTAATTAATTTTTTTGCCTACCATAGCCTCTTGTGCATTTGTGATTTTAATCCAGTGAGTGAACTAACAACTTTTACGTGTTTTATTCAGCTTCTGGAAGAGGAAGAAGTCGAGGCATCAGTTTCCAAAGAATCAGCAAGAGAAACTACTAAGATGGATGCTGATGAAGCTCCTGCTGATGCTGCTGCACCTCCCAATGGCAATGATGCCGATGTTAATATGCAAGATGCGAAGGCTAATGCTGAGACCCCAGGGGTTGAAAATGGCGTCCCTGAGACTGGAGATAAGCCTACGCAAATGGATGTTGATGATATCAAGGTGAGTACTAATATCTAAATTACTTTTTTATATGCAATTATTGGATTTTTTACCGTAATTTATTTGGTTCTCATGGTTTTTATTTGCCTTTCTGTCTGCATTTGAGCTTTTGACTATGTAAAAGTAAAACCAGCCTGCTTATTTTATTTGTATTCACATGATAAAGAATCTGTTTTCTGTTTCTTGATGGGACAGTAATTTGATGTTTAAAAGATTATTATGCCACAGTTTATGTTGCTTAAACTAACTGAGAAAACAATTTTAAGAATAATTTCATGAGTTTGAGTGTGACCTTGTTTGTGAGGCTTGCATTGGTATTTCCACGTGTTTGCATCATACCGTTATTGACTTAACTTGAAAATGATTTTCTTATTATTCTAGTTTGGATTAAATACAATTCTCCTTTGGTTGTATTCAGTCAGGTTTTGATAAGGTGATAGTCGCACACTTAACCATAATCTAATATCAATTTGACATACTCACAAAAAACAAACTATGTTGTTGATTCAGGCTCCGAAGAAAAAGGTTAAGAAAACAAACGTTCCTGTTGCTGAGGTAGTTTATGGAGCAATGGCCCCTGTGGATGTCCAGAAAGCTGTCGAGAAGGAGTACGAAATGGCTTTGCAAGATCGTGTAATGGAAGAAACAAAGGACAAGAAAAATGCAGTAGAGGCTTATGTTTATGACATGAGAAACAAGGTTAGTGTTACATTTTCTTTTTATTTTACTTTATAAAACTCTAACATCAAATGCAAATGCCCGTCACTCATAATCGGTTAAACTCTATATTTTTCTGCTATCATTTCAGCTTAATGACAAATACCACGAGTTTGTCATTGCTTCAGAGAGGGAAGGTCTTACCACTAAACTTCAAGAGGTGGAGGATTGGCTATATGAGGACGGTGAAGATGAAACTAAAGGTGTATATGTTGCAAAACTTGAAGAGCTTAAAAAGGTAAGTAATTTCGCATATAAGACAGTCGCTGCTCTTGTCTTATGTCAAACTTTAAAGCTTTAGAAAGAAAAAGATCAGAGAATCCGTATTTCTTTTACTTTGTGCTTTTATGCACAAATATTTAGTGGCTGGAGACATTTTCATGTTAGTGTTAGACCATTGACAACCTTAATTGAGCATTATTTATGCAATTGCAGCAAGGTGACCCGATCGAAGAGCGATACAAAGAATACACGGAGAGGGGTGCAATAGTTGATCAGTTAAACTATTGTATAGCTAGTTACAGAGAAGCTGCTATGTCACCTGATCCCAAATTTGATCACATTGACATCAACGAGAAACAGAAGGTAATTGTTTATCAATTTTTTTCCATTTACAAAAAACGTTGTAACTTATAATTTATTCTGAAGTTGTGTGTATATATTTTAATGTGTTCGTAGGTCTTGAATGAATGCGTCGAAGCTGAGAACTGGCTTAGGGAGAAGAAGCAGCAGCAGGACTCACTTCCAAAATACGCCAATCCTGTACTATTGGTAGCTGAAATAAGAAAGAAAGCTGAGGCTGTCGATAGGTATTTGTTTTAATTCTTGCTGTGGGTAGGCAGTATTGAGATTATTTAGGATTTTTTTAGAAGTCCCTACTGTGGCTTATCTTGATTTTCTTTTATGAACAAACCAGTTTAGTTGGGGAAGGATTAACAGTAACTTGTGAATTTTTGAAACCTCATGTGTTCTTATCATTAATAATTTTTTTGTGAATTGTTCTTCAGTTTTTTCTGATCAAAATATATATTTTGAATAGGTTCTGCAAGCCGATTATGACAAAACCAAAGCCAGCCAAGCCAGCTGCTCCACAAGCACCACCAAGTCCAGCTTCTTCGGGTTCTGAGCAGCAGCAACCTCAGGCAGATGCAAATGCCAGCACCAATGAGAATACCGAGGATGATGGTAATCAGGCTTCATCAGCATCCACTGAACCAATGGAGACTGATAAGTCAGAGAATGCCGGTCCTGCATAATTTTTGTTCTTGATTTGGTCTCATGTTATTTCCGAGACTGGTAGTGTCTTCCACATTTTGTATGAGGCATTTAAGACTGTGAATTGCCATATTTTCGATTGGAAAAAGTGGCTCGGGTGGTGGACAGTGAGTGGCTGCTGGTATGTTTGATTTGGAGCCTCTCTGTTGGTCGGTTATTTACGTAAGTTTCAATTAATTTGTTCTATAAACCTTTCCCTTTAGGTTTATAGAATATACTTGTGTACCATTTCTAGTTGAATTATAATGGATGTTTCCCATTTTGCGTTTCAATGACATTTTTTCATTTGTTTGGTTTCACACGACCATCCAAATGTTTCTAAATTTTATTAGATATCTACTTCAAATCGAGTTTGGAAGTAAATTCACGGTTATTTAGTAACATAAGCATTGGTTAGGCATCTGCGAGCTAGCTTATACACTCTTTCATTACTCAGTTAAAAACACTTAGTAGTGTGATTTTAATAGTAGTGCCAAGGTTATTTCATATTTTACACATTATTGTGGATTGAAGGATGGAATCCAAAAAAAAAAAAGTAGATTAAAGGACTTAAATTACTTGTTTGTAAGTTGTAGTTTAGTTGTCAATGTCGATTGTCAATATTGTTAGGTCAGATGACAAACGTTTTTATTCTGATTCAAATTTGATACATCAGTTGGGTGTGTGAATTTCAAGGGCCAGTTGGAACTTGGAACTATACTTTTTTTTTTTTAGTTCCACACCTGGGTTTATGTAAAAATGAGCTTCAAATTGTCTTCGAATAAAATAGGAGTTAAATTCTCAAATGACATTTGGACAAAATAGGTGTTATAAATATTTTGCAAATTTATTGGTAAACCAATAATTATGGATTAGGAGTTCATCTCTGGTGTTCCTATGGTGGCTATGTTTTCATTGCTAATTGAATAATGTTTTATATTTGAATAATATGTTTTATAATTGAATAACCACTTCTTTTCTACTTGATAATGATTGAATAACCACTTTGAACTCATTAAAATTAAAAGATTTTTATTATCTATTGTGATCTTATTCCACTTGAATAATTAGTTTTGATGTCTCGCGAAAAAATGAAGTTTTAAATTAAAAATAGCAAATTTTACAGTTGAAAAGTTGACTGTACAAATTTTAATATCATATTTATAAATTTCAATGTTATATTATTATATTTACTTTTTAATCAGTGCTCAGTTCCATCATGCTCAGTGCTATTAGTTAGCATTTTCCTTATTTTTTATCAAATGGTTTAATGACTCAAATTATTTTCTAATATAGATATATTGTATGATATACATCAATTGAGATACAAGATTATTATTTTTTTTGACTATTTTTAAAACGGTGGAATAGGATGAACGACGGATATAAATTATAATGTAACAAATATTTTAACAGGAGTTATATTTTTTTTGACCAGATAATAGGAGTTATATGTTTAGTCAAAAAGAAAATAGGAGTTATATTTAAACGGTGAATATTATTTTTTTGGATGTAAGTTGGGCATCTCTTGCTTTAATATTCGAGGGCCTTCAAGAAGATTCATGATGTAGGACAGTAGGAGTGTAAGTATTTATTGGAGAGGAAATCGGGAACTATATAGTATCAGGTGACTTCTACTAGTATACAAAGATCTCATCTAGTTTATGGTACATAATATACAACTGTCTTATGAATTTAGTAAAATTTATTATTGAAGATTAAAAATTTATATTATATAGATTATTTATACAAAAAAATTATTTAATATGTTATTGAAATCAATTTTAACAATTTATAAAATTTTAGTAAATACTGTTAATCTTAATGAATCTCAAGTCTCAACAATATTTTAAATAATTTTTAAAATTTTGTATGGATAGTCATCTATATAATATAACTCAAGGGGTGTGGTTGAGCGGTTGGGGCTTATCCGCCCTTAACCAAGGATCGAGTGTTCGATTCTCACCTTAGGCATGTAACAATTTTAAATCCTTGGGCCAGCTATCCCACCCATCGAGGTGCCTCCAATCTAGCGCGAGGGATTAGTTATTGCGTTCAACAGTACAAAATAAAATTTATATAATATAAACTTTTAATTATTGGTAGATTTTATAAAATTTGTAGTACGACTATAAATTTTTTATAATTTGTGCATCATTAAACTACATAAGGTATTTGTGTGTGGTAGAAATCCCTTATAATATGATTCATGACATGATTCATTATATTTTTTTGAAACGAATGATTCATAATATTAGATATTACCTCAGTTCCTTTTTACTTGTCGTTTTAGAATAAAAAAGACCAAAACAGGAGAGTGTATTTTTGCATCTTATTTTTCTATTATGCCCTTTTTTAAAATATAAATCATATTTTTAATCCACTAATAAATTTCTACTTTTTCACAAACATTATCTATTTCCAAAAAAGTTGTAACAAACTTTATTTAAAAACAAACAAAATTTGTATACAATTAAAAGATTATATTGTTTCAACAAAAAAAAAATACAAAATTTAGTCAATAAAATAAAATAGAAAGGAGGGTATAATAGACAAAATATAACCTAAATTTTCAAAACGACAAGTAAAACGGAATAAATATTTGTTTTTTAAAACGACAAGTAAAAAGGAATGGAGGTAGTAGTAAATAAAATTTCTTTTTATTGTAGGATGATATGTACTCGACCTCAAAAGTAGCTGGTCAAATTTTCTCACCAACGGAGCGTAAGTACAAATTTTTATCGATGTATATCGTATTAACACATACCTCAAATTAAAACCAGTCTTAGTTGAATTTTACACCCTTATATCATCAACATTGTGATTTATTTGCGTTTTGTACGAATCTTTAAAATGAGTTAAAAAGTGAAGAAAAAAAATGATGTCTCAAAGTCGCACTATAACTTAAAAAATGTCTAAAAACTAGTAATTTGAACTCACATATGACATGAACCATACATATTAACAACCATTAAAACATGTTAACATTTATTTGTTTTCTCCAACATTTTAAATAGACCATCATATACTTCATAATCAAAGTATCCAAAAGAAACACACGTAAAACAACTCAAGTTTTATTCAATATCTTGAACCTCCATACCCTAATTTTAACTCTTTAGACTTCATCCTTACATCCCTTCCATCCCTAACAGTCCGAACGCTCCGCGGCTTCATCGGTTCGGTTTCTGAACTCTGCCTCATAAGACTGATCAAATCACAAAAAGCACTTAATATAAACTTATATGATTTCTTTTCATTCAAGTTCATATAACAAAACAAAAGCTCTTCCATAAAATCCCAATCTACACATTGATTGTTCCTTAACCTTGCTTCCACTGTTTCTTCCATGGATCTTCGAAAATCGTCATATGGACTCAGCGAACTTGCCAACACAACAACACAACTATCAGGAATATTCACTTGATCCTCCTTTGAAGATGAATTGTTATTGAAGTTTTTTGGGGTTGATGAGTTTGAGCATGATCCCATTTCTTCAAATGTGTTTGTTGTTGATGTTGTGTTCGACATGGAGCCAGAGAAGCCACATGTCAAAAAGAATCTATTAGATCCACGTAGGTCCGATCGTCTTTCCTCAGATGGATCGAAAAATATTGGACCCAATTTTGGATATTTTTCTTCGCCAGTTTCATTTTCATTTTCATCATCATCGTCATCATCATCTTCTGATGAGACCGCTTTAGTTTTGTTGTTACGATCAGTTTTTTCATCATCTTCGAGGTATAAAGACTTAAAATTCTCAAAGAGAAAACGGTCGATGTCCGCTAGTGTGGCTTCATCGTCCTTGTTGTTTTTGTCGTTGCTTTTCTTGTTGTCGATGGAGAAAGAAGGAGTTCTAGGATGTTTGCAACCATTGAGATCAATCCATTTCTTAGAGGATAAACGAAATCTTTGTGAGCTAGGATGGCTTTTGATTTTGTAGAGATACTTTTGAAGGGATTTTTGAATGTTCTTTGGCATGTTGAATGTTTTAGGGCTAATGAGGTTAATTTGATAAATGAATGAAAACCATTTCATGTGTGAGGATTAAAGAGTGAGGGGTGTGGGTTTATAGGCATGACTAAAAATTGCTTGGTAATATATCAATGTGTGTATATGTGTCATTCCTTAAATGCATATAAGATAGGAATGGAGAAAACAATGAACTTGGTTGAAAATCATGCTTCTTGAAAAATCTCATTCAAAGAATGAATTTGATTCCTATTTTATTCTTTGTCAAAAAGAAAAAAGTAGAAAGACGATTGAAAACAATTTTTGTTTTTATTTAATTCTTAATATTTTACCAATTGAAAACGATTGTGAAGAGTAAATGAGATATTGTGTCTCCTATTTTCCCCTTAAAAAAAGAAAAACGACCATGAATTCAATGCTTAGCAAACAAAGGATAAAAATAAATGGTAATATAATTTTTTTAATCAATAAAAGAATATTGGTAAAATAATGACTCTATAAACCATTGCCAATAATATTTTTTCACTATTATTTTTTGGGAGCAAATTAATAACATTATGAGTTTCAGATGGCCATTTAAACGTTGTTTCCTTATAACTCATGGGAAACGTTTATTGAAGAAAAATAAAACTTAAGAGTCAACATTGACTGTTAGTTAATTTATTACTAGTAATAACGTTGATATGAATTTTGTGTTTTGATAAATGTTATGTTGACCTTCCATTTCATAAGATTAAAAAAATACTTCCTCCCTTTGACCAAAAAAAATTTCCTCCTTCCCATAATACATGTATTGTTTGACCATCTAATCAATAAGAAAATTTATACTACTAGTATTTTTTTTTTATCATGGAGGAAATATTTTTTTATAATTTTTTTTTGTAGTTTTTATTTTATTTGAGATAATTTTATTAAAGATGTGTCAACGCTAATATAAATATCTCTTTCAATTAAATTCGATCATTTGTTTGGGAGTTTAGTTCATTCTATTATACCCAACCCAACCTCTTTTGATAGAGGGATTACTAATTTTTTTTGGACTCATGATCAATGATTGAACCTTAATTATGAGTTCAAAATTTATCACTTGCTTTGCTTTTTTTTTTTTTACTAACCGTCTGGTATCTAGGAGAAGTGGCAATGACAAAAAATTGTTCTGTTTAAAATATCAATTATTCTAAATTTTTTTTTTTTTGAAGTTCATTAATCATTATTTGATCTCAATGTTCATATTGTTAATTAGATCCAATAAGATTAATTCTTAAATGCAAAAAAGACATGTATATAATATAATAAGATAAAATGTGGCCATTAAATTGAGAAAAGAACATGTCAAATGGCGATGTTTGCGGGTCTAATACTAAAACATTCTCATAACCGAAATACCAGAAAACAAACAAACAAAGAAACACAATTTCAACATTTCTGAAGAAGAAAAAAAAGAACAAGAAAGTTGCAAAAAAATAAAAATAGAACAATGGCGAGCAACAATGGAGAAGAGAGAAGAAGAAGAATAACAGAGAGAGGTTCGGATCGAATGGCATTAATAACTGGTCGTATTAATGCACTTCCTCCTACAGCTCCTTCTTCATCTCCAACACATTCTCGTCATGCACAATCCATGTCTGTTTCTGCATTTGATTCTCATTTTGATAAAGAACCTCCTCTTCCAGCTCGCCGTCATTCGCTAGCTTCCTCTGCTTTTGTCTCTAATTTTGAACAAGACAATGCTGGTTTGTATTTTGATCCCTTATATATGTCTATAGAATTGTAATTGGTTGATAAGATATATTAGAGTTTGAGTTAACTCATATGTGAGGATCGATGAAACAGCGACGGTTTAGATTGAAGACGTGTATGGTGCCTGCACGTGTTGGTGTTTTAACACCAAAACAAAAATAATATGTATAGTTTGTAAGAGATAAAATCATCGTGATGTTATATGAAATCAGAACACAATTATTTGTTAAAGCAATAATCATGTTTGCTGGAATCATCGAGAGTGATTCTTATGACCTAGATACCAAATCAAATTGTTGCATATAAAAAGCTGAATTTTGTGGTCTAGATCGCGTTCTTGGACCTTTGTAGTTAACTTCTCAAAATTCAGCAACGATAAAACTCTTGCGGAAGAATTGATATATTTGATCTATTATACATCAAATATAGATTAGATACATCAATTATTCGATGAACCTAGAAAGTGAACAGAGAGAATATCGTTTTGTCATTGCCTTTTTCACCGTGACTTGATTAATTTTCTAATTTTTTAGGGTCAAAGCATTACTTAGTGTATGAATTGCTTATTAGCTTTTACTTATTTCCTTGTTGTGTTTTCAGGTAATGCTGAAGACAACAAACATGAGGTCTCTACTACAGCTTCAAGACTTAGACATCAAGGAGGTTTTAAGTATTCAAATTATGAACCCAAAAATGAAGATGAACCTCTACAACAAAATTCTAATACAACAAAAACAACTTCATCATCAGAAGCTAAACAAACAGAATCACTTAACACAAATCAAGCCAAGAAACCTCAAAATTGGCGCCGAGATACATTTTTCTCATCAAGAGAATTGAATTTCTGCATTTTAGCTTCTGAGAATACGCGCGCACTCAGCTCATTGATAATAGCATTGGTGGTTGTTTTAAGTTATGCAATCTTCTCGAAGAGTATTTTTGCTTCAAAGCCTCTCTATGTTGTCTTGGTAACCGATGTCACAATTGTGGTTGCTCGCATATACCGTGAAAAGGGTCAAGTTTTGCAAGAAAGTCAAGGTGCCATGGCTATGGCTGGTGAAGATGGGCAGAATTGGGGTGATGCAGTGAAACTTTTGGAGAGAGGTTTGGTTTTGTACCAAGCAATTAGAGGTGTTTTTATTGATTGTAGCATTTATTTAGTTATTGTTGTATGCTGCATTTCCTTAATGTAGCTTTAGATGTTTAGTGTAAACCGGATGATATCATACGTGAGTAATTGTAGAGACTAATTCTTTAAGTCAGGTAAAATCACAATATGCGGTAAAACCCTATCTTGCTGCATTCCTTAGGTGTAGCTTTAGTTTTTTTTGATTATTTGCAATATATTTTATCTCCCCTTTTTTTGGCAAGTTTATGCTACCAAATACAGTAAATTTTTGTTGTAAATTATTATTTGATTTTGTATTCTTGAGGGCTATTGTTAATTTAATTTGAATTCAGAGTTCAAATATTTATTTTTGAAACGATTATAATTTCTAATGAAAAAATCTATAATTATTTTTATCTTTATGATATTATTAATGGATAGCTCGTCATGATCGGTCGATCATACGACAATCAATTGCTCAATGTGTCTGTACAATGCTTTTATTTTATGAACAAGCAGAAACAAGGTGTTTATTTACGATATTGATGTCCCCCTTAATGTGAGGGGTTATGTCACGAATATAGACTCAAAAGATATAATTGGGCCAATAGAAGGTTCTAGATATCTTTTGGGCCTATATTCATGACAGATTGTTTTTTAATTTAATTGAATCTCTAACTTTTTAACCGAATCTCTAACTTAAAAAAATTTAAAATTGAAAATATTATTGTAGAAATTAAATTTAAAAATCATAATTTTGTTTTGATTTAGTACTATTTATATTATAGGTACCCAATCTTTGATTTGAATCCAAATTAAATTTACTGTAGAAATTAAATTTAAAAATCATAAAATTCAAAACATATTTTATTTTTTATTATTTTTTGACACAATCTTACAAGATTTGATTTGAATCCTTAATTAATTGACCACTATTCTACTACTATAAATAAACCCTCAAACTCTTACAACTTTTAAACCCTAACACTACTCTCTACTCTCATTCTCTTGGTTTTCTCCTTCTTCAACAAGGTAACCCCTTCTTCTTTTCTTATCATTGAATCATTGCTTTATTCACATTGTTTACTTTACTTTACAATTTACATCTATGGTTAGTTACATTAACATTATTATATGTTGCTTTGTTTTTGTTTTTGTCTGATGCCTAATCCGAAGCGTGTCTGTGTTTCATAGATTTTCATACATGATACAGTTGTTCCTTTTGAACCTAACATACATGAACATGTGATTATATGATTAAGTTGTTCTTTTTCAGTAATATGCTGTGTTTGCTTCATCTGCTGAGTGTCTTTACCTTTTGATAGAGTAGTTTTTTTTAACTACTTCTGTTGTTTATGAAGGCATCCATCTTTTCACCAAGTGTTTTGTATTTTCATACTAGACGCTTATATACATAACATACATAAGGATGTAATTATATGATAAAGTTGTTCTTTTTGAGTATAAGATACATGAACATGCAATTATATATGATAAAGTTGTTCTTTTTAGTAATATACTTAGTGTTTATTTTCGTATCATAAGTATTTGCTTGATCTGCTGAAAACTTGGTGTTTTACCTCTTGATATTGAATCATTGACTTAGATTGTGTATTTTCTTGTCAGAGTAATGTTGATAGTAGTAGTATTCATGGTAACCATTTTATTTTGTTTCTTAATGATATGTATGTTCTTATCATCGATTCATAGGTTATTTGTGTTGTTTAGTTTATATGTTGTTTTAATTTTGTTTCTGGTTTTATTTTCTATTTGTAATTTGATTTGAACCTAGCTGAATTTATGTGCATTAACTCTTGATATTGATCTATTGATTTGAACTGTGTATTTTTTGTCAGTGTGTTATTGATTCTTGATAGTAGTATTTTCTCTTATAAAAATTTCCCTTTTCCTTTTTTCTTTGGGATCATACTGATGTAATGTTTCTTTGTTGTATTGGCAGATCTTTTTTTGGTTGTAAGCTTTTAAGGACAAATGGGTAAGGAAAAGGTTCACATTAACATTGTTGTCATTGGCCATGTCGACTCTGGGAAGTCAACTACCACCGGTCACTTGATCTACAAGCTTGGTGGTATTGACAAGCGTGTGATTGAGAGGTTTGAGAAAGAAGCCGCTGAGATGAACAAGCGTTCATTCAAGTATGCTTGGGTTCTTGACAAGCTCAAGGCTGAACGTGAAAGAGGTATCACAATTGACATTGCTCTGTGGAAGTTTGAGACAACTAAGTACTACTGCACTGTCATTGATGCCCCCGGACACAGGGATTTCATTAAGAACATGATTACTGGGACTTCTCAAGCTGATTGTGCTGTTCTGATCATTGATTCCACTACTGGTGGTTTTGAGGCCGGTATTTCTAAGGATGGTCAGACTCGTGAACATGCTCTCCTTGCTTTCACTCTTGGTGTGAAGCAAATGATCTGCTGCTGCAACAAGGTATTTTCAATTTTCAGCTCTCTTTAAATGTGCATTTGATTATTTTTTTTATAAGTAAGTTCTACAAGTACTAATTTTTTGCTATCTTGATCAGATGGATGCCACTACACCCAAGTACTCCAAGGGTAGGTATGATGAAATTGTGAAGGAAGTTTCATCCTATTTGAAGAAGGTTGGCTATAACCCGGATAAAATTCCATTTGTTCCCATCTCTGGTTTTGAGGGAGATAACATGATTGAGCGCTCTACAAATCTTGACTGGTACAAGGGTCCAACCCTTCTTGAGGCCCTTGACCAAATCAATGAGCCTAAGAGGCCATCAGACAAGCCCCTCCGGTTGCCACTTCAGGATGTCTACAAGATTGGAGGAATAGGAACTGTGCCTGTGGGACGTGTTGAGACAGGTTTCTTGAAACCCGGAATGGTGGTGACTTTTGCTCCAACCGGACTGCAAACTGAAGTCAAGTCTGTGGAGATGCACCATGAATCTCTCCCTGAGGCCCTTCCCGGTGACAATGTGGGATTTAATGTTAAGAATGTTGCTGTCAAGGATCTCAAACGTGGTTATGTTGCCTCAAACTCCAAGGATGACCCAGCCAAGGAGGCCGCTAACTTCACATCTCAAGTGATCATCATGAATCACCCCGGGCAGATTGGAAATGGCTATGCCCCTGTTCTTGACTGCCACACCTCCCACATTGCTGTCAAGTTTGCTGAGCTTGTAACCAAGATTGACAGGCGTTCCGGTAAAGAGATTGAGAAAGAGCCTAAATTCTTGAAGAATGGTGATGCTGGTATTATTAAGATGATTCCCACCAAGCCCATGGTTGTTGAGACCTTCTCAGAATATCCTCCACTTGGCCGTTTTGCTGTCAGAGACATGCGTCAAACTGTGGCTGTTGGAGTAATCAAGGCCGTGGAAAAGAAGGAACCCAGCGGAATACCTAAGAAGAAGAAATGAACCGTGCGGGATAGGGAAGTCTGTGAACATTATTACAATAAATGGTTCACAGTTACTAGTATTTCAATTTCTTGTTTAGTTAACTTGTTTTTCAGATTAAGTGTGAAGTCTGCACCGTCATCTTGGAGCTTTTGTTCCCAGAACTGGGTTCTAGATCGACGGTGGCATGGCTGTTTCTTTATTGTTTATGCTTTAATTATTGTCTATTGTGTTAACACTTGGATTTTGTAATCAGCAAGTTTATGGACCTGCTGATTTTGTTTATGAATATCAACTCTATATTTATGTGTTTATTCCTTGGTGTGATATTTAAGCTTTTGCTATGTGTCTGACTGTTTTAGGCAATATCAGGAGCATTTTTAATCTCATTATTTTAGATCTTAAAAGTATGTTTACAGTGTTCTATTCGCGTAGCACTTGCATAATGCTTCGATCACTTGTTATTCTTGTTCTCTAAATTTTACATTTGCTAAGTAGGAACCCCAAGTTACAGCACTTCATTTTAAGTTCAAGAGGGAATAACTCTTTAAGTTTTAGTGCTTTAAAATCTCACTTTGCTATTTTTTGTAATTAATAGAGAAGCCATGACAACATATATTGTTGGAGCCTTTTGCACTCAAAAACACCCAGTTGCATAATATGCAAAATAAAATATAGTAAGCAAGAGCACATTGAATTTAACAAGAACAATGAACCAGCATGGGAAACCTCTGACACGCGCGCGGACGCGTACACATGCGTGCACTCTTAAATCAATCCTGCTGCCATAAAGCCTGAATAGGCTGGAGCCAATATTTGTAGTGCTAGCCAATACCTGATACACTGCAGCAGATGCGCGCAGCAGAGCAAAACCTGATGCAATTACATAACCATTGAAAACAAAAACATACCAGATAGCACTGCAGGGAAAACACCAGCAAACTAGAACAAGGACAGAGGCAAAAACACCGCATCATGAACCTAATCAGTGCTAACTACTCCAGAAACAGGCTAGCTTACTCCACCGGTACAGACTAATGGATTCGCTAGCCATTGGTTTATTGAATAAGTAAAACCCACCTTAAATTACCAGTAAAAGAGACATATGAAGGACATGTTTATAATTTTAATACATTTAAAGACTATTATAACAACATAGATTAAGTTCGGCACAAGTTATGGTGCATAAGTCATGCTTATGCACCGTACATAAATATCTCATATTGCTTAGTGCATCCCTCAAATTTCTAGTACACCCCCAATTATATTGTTCAGTGCACCCCCCAAATTTCTAACACACCCCCCAAATTGGGGGTGCGCTAGAAATTTGGGGGTGCACTAAGAAATTTTGTTGGGGGTGCACTAGAAATTTGGGAGGTGCATTAAATAATTTTCATTGTTTATGCACGGTGCATAAGGAAAAAGCTTATGCACCATAACCACTCCCAATTAAGTTCTATAACATAGATTCGTCTCATTCAAAACATAGAGGCAGTTCTATAACATAGATTCGTCTCATTTGTTTTTCAGTGTATTAAGCCCTTATTTTTTATTTTCAAAACCAAGTGTAGGACATTGCTCACACACTCTAACAAATGGATCCATCTTAATGTATTAGTGCTTCATATTATTGATTAAAAAGCAATCCAAAAAGTACTACTACACTAGGGAGGGACTTATATGACCATAACTTAATATTAGCTTCTATGATATATGCATAAGCTTAGGTTTCCATAGCAGTGGTGTATAATTGTACCACCAATCAAAAATTGTACATATGAAGCAATAAGGCATGACACTGTCACCATGGTGTATAATTGCAGTGGCAGAGGATGGGGCCTTAGAGTATGATCCTTCCATAAGGTCATTAATAATTTGTTAATTTCTGGTAGTTATGTTCCTATCTATGACCCAATGCTATAAATTTTCTATTGCATTTACTGAAGTTAATATTTTTTTTATTGCAACTTTTGAAGTTAGTAATTTATGAGTGTCAGTGTTAGAAGCACACAGTAGAGTAGATATATAGGACAGACAAATAAGTTTTGATCTTTCTGCAAGCCTGACTTGATTCTTTGTTGGATAGTAGTACTATTGTATTAATGATGGAAGGTGGACACAAGTTATGTTTGTCTCTAATTTGGAAACCCCTTATTTACCTAACTGACAGGTAAACTGTAGATATTTATACAGTAGTTAAAAAAAACTTAGTCTACATATTTGGATTTCACGCTGTAACATTACAGATCTTGATCGTCCAATCTCAAATCAATGGTTGCGATAGTTTAACATGAATTTACAAACTATTCAATCTTAATTGTGCGATCTTACTTGATAATTTTGGATTGATCTGCGTGATAATTTTACCATAGGTAATTTGGCTCCTTTTAATCCACTTGGAACATATGATACTAGTGTCTTCAAGCTTAACTAGTGGTCTCAAGTTTGAATTCCAATACTAAAAATACAACACCATTAAGACTCTTAAACAAAAGCATTACTGCCTATTCAGTTTTTTGACTCGAGGGATTAATCTTTACAATTGTGTGCGAGTGCGATGATATTCAATTTTTACCTAAAGAGAAGACCTGATCCAAAAAATATAGGGATATTATTGTGTGGTCATGTCCGGCTCGCCATATTAGTCTCTGCAATGATACATGTTTCACGTGGATTTGGATTACATGCAGTCAAATATAGCACGCATTCATGCAGTTAGAACATCGAAATCCATCCGATCTCGATCTACATACCGACCATTGAGAAGATTTCGTGAATGTGTGATAGTGGTTAGTGCAGACAATCCAAATCCTTTTTATACCAAAAGAGAGACAGCTTCATCCAAAAGATATAAGAAGGTTTTGCAGAACAAGGACAAGCATTAAATTTCATGAGCCCCACAGAAGCACTGGTCATAAACAAGTCACTGTTTGGTTAACGAATTAGGAAGCAAGAAAATAGCTCCTATAGCTTTTTCCTATTTCAAATTTTGCCATCTTTCTCTACTCTATGTATCACTTTCTCACATTAAATAGGAAACTAAGATAGGTGAAAAAAAAAGAAAAGAGGAAATAAATTGACACATTAGTGGTGGAAGAAGGGTTGGATAGCACTATAGCCTCTAGAACATCATTTTCATGCACATCATAGCACATGGTCTTTTGCTGTTACTGCATTTTTTTCTTCCCTTTTTCTGATATAATGGTCCTAAAATTTCAAAAGATGAAGAGGTGTAATTGGACCACATTAATTTTACAAATTCTTTAATAAGTTTGTTGGTTGATCAACAATAGAAGAATTTTGTATAAAATAAATTTGATATCATATTTTATCACTATGTAGTTTGTATTATTAAAGGTATGGGAGGATTTACTTATTTTAGATTGTATATTTTCTAAGGCTCAAAATTGCCAAAAAGTAGAAAATAAGCCGGGCCAAACGGGGCCTTAATATAAGCTTATGATATGTTCATAAGCTCTTTTTAGCTTATTTCTGTAAGCTCTCCAAAATAGCTTATGAAAGTAGGTTTTATATAACTTATTTGAAAACTTTCCGACTTTATTTCTTCATCTGTTATAGAAATAACTTATACATAGGCAGTTATATGTTAAGGGCTTATGCTACTGCTTAGTTAAGACGTTTATACAAACAAGACCTCAAAACCATTGTACTATAATAAAGACAATGGTGTTCAATCTTAATCAAATCAAATCCTTATAAGGAAGAGATAAAAACACTTTATTCTAAGGTTTACAGTTAAGCTACAGCTAAGAAGGAAATGACATCAACAAATTGAAAGTTAAATGTTCTTTTGGATTCAAACATTGACAATGTACATCATTGTCTTAATCTTCAACAAACAACTAGGAACAAGTGTTACTTTACTTTAACATAAGTTTTATTTTTTGTGACTAAGTTGGATTGCCTTTATTTTGATGTTTATTGATAAATGTGATTTGATTTATACATTTGGATTGGCATAATCTTGACTCAAAAGTTGAGAAAATGAGTCAAAGGGTCCCCATTTTACCAATTGAAAGTGCACATAGGAAAAAGATATAAAAGAAGAAAAGTAAAAGAAGAAAAGAAAAGTTATCACATAGATAGAATTAACATCAATTTTATAAAATTCAATCAATAGTCCTAATAGAACACCAAGATGATTAAAACCTTTGTACAACTACATCATAATCCACATGAAAAAATTTTTTAAAAAAAGAAGAAATTTTGAGTCCAAATTAAGAAACTCAAAATTACATCATGTTCATGTATGTTATGCTAGCACTCATCAATTATCTCCAATATTTCTTCATCATCCATCACTACAATATTCTTCTCAAAACACTTGGACGGAGCTGCGAATCTAGCTGAGAATGATCTTGAAACATTATCCGGGTCATTGGAATAGCCATCATCAAAATTTTGTAAGTAAGAGCTAGGATCATAAACAAACACGCGCGAAGATGATCGGAAATTTCTCCTCTTCTTTTCGCTCTTGATCTTCCTCCACAAAGTTTTCAAGCTTTTTATCTTCATTTTGGTCATGAAGTCATTGACACAAACAATAGGGTCATAGCCAATTCTTTCATAACTTGAGAAAATGTTGTTGTTTCTTGTGCTTACACAGTTACAATTTTCAAGGTTCATGGTGGTGTATGAAGTAGAGAAAATAGGAAGAATAAGATGGTTTAAGGAACCAATGTGTTTGGAGTGTATGTATGTACTAAAACTTAAGACATACTAAAGGCTATTTATATAGTAATGGCTTGAATCAATTTCCTTTTTCACACACATCAGCACCACCTCAGCTAAGCACATATACTTTGAATTAGATATATGACCCCAAAAATAGAAAGTAAAAGAAATTGCATTTGATGTCGGTATTTCAAATTATAATTATATGATTTTTATTTTAGATATTCCATAAACCAATTTAGTTTCTGATTAAAGTCTAGCAGCCATAACCAATATCAAAATTTGAAATTCTTGTCAATTGCTAAAAAATACTTGAAAGATATGACAAGATAATTTCAATTGTGCTAATGTCAACTGATTTTGAAACTGTTCTTAAAGACATTATATATTGCGGGCAAGAGACGGCAAAAACTAAAATTCATGTCGATCACTAAATCACATCATAACTTTTTATCCCACATATAAATTGTATAAAATATACTAAAATAACATTTTATCCATATCAAACATCGTACCCGAAAAAAAAAAAAAGTAATTTGTTCCATAACTTAATAGTTTGTCCTATGTAATTAAGTTTTTTATTTTTTGACAAACCTATGTAATTAAGTTAAAGTTTTTATATTTTGCAGATTAAACAGATGATATATCTTTGGATATAAGTATGCAAATTCTGTTGACATTTTGTTTTGTTTTATTTTATTTGGGGGCACAGTTATTTTGGTTCATTGTAAGGTCACCATGATAAAACATTGGTCGGTGTTAATTTAGCTTGTAATTTAAGGATATAGATTTACTTTTTATTACATTTTCGTCCTTTGATCCTTTCATTCGTGTGCATGCAGTTAAATATGTTGTGAACTCATAAATTTAGGGAAATGTGTTTTGACATCAAAATTTTGATTTTAAATACAGTAATATTAAATATCGAATTGAGTATGATCCAATTTTATAATTTTGGCTTGAATTTTTTATACCCTTTGCATGTCAATTTCTCTCTAAAATATATGACAGATTTGAATTTTCCCAGGTGTCCATGTAGTTTTTGTGTTAAAATTAAGGTAACAATTAATTGAGAAATAAAGGTAAATGCTTATGGTTGTGTAACCAAGTCTTTCATTTTTTATACCAAGTTGATTACATTAATTAGTTAGTTTGTTTAAACCGTATTTTTGATGCGAAATTCTATTGATTACTTTAAATTATTTACATTAAAATAATTTTTTTTTTGACAATACATTAAAATTAAAATAATTATTAAAGAGAACTACACACAAATTAAACATAACATAAACAACATTTAAAAATAAAATCATAAAGAAATGGGCCATTTATAATCAAACACAGTGGGCATGTATTTACATAACACAACAAAATTTATGTACCAAAAAAAAAAATAACAAAAATTAATGTACAATTTTTGTCTAAATTTTATTTACTTTGTGGTTGAAGTTCAGATTATCAGAGTCTTTTTACTAAATATTGGAGAGTCAATACCAAAAAAACTCCATACAACCATAACTATAAAGCATAATTTACAAAGAAATGAAATTTTGAGTCCAAATTAAGGAACTCAAGATTATAAATTTAGACTCAAAATTACATCATGACTTGTTTGCTATCTCTCATCATTTATCTCTAATATTTCTTCATCTTCATTATCATCAATCACCTCAATATTCTTCTCAAAAATCTTAGAAGGTGGTGCTGCAAATCGAGCTGAGAATGACCTTGAAAAATCATCAGGGTCATTCGAACCATCATCAAAATTTTGTAAGTAAGAGTTAGGATCATATAGAAAAACCGGTGACGACGATCTAAAAATTCTTATCTTTTTTCCTCTCTTGATCTTCTTCCACAAAGTTTTCAACCTTGTGATCTTCATTTTGCTCATAAATCCATTGACATATACAATAGGGTCATAGCCAATTCTCTCATAACTTGACCAAATGCAGTTGTTTCTTGAGCATAGACAATCACAATTTTCAAGGTCCATGGTGTATGAAGTAGAGAACACAAAAAAGCATAAAATGGTTTATGGAATCAATGTGTTTAATTTGGAGTGCATACTATAGAACTAAGACTAGAGGCTATTTATAGTGATGGCATGAGCCACTTTACTTTCCCTTTTAATTTAGTTTCTTCATCACCACCTCATTAAAGCATATACTTTGAACTAGATAAGCCCAACAAAAAGAAAAGGAAAAAAGTTCCTTTTGATGTCACCAATTCAAGTTGGTATGATATGCTTTTTTTTAAAGATTCCTAGTGACTCGAATACAACGTAGTCACACATGGGGCATTTTTTGTCAAGTTAGTTAATTTGGAGAAAGACAATGAATATTTCAAACACCCAAGTTATCACCTACCTTAGCTATGAATAGTTTTTTTTGGATAAAAAAATTGATCGGGTAGACAGTAGACACACCCACATATATTAAAAAAAATTGAGAAAATTTACACACGGAGACGGAGTTGAACTCTCCTAAATGAATTTAATGTATTAGAGAGATACATTTGAACAAAGGTCGTCAATCTTATTAGAATTGTTAAATCTGAATCTTTTGACAATCTTCTACGTGACCATGACGAAGACAATTGTCTAAGCTAGATTTTGAATTCTAAAACCCTACTATTTCTACTATCAAATCTAATTCGCATGGTCTAGAATTTAAACTGCGATATTCACTTTTTTTAACCATAAAATTTTTAACTGCAATACTACTTATTTATTTGATGGTTGAAGTGTTTGTAGATACACTACATTCTCTTGAGAGCTGCTGGATCAAAATTCACCATCTTCAACCTTCTATCGCTCTCTCAAGCCGCATATCTTAAATCTAGAAGTATTGCTTTGGTTCATATAAATGCCTAATATAAATATATTCATTATATTATCTTAAGTAAGATTACACTTACACATATTAAAATTATTTTTAAAATGTGTATTAAAAGAAATTTACACACAAATATATTTAAAATATTAAAAATATATTTTTAAAATTTTAAACAAACGAACCCATAATTATTGAAGCAGTAGTTTTTTTCGCATTTAGAGATTTTGAAGACTTCAAAACAAATGTTACAACTTATATACAACCCAGGAGCTGCGCAACAATTTGAGGAGTTTTTGTTTGTTTTTACATGCATAGTTATTTTGGTTCAGTGTAATGTCACCATAAACAAACATTGGTCGGTGCTTAAGCATGCAATTTTATAATATACGAGTAATTTTGAAAGTGGAGAATTATTTTAGTCCTCACAATTTTCTGAAAGTCAAATTCATTCTCCAACGAAAATAAAATGTACATTAGTTCATGATATTTTCATATTAGGAAAAATTTAGTCCTTCATGTATAAAGAATTAGAGATTACTTTATTATTAATATAATAATATATTTGCTGTTCAAAAAAAAAATTAGAGATTAATTTGTCTCGAGCATGCTAATATCAGAAATTAAATTAAACTATCAGAAAATTTTGAAAGAAAAAAATTGATCTTCAGTCTAATTTTAATTTGAGTAATAACCACCTAATTTGTGTCTAACTCTCTCTTTTCTTTCATCATCATCATCATCTATTTTTTTAATAAGGCATCAATTAATTTCTAAGCTATATTATATTATCTTCAATTTAATCCTCGAACTAGATAAAAGAATGTGGTGACGATAATTTTGTTATCTTGTATGAGAAATGTTGTGTGCGTAACAAAGCTAAATTAAAAGTAACAAGTAGCTAGCATGAGTATAAAAAAGCAGAGGTAATAACAAGTAGATGTTTTTTATGAAAATAATAAGTGGAAGTCATTTTAAAAGATTAAAGATAATTTTTTTTAATGTTTTTCCCCTATTCATTAATTTTTCTCTTAAAAAATTCAAAAAGTTTAGATGAAAATAATAAGTGGAAGTCATTTTAAAAGATTAAAGATAATTTTTTTAATGTTTTTCCCCAATTCATTGTCAACTTTAATTTCATCATTCATTTTATTTGAGGTTGCTTTTGTCATTTTCTCAATTTTTTTTATTATTGTAATTAAGTTAGAAAGAGTTAGTTTTAGTTCATCTCAATTAGGTTGACAATATTAAACTAAACTATAATCACAAGTAAATATTTTGGCAGTCAATTGAGATTAAATTGCATTAGGTTAGTAAAAGACTAGATTGGTTAAACTTATATTAAAGTTGAATAACTAACTTGAAATTTTAAAGTATGTTAAAGACCAAAGAGATATATTTAAATCAATATTGTTTCTAATGTCTAGACAATTGCAATTTTCAAGGTTCATTGTGTATGAAGTAGAGAAAACATAGGAAGCTCAAAATGGTTTTAAGGAACCAATGTGTTTGGGGAGAGGAATGCATGAATAATGCATTAACACTAAGTGATGACATGAACCATGAACCTACTTTGATTTGCTTTCCCTTTTTTCAATTTCCTCATCACCACCTCAGCAAAGCAAATATTCCAGCAATATTCAAAATCCCTTTTGAAGTCGGCACTTCAAATTGGTATATTAGGGACCATACCAAAAAAATTGGTATATTAGGGTGTACTGTATTTCTTTTATTAGATATTTAGTGTTTAAAATTTTATTACTTTTAAAAATAAATAAATAAAATTTAAATTTTATGTTTTCATCAACTAAATTAAACTCACGAATACTATATATATATATATATATATATATATATAGGCGCGTGGAGAAAATTATGAAGAGTGGGGGCGCGCGTGAGTTATAATGGGGGAGGGGGGTTGGAAAAATTCATGTGAGTCATATAGTTGTTAACTTTGACCTATATAAATCAAGATTAAAGGTTAGCAATCTTTTATATATATATATATATATATATATATATATATATATATATATATTAAAGACTATATTAAAATTCCTTTTGATGTTACTAATTAATCAAAAATTGGTATGATAAGTCTTTTTAAAAGATTCCTAGTGACTGTAATACTACGTAGGATCACATGGGCCGTGGCTTTTTTTGTCATTTTGATGCATGAATACCTTTTGATGCATCATGCATGAATTAAATTGGTATGATATGTTTTTGAAAGTCTTAAAAGTAACTTTAACTTGTATCAAAGTAACACTATTTTCCTCATCCTCCATTTCCCCGAAGTTTCTACTATTGTTTAGAAATAACGCCAGGAAAATGTAAATGGAAGACTATATGGTAAAAGTGAAATGGTCCTTTCACATAATAAAACTGTGTAAACTCTTGAATCAACTTAATTTTTACCCTTTGCTTTGGAAAGTTATATATCTTGTATTTATTTCAGTTAAAAATTTATTTCAAAAAATTCCATAAAGGCTAAACGGTACTAAGTCAAATTTGAGAAAAAAAATGAAAATGTAGTTTTATTTATCCCGTGCTAAATGAGTGAATGATAAGTGTTTACAAGAATTTGATTGGTAAAATCCTAAAGTAACTGTAATTTATCTTTCAAAATTTTGATTCATTACAAGTATATTTAATTTATCTTTCAAAAACATAACAAAATTTTAATTTTCATATCATTTTAACCGTTTTCTCCTTTTAGACATGCTTGTGAAGTCATGCATTAAAGTAACTTTGAATGTGTCACCCAACGCTCTTTTCCCTTGTCATCCATTTTTTCCCCCCAAATTTCTAATTTTGTTTGGAGCTATGCAGAAAATGAAAATGAAGTTTATAAAAATGAATTCATGTTTATAGTAAAAGTGAAATGATCATTACAGATAAAAAAGAATTGTCTCATAATTAAGCCCTCGTGGTTTGGTCAGCCATTAAATTGAGATGATAAAAGGAAAAAGAAAGAAAAAAATTGCGATGACCATATAGTTTTGTAACATGTTATGAAAAATATGAAAAAATAATAAAGTCATAGATGACGATCGATAAATAATGAAAAATAAAATCATCATATAAATATCACTTTTACAAAATTTAATATATAGTTGATGTACATTTACAAGATATAATTATAAAACTAAAACCATGTACATCTATAAAGTAATTCACAAGAAAAAAGAAAAAATATTGAGTCCAAATTAAGGAACTCAATAACCATGTTGTTAGCTAGCTCTCATCATTTATTTCTAATATTTCTTCCTCATCCAGCACTTCAATATTGATCTTCTCAAATATCTTTGATGGTGATGCTGCAAATCGAGCTGAGAATGACCTCGAAAAATCATCTGAATCATTGGAATAACCATCATCAAAATTTTGTAAATAAGAGCTAGGATCATACAAAAACACCGGTGAAGCCGATCTAAAAATTCTCCTCTTATTTTCTTTCTTGATTTTCCTCCACAACTTTTCCAATTTTGTAATCTTCACTCTAATGACAATAGGGTCGTTACCAATTATCTCATAACTTGACAAAATATTGTTTCTAGTGCCTAAACAAGTTTCAAGATTATCCATGGTGTATATATGGTTTTTGGAGTTGAGAATGTAGGAAGTATAAAATGGTTTATAAGACTAAGACTAAATGCTATATTTATATAGTGATGGCATGAATATACTTTCCTTTCTCTTTTTTCAATTTCCTCATCACCACCTCAGTCCTCAGCAAATTAAAGCACATACTTTTTAAGCTAGGATCAAGATTGGATAATCTAGTAGTGTGTAAACTTACTTTTTACGTCGGCTATTCAAATTGCTAAAGCTATATTGAAACTTCTTTTGATGTCACCAATCCAAGTTGGTATGATATGTTTTATAAAGATCCGTTTTTCTTTATGGAATGTTTAATTTTGAAAGAATATTCTTTGTGACTGTAATACTACGTGTACGTATAGAACATGAGAGCGCATGGCTTAATTTTTTTCCGGCCATTAATTTAATCTTGTTCGGAGTCTGATATCAATTAGTAGTTTCAGCTTATTTAAAATATATTCTTTGGTGAGAAACTCAAGTGTTAAGTGTGAGTAGTGTGGGAAAGAAGTCTCACATTGATTAAAAGTGTGGAGACTTGAGCATTTATAAGTGAGATGACTCATAAAATTTTGGGTAATAGTGTGGTGTCCAACTCACTTACATCAATGCTATTGGTCATCGTGTAGATGATCCCCAAAGTATCAGAGCCTAGCTAGTTCAGGAGAAATGGTCCGGCTTAGTAATGATCTGTTGAGAAAAATAAAGTATCAACGGTGCCGTTTGAGAAAAGTGAATTATTAACGGTGGCGAGCCCCCGCTTGAGGGGGAGCAACGATAGACTCACATTTGAGGGGGAGGTTGAGAAACTCAAGTGTGAGTAGTGTGGGGAAGAAGTCCCACATTGGTTAAAAGTGTGGAGAGACTTGAACATTTATAAGTGAGATGACCCATTGCCTTAAGGTTTTGGGTAAGAGTGTGGTGTCCAACTCACTTATATCAATGCTATTGGTCATCATGTGGATGATCCCCAAACTTCCCCTCTTGCTCTAACACTCTTCTATATCGAATTCAACATTAATCATTACAAGACCAACTAACGTTTGATGTGGATGACTTAATTAATTTCAAGTGTTGTTAGAAATAATATAAAACCATTGATGTGGTATTTCCTCACTCTCTAATTAAAAAGTGGAGATAATCGGTCATCTGACATGATATCAGAGCCCCTATGACTAAGTGGTCTAGAGTTTGTTTCTCGCTCCCCTCACTTTCTAATTAAAAAGTGAAATTTTAAATATATGATACGTGGACCTATGCATTATCTACGCTTCAAGCACAATAGGCTCTTGCATGAAGGGGCGCGTTAGAAATAATATAAAATCATTGATGTAGTATTTCCTAACAAAGTTTTTAGGATAATTAGTCATTTGACACATATGAGTGTAACTTATTTTTATTAATTACTCCCTCCGATCCTTATTATAAGAAGAAATTTGCTTTTTAGATACATAGAATGTTTGATGTATCTAGACTATGTTATGAACTAGATACATCAAACATTTCATGTATCTAAAAAGTAAATTTTTTCTTATAATAAGAACCGAAGGTAGTATTGAATTGCTGTTTCGAGTATTTGTGTAACTGTTTTCCTTTATAGACATGCTTGTGAAGTCATGCATTAAAGTAACTTTAATTGTGTTGCCAAACACTCTTTTCCCTCGTCATCTTTTTTTCCCCCCAAAGTTTCTAGTTTTGTTTAGAACTATGGAGAAAATTAAAATGACATCGATATCGTAAGAGTGAAATGATACTTTGATCACATTATATTATGATAAAAATAATATAAAATTATTAATGTGACTCTATATCTTAACCACTTAAGTTTTTGAAATAATTAGTTATCGACACAATGTTAGAATTTTTATAACTAAGTAATCTAGAGTTCGATCTTCATTCTCCCCATTTTTTAATTAAAATTTGGAATTTAAATATACGTTAACCTATGCATTATCCACGCTTTAAGCTCAAATAAATTATTGCATGAGAGGATATGTTATAAATAACATAAAATAATTGATGTGACTCTATCTTAACAACTTAAACTTTTGAGATAATCAGTTATTTGATATATTAATCTCATAATCCTAATTAAGCTCAACAATGGTTTTGTGGGCCACTAAATTGAGTCGATAAAGGAAATAAAAAGAGAAGAGATGTTGAGGAAATTTTGTCACCTTTTATGAGAAATATTGTTGTGTAAGTAACAAAGTTTAAAGTACTAATAAAAGGCTGAGTCAACAAAAGAAAAGTAACAAGTGGGTTTCTTTTTTGAAAATTGAAATGATAAGTGGATGTCATTTTAAAAGATTAAAGATAACATTTTGCATTTTCTTTTTATATATAACATTTACATTTTTCCTTTATAAAATTCAAATATCCAAATAACTAAAATAGAAATTCTCAATTTCATTCATTTTAGTTTCAAGTTGTTTTCCTCCTTTTTACAATGTTGTATTGTTCATGTAATTCTTGATGAAGGAAAATTATACATACAATAACAAACTTAAAAGTTTTTTTTTTAACTTGTTGACAAACACAAACAGAAGTTATCATAAACAAATAAAAAAGTTTTCATAAATATATTCTTACTAATCAATGAATACTATTCGTTATTGTCATAAATACATAAAGAAGTATGATGAACTTAGGTGAAATACCTACAATTTTAATAATTTTCAGTGAAAATGTGAAATTAATGTTACATTAAAAATATATAACGACACCTATTTCATAAGAAGAAAAATTCTCCTAACATGATTCTCGATCTAATAAAGGAGCGAATGTCATCTTTAGAATATGCAGCATGTCACATTGATCTATTCCGAACTTACATTATATATTTGTATGTATAGATGTAGACATATAAACGATGAATATCATCTTTTTGAGCCTTCACACGATAGTTGCATTGAAGAGCATTTGTGGAATTAGTCCTTCATTTTGTCACTGAAATCATAAACAGAGTTAGCACAAGAAGCAGATTAATTAACCAAATGCAAAATCAAGTTATCCAAAGAGTGTGTTAAGACCCTACCTTAATCTTTTCAACACAATGTTGATGTACAATTGTATGGTTTTTTGTATTCAACACAACATCACATGATAGTTTTACCTGTTAGAGCATGACAAACAAAATCAAAGTTATTAGAGAAGTGATAAAGTAGAAAGGAGAGGAATGTGAAATTTTCCATACAAATTATTGAATTCAGCAATGTGGAAGTTCTAAATGGACAAAATACTTCCGAAGATATCTTGCTAAGACTTTATACTAGGGAAAAATATTTTTTAATTAGTAGGATTTAAATTTACAATGATGAAAGATATGTTCTGGTGAACTAAGTGGAATTTAGAAGAAGAGCAATTACCCAAGAGTTTCATGGTGGCCCAACAGACAAACACAAAAAAGCCCAATGGACCGGACTTGTCCATGCAACATTGTAGTTAGACTTCTAAATATTTTAATTTCAACTTCATAGGTTGTTCATTTTTGTAATTTAATTAATGAAATATAAATAATGAATCCACATGAATTATTTTACATTATCATTTAAAATTAAAGATAGAGCAAACAAAACTTAGTAATTTTAAAATGAGAGACTGATTGTATTATTAACTAAAAATAAGGGACAAAAACTAAAATTAAGACAATAATATGTGATGATTAATTAAATGAAAAAAGAGTAATAGACATTCAATTATTTTGAGATATAATTATAAGTAAATTTTTTTAAAAAATTTCAATAAATAACTAATATACTTAATTTTTTTTCATCACCAGTATATATCCGGTTCACTGGACCGACTAATCCGGTCAATATCTGATCTATTAGACCGATTAATTCAGTTTCAGACGAATTTTAATATCAAATAGTTTCAATCTTCTTCTAATTTCAGCTTCAATCATCAGTAACGTTTAATAATTGTATTTAAGATTACACATCAGTTTTTTATACTATCTCAAATACCAATTATTCAATAAATATGAATAACTAATTAAAAAATAGAAAAATAAATACCTTGAATACATTAGCAAAGTGAAAGGTTAAAAGTCCAAGAGTTCCGGTAATAGTAACAGAAGTATGAAAGTTGACCCTACCCTTAGCAAGATCTTGCAACAAATGTGCCACATCAGCAGAAGGAAGTCCACCAAACTCAATCTCACCATACACGTGTTTCGAACCCCATGCATTCACGTGCCAACCATCCGATTGCACGTGACCAAGTTTATTCCCACGATACTTAATTCCTATATCAACCGACGCTAAATCCATCCACAACAAACCTTTGTTGTGAATTTTCGCCGTTACTGTTAACCAAACGTCGGCACTTAACGGCGGTAGTGGATGAACTTTTGCTCGACGGACCGTTAAACCTTCCATTTCAGTCTCTGGATAAACTGGCTTTAGTAAATAAATGGCCGTTACAAAGAACGTTAGAGCTAACGTCCATAATAGACAGACGAGACATGGTTGTAAAACGACGTTGTTTCGGGTTTGTTGGTTTGAGTATGTCATTGGTTGTTGTGTTTTTGCTGGAAAAAAGGAAAGAAGAAGTGAAAACGGTTATTGGTTACTTAGATATTATTGAGCAACGACATTGTAAGTGTTTGAGTGAGTTGGAAATGATGTTATGAGTAGTGATTACTACTAACATGCATGTATGTATTGCGTGAAGGAAAGGTTTTTCATGGGTGTAGGAAATTTAGAGGGTGGTTTCCTATTTTGTATATATGCATGTGTGTTTGTATGTATGGAGTTGAGTGTCTTTTTGTGGCTTGTGGATAAAATATTATATTGTTGCATTAATCTTTTGTAGTTAAACTAGTAGTACTCATTTGATAATTTCTCATTGAATAGTATGGATACGAGTAGTTCAGTTGATGAATACAATATATATTATTTAAAAAAACTAAGAATCAAACTCCTAATTTGGTATTGATATTGGATTTGGTAGGAAGTATCACAGTTTGATCTTCGCAACTGCAGGGGATAAAACTACTTAATGGTAGAACTGACTTTCAAATTATATTAATCGGTGGATCGAATATTAGTGATGAAAAAAAAAAAGTGTGCAAGTATAGAAAGGTCGGTAGAACTTACAACTAGATATTTTTTTAGTCGAGACAGGGCATTCACTGCCGAACGCAGTGCATATTCCCCTCGTTAGATTATATTAGAGGCACCTCAAAATGTAAGATAACTGACTCAGAGATTTAAAACTGATCTGTATTCAAGACAATGATCGAACTCTCAACCTTTAATTAAAGTAAAATGGGCCCTAACCGCTCAACCGGGTTACTCACAAGTAGATTTACAACAACAATATAAAAGTGAAATGATCGTGAAGTCATATTTTATTGAAATTATCTTGATAAAATGTTCTTACCTGCTAGTATAGTACAAATTCAGGGTCGTTTTTGAACGTTCAGCACACGCTTATTTTACTATTTGGTCTCTTCGTGTCAATTGGGTGACTAGTGTGAAGTGTGAACTGTGAAGTATACAATAGTTGTTGGTGGCTAGTGTGAAGTGCAAAGTTTCACTTGTCTATGTACTAATGCTTAGTCCTATCTTACTTTACAACTTTTGGCTTTTTTAACCTATTAAAAAAGTTTTATCTTTGGATTTAATTTGCAGGGGCAATATATGTCCTTAGGATATGATTCATTTTAAATTGCTAATAAAAATACGAAAAACTTTTATAGGGAATTATTGTTATGAAAAGAAGAAATTGCTAGCTAGCTAGGGATGAGTTAATGAACTTTAATAGGGGCACATAACAATTGTCTTGTGTAAAAAAAAAATCTCATTATTCTTTTCAAGACAATTGTTCAATTAGAGTGTTTTTGTTTTTCTCCTTGTTAACATGAAAATCCAACACAAATTTTTGGAAAATAAACAAGTTTCACAAAGTAAATATAGTAAAGTCTAATGTTTCTGTCTCAAAATACTAGTACAAAACTAAAATATCTTGAACATATATTTTGTTAGGATAATCTCTAGTTAGTTAAAATGTGTTACTTGTAATGTAAGTTTGTCAGTTACATTACAAGTAATTGATAACAAATTGAAGGATTTGAAGGCTAGGAACTACTTGTTTCAAGCAATGATTGAAACAACTGATCCAAAGGTGAATTTATTTTCCTGTGAAAAAAAAATGTGAATTTATTTTACACAACATGTTGTTAACACACAAACCAATTCTCACGATGAGCTTTGTGTTGATCTTAATCTATGTGCTACACACCTTAACTCACTATACATTTTGGAACATTCAAAAGAAAAATCTGTCATAGCTCTAAAGAGTTCTACCAAGTTAATTTTAAGACACCCCAAAGATTTTTTCCTCACATGTAAGCACTGTCTTTCAAAAGCATTTGTTTCTTCATCCAACCTCTTTTCTAGTTCAATCAAAACTCTCTTTTCTCTAACAACTTCATCAGGATCATTATTATCATCTTCTACTCTATTCTGATCAAACTCGTCGAGTCTTTTCTTTTTCTTATATTTGCACTCCCACCGATCAAATCGCTGGCTTTTGCGTGTAAGCTCCTTTCGTATATCCTCGCATTTTCTCTTTAAAACCAATTCTTGTTCTTGTTGTTGATAAAGAGAATCTACCCCAGCAACAAAGCTTATTATGGCTTTCAAAGTAAGTTCATCAGAAAGTTTCTCTAGACGATCATTCCAAGCATGAAGAAGGATTTGTATGGATGGTGAAGAAATCTTTTCCTTTATATCATTCTCAATAAGGATGAGATTTAGTTTTAACCAACTGTATAAGGCTTTTATGAAACCCTTTTGATTGTTTATCATCTTTTCGAACTGTGATTCCAATTCTTGCATAACACTCAATAGTTGGTATGTTCTATCATGATGGTGTTCACTTGTTTCATTAGGAAAATGAGAATCCAATGATCTTAATAACTTCATAATATTTAACTGCTTCTTATGGTGGTAATGCATTGTTCCCCACATTGTTGCCATCCTGTATTGCATAATAAACACCTTTAATCTTATACTATTCTTCTTCTAATGACTTGCATTACAAGTAATAGGATTGTTAATGGTTCGGTTCAGAAAAAAAAAGACCGAACTGAACCGTTGCAAAAAGTGTAGTAAAACTGAAACAAATTCTTATTGGTTCGTCCTAAAACGAATCAATTTGGTATAGAGGGTTGCTGAACCGATTCCATGTTTCTGAACCGAACTAGAATTGCCTTTACAGAAAACTGAATTGTACCCTCTGGAACCAAATTACCATTTCTTTGCAAACCAAACTGTACGAAAAAAAAACCGAACTGTGATGGATTGTTCACGAAAACTGAATTGGTTCAATTTAGTTAGTTAACTATCTCTCACAGTTCAGTTTTTGATTTTTTTTTTTTTTAAACAGGCCTAACAAAAATGTGCATAGTTGCAAACTTAGAAAATTAACATTTTACAATTATAGTTTATAAATACTGATTGTAAAATTATAACTCACCCATCAACAAGCTGAACAAGTTTCGAGTACAACTGATCATCACGTAAATGATTCATCTCTGAGATTGTTGAGTCCAATAATTGCATATCAACAATGTAAACTGAATCCAAATTACTGAGGGTTGCTTTTTCTTTCTCCAATGTTTCATTGTTTGTACCTCTTTTTTCTAGCTTGTTAATGGTTGCAACCTTTTTTTGGTACTCAAATTTTGTTAACTCAGCAGCCTATGAAACAATATTCAGCTGCAAAATTCAGAACAGAACACAAAATGTGTACACCTACTTAATTTCAGCTACAAAATTGAATGAGCTGAAAAAATAGTTACACAATTAAAGAAATTATGGTAAATTTATTAAATTCCTAATTAGTCCTATATGACATAAAACAGTAGCAAATTTACCTTAACTTCTTTATAAAGTTTCTTTTCCCATGCTAGCAACTTGTCTAATACAGTAGCAAGAGTTTCATGTTTCTCTGAATCAAAATCATCTTTCGCTTCATCCATATTTGGCATTTCTCGGAAGGATCGATCCCATGTAACAACTCGCATCACCCTCGCAGAGTAATCCAAGTGTCCTTAAATTGAAAAAAATGCAAAAATATAATTCAAAACTAAGATAGTTATACAACATGCAGTTTTTCCTTCCCTTGACAATACTAGCAACGAAGCGATAACTGTTTAAAGTAAAATTTAAAAAAACACCATAAATTGGTCAAAGAAGGATCAATATCAAACTCTACTTTGATCATACCAATTTATTCACTATAATCTATCAGTTATCAGCTATAGCCTATAAGGTAACAATAACATATCAGTTATTTCACTTAGAATTGTTCTGGAAAAAGAAGGAAAGAGAAGAGAGCGTGAAAATTTGTGGTTAATTACCTCTAGTATCAGAAAAATTGGAATGAAAGTGAAGACGAGTAGCTTGAAGAATTATGGTAACATCACGAGCAGCTTGAGAAGCCAATAGAAAATGATTATCCACTTCACTCAACACCTGAATCACATTCAAACTCACACTCTCTTTTTTCACACAATTCTTCCTCTCATCATCAACAACTTCATCATCATCTTCATCCTCCTCCTCTTCCTCTTCTAGAGCAGTTTCCACCATATCGGATTCAAAATCCGGCATGGTGATAGCACGCCGCAAAGCGGCTGGTAAATCAGGAAGAGGAGGGGGAGGTAAAGGAACATCATAAGAAGGAGATAATACAAAATTTTGTTGCTCCCCTTGAGCAAAATCGATTAGAGCAGCGCCTGCATTTTTTAGCGAGGCACCGTAGGAAGAGTGTGCAGCTGCGAAGTAGTTACGAGCAGAAACTGCCTGTTTCATGAAGTAATGACGGTCTTTACAGCGCGATATAGCTTCATCATTCTCCATTTTTGATTGGTAACAACCCATTTTGCTTTTTTGGTTTTGGTTTTCTTTTGAAATTGTTGAATATTGAAGGTTGGTATTGTCAAGTGTATAAGGAGAGATTCCATTTGAGTGTGAAGTGTGGAAGGGTTGAATGCTTCAACGTCAAGTTAACTAAACGATGCCGTTTTAGTGGAGAATGTTGTGTTATGTTATTGCTTTTGGAAAAGGGGAGAGAAAGAATCTGAACTTTCTAGGAGCATCAAAGGAGAAAAGCAGAGTTGTAAAGCATAGTTTCCAATTACTTTGCAGTTAAGGTAACTAAACGATGCCGTTTTGGAATATTAGATTACACAAGTTGGATTTTTTAGTTAATTAACCTATCCTATATTAGATTTTTTAGTTAATTAACCCCTCCTATAAAATATTCATCATAAGTAATTTTTACAGGAGAATCTAACTTGATTTGAAAAACTGAAAAAGTAAATCCAAATCTAATATTGTATTGATGATTACAAATTAATTTGAATAAGATCTACTCCAATCAAAAAATATATTTTAAAAGTACTATTTGTTAACTCTGGTCATAGATGTCTGACACTCTAACCTAACAATTTTGATATTTTATGACAGTTGAGTTAATACTTTCAAACAGTAAATTTTTATTTTCTCTCTTTTGAAGATAATCTTATTTGACAAGGGTATAGTATCTTTAAAACATGAAATAATTTCTTCTTATATTCAATACATAGAGTAGAGTTACTAATTAAGTCTTACATGAGGTTTGACCTATTAATGTAACATCATTACATTTTACAAATATACAACAATTTATCTGCAACTCTAAAAGAATAACCAAACAATATCATGAGAATGTGAATGTTGTCTTGTTTGTGAATCTATTTCTATGATCTTCCTGTGAAAGCTTTAAAACGAGCAATAAAATCATCATAATCAGGTAAAGTAGACGGCGCACGCCATCCACCACCCCACATTTGTTCATTCCCTTTTGGTGATGATGGTGATGATGTTTCAACTGAAATAGTTGGTTTCATTCCACTTGAATCAATGTTTTTCTGTATTGCTTCAGAATCTGTTGTTTTGTACGAATTACTATTAATCTTTTGTTGTTTGATGTAAGGAGGTGGAATGTGCCAAAAGGAATTTAGTAATGGTTTCTTTATTTCTTTTACTTCTTGTTCACCATCATCATCTTCTTCTGATATGCTTCCAAATGAACTTGAACTTTCTTTTCTTCCATGATGATGTGATGATCTATCAGTGTCTGTACTTGTTTCATCATCACTACTGTTTTGGTTCCTTGATTCATTTTCTTTGGATATATTGAAGTCACTTTCATCTTTTTTTTCTCCTCCACTTCCATCAGCCTTAATCCTCCCCTGTTTGGCGGTCAGTTTATGTAAAAAATAGTGTATAGTTGATAAGTTAGTTTATAACCGATGAATTTATAGTTTATAGGCTAGTTTATATTATAGCAGAGAAACTAGTTAATTGAATTTGCAGGGTTGATAAAATTAGCGGTTGTTGAACTAGCTTATAAATCTAAAATGACAAAATTAATTGATTATTGTGATTTGTGAATTAATAGTTGGATTTTCACTAACAATTAATTTCTAAGTAGAAAAAATAATGAATTTAAAAATGAGAACATCAAAATTATATTCAATCTTTTAAGTTATTAAAAATGATATGTACAAAATCAAAATCTTCATTAATATTAGTCTTTAGGAGATAATACGCAAACAATTAACCAACACAACATGGTTATTGTGATCTGTGATCATATATTTTAAATTTGATTAATCATTCTATAATTTTGTTATGTTAAGAAGTCTTGATCCACTGTTACCGTCTTTGTCAGATTCTTGATGACATTTGGATGGATCCATGCATTTGAAATAGAATTAGGAGAATACTGAGGTATTAAGATCACATTGGAGTCACCAACTTGTTCCGGATTCAACTTAATATCGGCTATTTTGCGGTTCAACTGGTTGAATTTGGAATCAGGCACTCTATACACACTTTTCAACTTTGGAAAAGGATCAACACTATCATCGATCATTATTCAACTTTCATCACCTCAAGGTAGTGATAATAATGATGGTGAAAGTTGAATAATAGTGGATGATAGTGTTGATCCTTTTCCAAAGTTAGGAAGTGTGTATAGAGTGTCCGGTTCCAAATTCAATCAATTGATCAGTTAGAAAATAACCGACACCAAATTTAATGCAGAACAAATTGGTGACTCCAAAGGTGATCTCAATGCCTTGATGTTCTTCAAATTCTACTTCAAATGAACTGAGCCATCCAAATGTTATCAAGAATCTGACAAAGATGGGTAATAGTGGATCAGGACTTCTTAACATAACAAAATTATTAAATGATTCATCAAATTAAAAATATATGATCACAATACACAATAATCATGTTGTGTTGGTCAATTGTCTATGTATTATCTCCGAGACTAATATAAATGAGGATTTTGATTTTGTACATCATTTTTAATAACTTAAAAGATTGAATATAATTTTGTAATCAAAAAAATAAAATAAAAGATTGAATATATTTTGGTCTTCTCATTTTTAAATAATGGATTTAAATTATTAAAAATGAATGGAGCCATCCAAATGTTATCCAAATGGTGTCAGAGTCTCTCAACGATTCGTTGATCGGACCGCTATTTATATTTGTGCACCAAACTCAATAGTGTTGGGCGGGAGAAGGTATGTTAAGAAATCTCACGTAGATTGCGAGATGACCTGAATATATATTTATAAAGTATAGGCAATCAACACCTTACAAAATCATGGACCAAAGTTTGGTGAATCACTCAATTATCAATTCAAACTCATTTGTGATAAAACAAAATATTCCATTTGCAAGGATAGAGAATTACTCACAATGTTAAAATTTACTTACTTCGTATAATGATGGATGTGTATAAAGTCTTTTCTTCAAAGCCTTTGCATCCCAATCTATAGAAAACTCTTGTGCAATATCATATAATAACTTAATCTTCATTTCTCTTGTAGGAGGATCTCTTCTCAATCTCTCAACAAACTAAGGAACAATAATTATTTAAGCAAAGCCTTATAATCAATACTACATATGCTCAAAACAATTAATTATTAAGAAGAGATTATATTTTTTGTTACCTCTTTATTTATGTGTGGCTCAAGAGAATTTCCATATTTCTCTATAAACAAAGTTCTAAGGTCACGCAATTCTGGTAGACCAGAAATTCTTGCTGCAGCATACATCAATGATGGTATAGCTTCCTTGCATTCCTCAGGACAATCACTACATAAGAAGATTTACATATTGTCATTTGTCAACATAAACTTAGATAAATGCGACTTGTATAGGTATCTGTGATCTTATTCTTAGCTCAGTTGATATAAACACCACATTTTATATGCAAGAAATGGGGTTTGAACCCCCCCCCGAACTCCACTTATTCGCCAAATTGATACATAACTCAAGTTTAGATGGGAATTCAACAAATGAATAGTTGATCAAATTTGTGTTGAAAATATAATGTCATATCATAAGAAGAGGTATACATTTTGAGTTGCAGCACAAAACAGAGAAAAAACATGCTATTTTTTCATGTTTGAGAATTGAAACATAATTTAGTGCATGCATGTATAAAAAAGCACACCTTTGCTTAACTATGTCTTCAAGATGATCTGATATGCATCCAATAAACTTTTCAACGAATTCATAGCATGATAACACTTTTTCCTCGAACAGAAGCCCTTCGGTCTGCATCAAATGCAAAGAGAAATTATATCTTCATCAAATTCAAATATAGTTGCAACATTTTATATCGAAGGTGTATCTAATGTGCAATACATGTTGATATCTAACATTAACACACATTGATACATCTACATTTAATTTAAGCATTAATTCTATTTCTCAACTTATATATTATCGGTGTTTACGTATCATTATAGTGTCAAGTTTTTTCATGGATGTTTTTTATTGTCATACAACCAATACTTGTATTAGTCTTTGGAAATATAAATAAAAAAATGTAGCAATGAGACTTATATATTCAAAATTTAAAGGAGCAAAGAAAATTTTACCCTTTTATATGCTTCATAATCAAGTCCTCTCTTTAGAAGCTCAGCGATGTCACCCTTCATAAACTTCTGAATTGCTCTTCTTTTTTTCTCTATTGTCTCTAACCGAGTCTTTATACAATTCACATATGATATACTATTTTTTTCATCAAAGTGAAATCCAAAATATAAATTAGAAAACACCATGTAAAGATTTATTTTTATTTTTTTTAAAAATGGAACAGAACCAAAAATTTAAAAATGTGTACCATTTTGAATAGAATTTAGGCTTCAATAGCCACCGAAACATTTGCATCATAGAATATAAAAAGGGAAATGATTTTTTTTTTCTTGGATATTTTAGAGGCTATGTTGTGGTAAAGTTAAATATAGATGTATATGTATATATTTAGCATGATTGAACATAAAGTTAAGGCAAGAATCAGGCTTGAGGAGACCTCATAGAAAAGAAATGAATGAAGAGAAAAACTCAAAACTCCATAGAGAGGAAAAAAAATAAGGGTTTTAGCAAAGATTTTAGGGACGCTTTTGACAAACCGTAAAATGCAAGATAATAATCATGTATATCATAGCTAACATTTTATAAAAATTAAAAAAATTATCTATTAATTTTATTATATGTTTTAAAGGAATATTAATTAACTCTAAAAAATATTTTTATCTAAATCAGTTAAGATAATAAAGGATTTTCATATTTCTTATATTTACACAATTTTTTTGAAGAAAATCAAATTTAAAGAAAAAATAAAAAATATTTTTAAAATTAATATATACTAAACTTAATTGATAGTAATCAACAAAACTTACAATATTTTTAACTTATATAAAAATTAATCACAACAAAGAAAAAAAAATGAACAATAGTTATTTAAAAATGTTGAACTGAATGATATTGTTACGAGTAAAATTTATCCCGAATTATATGTGTATACTAAATAGATAAACCATAATTTTTTTTTTTGAATCACCAAATATATATATATATATATATATATATATATATATATATATATATATATATATAATACTCAACCACTCAACCATTAGTATAAAACATACATATGGCGAGAAAAAATACAAAAGATTCACTTGGCGAGATAAACCACAAATAAAATTCACTTGATTTACCCACTTCATTTTGTGAAGGTCACCAACACACACACACCATCCAGTAGGTCACATTAACAAAATTAAAAATGATCAAAATGCCCCTAAATTTTTGCTTGCTGTTAAAATGGTATTTTTTTCAAAAATCATTTCTGATACATCGATAGATCTGCTCAATATAAAACTATTTAATATAAAAAAATAATTTTGAAACCTTTTCAAGATATATCAGTTTTCAAAATACTCAAAATCTAAATTTTCTTTCGGATCTATTATTACATGGACTCGATTTACAACATTAATAAAAGAAGTGATTAAAAAAAATGAAAACAACTCCTCCCACCAGTAATTCACATTTACAAAATTTCAAATGACAAAACTGCCCATACAAGTTTGCTTCCTATTAAAAGGATGTTTTTCAAAAATATTTTCTGATATATCAATAGATCTACACATTATAAGACTAATAATGTAAACAAAATAACATTTTGACAATTTTTAAAAATCAATAAATTTTCAAAACCCTCAAAATCAAAATTGTTTTCCGGATCTATTATTACATAGATCTGATTTACAACATTAACAAAAGAAGTTGTTCCAAAAAATAAAGAAGTCGATTACCTTTGGATAGAGGAGTTTTTGATGCATAGATCTGCTTTCTAGATAGCATAGATCCTCGAGAGTTAGAGAAAAAATAATGGAGAAAAAAGGGGTAGTAATGTTGGCCGAAGTAAGAAGAAGAGAGAAGGTAGAGAGAGATTTATTTTTTTTGTACAAACCAAGTTGGTGAAGATGGTAATTTATAGGAAAATATAGTCAACTTTTTTTTTTGGTAGAAGAAAATATAGTCAACTTATTCTCAATATTTCATTTTTTTCTAAAAATATACATATATATTTTTGACTAAAAATATAATTTTTTATTTGCCTTTAATATCTTAAAAAATACATTTATTATGTTCTTTATGTATAATTTTTTTTTATTCTACAGGGGTTCGAGGGTTCGATCCTCACATTGGGTATGGAGCAACTTTAAATTCTTGGGCCAACTATCCCACCCATCAAGGTGCCTCAAATCTAGCGAGGGATTAGTCACTGCGTTCGGCGGTGGATCTCGACAAAAAAAAAATCTCATAATCGGATACCTTGTAAATGTTTTATCATAAATTTTACTAATAAGTGATTTGCAAACGAAAATTACGCACTTAGAAACTAGACATAATTTTTCATCAAATAGAAACTACAAACACTGAATACCTAAACCCCAAAATAAAAAGTATTTCTATTTTTTTTATCTACATATATAGACATTCTAATATTTTTAAAGAGTGGTTATTTATTGAAATCAGACATTGTTTGATATTTTAATTAAATTGTCGAAGTGAATGTCTGATTTTTGCTGAAAACTAAATTTTAAGACTCATTGAGTAAAAATGTAAGCATACATGGTGCTTGATGAAATAATTGATATGTTGAACACATATTGTGTAGGAATGCTCTATCACTTTAGGGAAATAAGTTTTAGGAATATACGGACTTAATTGTTATCAATTTGATTAAAATAATTGAAAATAAATATATAATTTGTATTCAACTCACTCCAATCGTATTATTGTTTTAATTATAAAGACGATAAATGTCATAAATTTTTACTTTTAAAGAATATAAAATATATTTTTCCTCAAGTAACTAGTTTAGTGATTAGAAATTTTACCTTGAGATGAATAAGTGAAGTTTCTGAGATTCGAACCTCTGTCCTGACATATATAATATGATGTTCATACTAATTGAGTGAAATTCACAGTTAAATATATTATAATTTTGATCTCCCATTTATTTATTTTTTTGAAGCAGGATCTCCCATTTATTTTTATTTTTGAAATTTTAGTTCTCTTTTATTTATTTATTTATTTAAATTTTTTCTACAAATTTAATCAGATCAGATCAAATCGACATCAAAGTTCTATCACCAAATTATTATTTCTCATATTTTTAAATTCAGGTTTTTGGTCCCTATTAAAGTTTTGTAATGAATTTGGTTCACCACCTGAATTTGATGCTATTTTTGATTACGTGTCCAACTAATTAATGACGTGGCATTTGTTTTGGTATAGCAATGACGTGGCATTTGATAATTAGTTTAAAAATATAAAAATAAATAAATGTAAATAAATAAAGGGAAATTGCTGAATAACACAAAACGAAACACTTACCAAAAAAAAAAACGAAACGAAACACACGAACCGCCAGAATATTTTGTGTGGCGTTTTTACCCTTCTCGCCTTTCTCTCTAAACTTCTCGCTTCATTTCATTTTCTTCAAATGGAAAACATTACAATTTTATATGATTGAAACCTAAATTCCCAAATCAGAATAGTAGACTCCAGACAGCGGCAACAAACATTGCTCCGTTTTCGTGTTTTCGAACTCAACCTTAAGATGTTGCCTAGGGCATTATTCGCCAAGTTCATTCCCAATTCCTCCAATTTTGCTCTTTTTCAATTCAACCAACAGGTATGTATGTATGTATGTTATTTCACTTTTATTCATGCTTTATAATTCAATGTAATCGTAAGTGTTTTAAGTGTCAGTGTCATATGTGTCTGTATGTCCGACACTGGGATATGTCTAATCTGAGGAGTGTCCGTGTTCCATAGTCCAAAGATGTAGCACAATGGGACGGGGTGAGAAAGGTTGGGACACTGAAGGAGTATTTGAGAAGAGTTTCATGATTCAATTTTTCTTTCAAGTTTCCCTTCTCCTAACAAATTAACCGCTAACGATTTGTCGGTGCTTTAGATGATTAGGCTACTATTGTGTTTCAGGATATATATTTGCTTATATATGGTTGAAATTATATGCAGAGAGGATTGCATAGCAGGAACAAGAAAGCTATGGAGTTAATTGCCAAAGGATGGAATGCTTTGAAGGAGGTTGATAGAGTCATTGATTATTGTGAGCTTAATGATAGGCGTCTCATCCCTCTTCTTAATGTAATCGCCGCTTTCTCAACCTATTTCAATCAACCATTTGCGTCGTTATTTTAAGATTTTATTTATGCATAGACCCTTGCTTATTTGAGGTTAATATATAGACAGCGAAGGAGAGTTTTGAGCTTGCTTTGGAGGCTGACAACACCAATACTCATGCTAGGTATTGGTTGGCCAGATTGCATATGAAATACCATGTTCCTGGACAAAATAAGGCTGTGTAAGTTCACTTTTTTATCCTCCATTTATGTCTTGTTTCTTCTTGTCTACATATTTTCTATCAAAGAAATGCATATATACTACGCCAAGAACATATCTATAGTTTATTATCATTCATTATTTTTATTGTTTGTAGCAGAAAAACAGACTCATATTTTCGGTTGTGTATATATTTAACTTGGTTCACTTCAATTGTTTCAGTTTTGTAATATCTATGTTATTTAGACTCGTATATTTCGGTTTCAAAATCCATGTTTTGAAATTTAAATTTGGGAAAGAATTGTGTTGTCTAGGGCAAATTTTGACATAAAAAAGTCCGACAAAAATTGGTAATTACTTTTGGAGTTTCTTTTATACTATGGTCTTCTTTTGTCATTAGTGACATTCTTATTAGTTTTGTGGTTTGATTCATGTTCTTTCTGTGTCCTTTTAAACAGTTCCCATTGATTGAATTGAACCTTACCCCTGATCCTGTTCCGAGTTTTTTGAGCTTTAATCTTTTTCAAGTGACATAAAAATACTGTTAAACATATCTACTACTAATATTTGAACATAATTTCATTTTTCCCTTGGCAACAGAGCGGCAGCATTATTGGTAGAAGCAGCAGATATGGGTGATCCTGATGCACAGTATGCATTGGGTTGTCATTTGAGAGTACAGGTGAGGCCACTATACACCTTATATTGTGAGGACTCGTTTAAGTACATTATAGCTAAACTTGATGATTTTGAGTCAATGACTTGAATCCATTCTTCCTTGCATCTCCTCAAATCACATAAAATAATGACTATCCATAAATATTTGCAAATTTATTTATTGTAGATTTTGGTTGTATTTTATTTTTTCTGTGGTAAACAAATAAGGTGTATGACCTTGGGGAGGAGGACAATGGTGGGCAGTGGGGTGATGTGCATATACACAACGGTTTGGTGGTATATCATGTGTTATGAATGGTGAATCAATAGTGGTTCATTGTTTTTTTGTTGTTCGATTACATTTGTACAATTATGCTCGACTTCTAAGACTATACTTGAGTAGAATACTTCTGCTATGTGATTTTCTTCTTCTTGAGTATTTTTTCACGTTTGATAACTGGATACTTTAGGATGTGTATGATGATCCCGAGTTTTTGTTAGATTTTTTTAATGAGATTTATTAAATGTATATATTTTTGGTGACAGAATGACGATGTCCAGTCAGATCAACAAGCTTTTTATTATTTGGAGAAAGCTGTGGACCAGGTATGTTACCCTATGGATGGTGGATCATTTGCCATGCTTTCAGTATGTATGAGAAAACCTTATTGGTATATGTTGTATGTTCCAGTTGCATCCAGATGCTCTTTACCTTTTGGGCACTGTATATTTGACTGGCGACTGTGTTAAGAAAGATATTGCTTCAGCGTTGTGGTGTTTCCATAGGGCATCAGACAAGGTAATATATCAATCAATCAAATTTAAACAAATAATTTTCTTCAAAAACCATGTACATGGCTGTAAATTTTCAACATTTTTTCTTAGTATTTATTTATGGACAAATTGTCATTCATTATTTTTTAGGTACACTAAGAGTATATAATGTGAATCAAAGTGAATGTTAGGCATCCCAACTATGTTGCACCCCTAATAAGCAAAACTTATCTTAGTCTACATGTGTTTAATCAAATAGATTATTACTTTCATCTCTTTCACAAGTGTAAACAAGATTAATTATTAGTTGCTTGTTTAAATATTTTGCCTTGGGTTTTTGAATTTTATTCATATATTTGTAGGGCCATGCTGGGGCAGCTATTGCATATGGATCTCTTCTTCTTAAAGGTCAGCTTGTCTTGCCGTGTTATTTTCCATTTTTTTATCTAGAATTTCAATTGGTATGCACTGTCAGTGTAAAAAAGTTTAATCATGCATCTGATCCTAACTCATCGTTATGCCACTTTGCTATGTTAATTTCTAAAATATGTCCACAATTATCTGTGGTGAGATGTGATTTGAAGAATGTCTAAATTTTTTACACCAACAATGCATACCAATTAAACTCTTTTATTTATTATATGTATGATGTGATTGTGATTGCTGAAAGTAAAGAGGATAAAGTGTCTATAGATAAGTCAGACGCCAAAACTTCACCACATTATTGAATACTTATGTGTAGTGGGTGAATGTATGCAGAAGAACAATTATCCATTAAACAGACCTTCCTAATTGAGAAAGAGATAATTCACCAAACTTTCTAGGAAATGAAAGTCATGACAATGAATAGGAAACATGCATATATCTTGACTTTACTATAGTTAACCTAAAGAACATGTACAGTTTCAAAAAAAACCTAAAGAACATGTAAAAGACATCTCTAGCTTAGGCATTGGCTTGTCGGTTTAGACGAAAATAATGTCAAATAGGTTGGAGTTGTAGCAGAGTTAGAACAATTCCGGACAGAATAATCAAGCCACAACCTAAAGTGGAGTCAAACAGGCATGGTAACATAAGTCTATGAATTGATCTAGAGATTCTAAACTACTTGAAGCAACAATCTTGTTTCATTGTACTTTTATGTTTTCTGGCCGGATCTGGTGGGTTGCATGCAGCTGCTTTATGATGTCTTATTGTGTCCCCCACAGGTGTCAAAATTCCAGAATCAATAATAAAATTCAGTTTGAAGAGAGGCTCGGCTGCTAAAAAACGAGGAAAGAACAAAGAAAGTATTACAATTGATCCAGTAGAGATGGCAAAAGAGAAATTTCAGATAGCTGCAAAAGCAGGATGTGACCTTGGATTCAAATGGCTTGCGAGATTAGAGGAGGAAGAGAAGCGGTTACTCGCCCAAGAATATTAAGACTAAATTAGGAAATGCAGTTTGTTTTCACATCAGAACAATTGTGATTTATAATGCTAATGAAATTCCTTTAGAAGAAAATGTGAAAAATTAGATACATGAGATGTTAATAAGTGTATATCATTTTATTTATTTTATATTATGATGAATATGTACTTCAATAATAACATTTATTCATTGTACCAAAAAAATTAAAAAATTGTTGATATTTCCATCTCTTACTCTAGAATTGTTGAGAAAAATTGTTGATATTATCAAATGTGAGATTATAAACAGCAGAATGACTAACAAGTTACTACATCATACATCTGCTTGCTAAGAGCTAAAAAATAGTAGTAAAAAATTACTAACATGTTTATTTTATGATGTAAATCTTTTTACACATTATATCAAATTAAAACAATTCTCATAATCTTAGTTATTTATGTATTCTCTAAATAATTATTTTTTATTTACATTTTGTTAATATTTGTTTATTATATTTTCAAAATATATTATTTATTTATAATATTTTTTAATATTATCATAAACTTTTTTTTACAAAAATATAATATTTTGAAAATATTTGTATCACTTTTATAAAATATTTTATCAAACAACTTTTAAATTGGATATTAATTTTAAATTTATTTAAAAATAGACTTACTAAACAATTTTCTTTATTTTTGAAGTACTAGTATTTAACTTTGTTTTAAAAGTAATTTTTAGATCATAAAAAGTCGGGTCAAACATCTTACAAAGAAAAGTAGATTAAACTAGACCTTTGACATGTGCGAGCACGAGTCTAATCAGCTATAATTTTTTTTGACAACTAATCAATTATAATTTATTACATTAGAATTTGATATATCAAATTTTATTACAGATAAAAATTTGTTTGACATACAAAATATAGTTAAGTGATTAAAATATACAATAACTATTTAATATAAAATACATAATATATAATATTGAAAAGGAGTATGATTTTATCAACAAAATAGAAAGATTTTTTTGGGTACTAAATAGTTAACTTGTAAAGGGGTTTAATCATAGCATATATATATAAGATAAAACGATAAAAAAATTGGGTTTGTATCCATTAAAATTTCTCTCCCACATTATATATCTTTATCGAAAAATAAAACCAAATTTTTTATGACAGTTAAAAATAAAACCAAATGTGAAAACTATTTATGTTAATTTATATATAATACTGTAGAATTCAATGGAAAAATTTATGAAAGAACAAAAATAAAAATGAAAACTGTTGATTTTTCACCAATTTTATTTCCAGTTTTAAATTCTAAAATAATTTGTTGGAATTGAAGCAAATACTTGGTCCAATTATTTTGAATACATTGTACCACAAAAATACCCTTTTTTTTGAAGTAAATTGCATGAAAAGTTTGTTCTTATTTTCAATACTCGTCAATAAATAGTATAGGAGAAAACGGTATCCAAGTGATATTGATTTATTTTTTGACTAAACATTATATTGCTTTATTGATTTTATTTTTGAGTAAATTGCTTATAGATATACACTATACAGTAATTAGTTTCACACATAAATGTATTATTAGTTGCATAATTGCATTGGAAGATAAAGAGACAACCAATTACATTATTTTTATTTTTTATTTAAATATATAAACATCTACGTAGACCAATGATTATTGCACAAATGCTATATAATTAATGAGGTGATTAGGAGAGAAAATTTAAGGTTAAGAGATGTTGCTAACCTAACGACATTTAAAAATAAAAGAAGAGATATAAAAGAAAATACAAAAACCTAATAAAAGTTTAACATGGAGGGGTGTAAAAGTGAATGATCTAGGAAAATACCATTAGAAAATGCAGTGCTTAAAAAAGTAGTACATATACTATTAATTTGTTCCCTTCAACTTTCACATGATAATTTGATACCTCGGCTAATTACCAAACACACCTCAACATGTTAATGAGAAAAGGGAAGAAATAATTGTCTTGGTGAAGAAATTCACTTCTCACTAATCTTTCCAAGTTAAGATTTCTTCTAGCTAATATATCCAAGTCACGATTTCTAGGAAGAAGGTTGCCATAATAGAGAATTGTTATGAGAGTGGTAGTAGGGTCACACACTAGTGCCTTTGCCAGGTTCACCATTGAATAACTAGACCTTATTAGGGGCATTAAGATCTGCAAAATGCAAACTTAATCATATCAATTCTAATTAATCACTTACCTAAGAATAAAATGTGAGTACCGCATTCACAAGACAAATTTACTCAAATTATAAATATTCGTTTGATTAACAATTAAATTTAAAAAAAAAATTGCGGCAACAAATAATTAGATATTTATTGGATATTATACTTAACAAAACTCTAAGGTATACAAAGAAAAAAATCCTCTAAGGTATAAGAATCTTCACACAAAAAAGTTTGTGAGATTTTTTTTCAAACCAAATTGATTTGCAAAACATCAAACAATTTTTTTTAGTTTCAACCAAATTGATTTGCAAAACATCAAAAATCCTCTATGGTAACAATTTTTTTACCATCAGGCCCAACCCAAGTGGGTAAAAATATAGATTATATAAAACCAAAGTTCGATGAACAATGCATGACAATGTCAAAATAAATATGCTAATATAAAGTAAATATAACTTGCTGAAATTAATTGATAAACATATAAAAATTAAAATTGCATATGCATATAGAAACTACTAGCCATTGTCCAACGTATACTTCTTTGAATTACAACCACAAATAATGTAAAAGAGTGGAGCTAGCATACATACCATGGTTAAAGCGTCGTTTATAATATGAATCTATGCAAGAGAATGAGAGAAGAGAAACAACAAAAACAGGTTAGAATAACTCAATATTACTCTCTATTTATAAGAATATATATATATATATATATATATATATATATATATATATATATATATATATATATATATATATATCAAAATAATCAATATAAAATTAAATCTTGAGAGATATTTTAAGATATTCTAATATAAAATATAATATACAAAGATATATTAAAGATATTTTTCTAATATTCTAACTAGTGAAGATTTGGTCTAAAAAAAACTAGTCAAGATATTTTCTAATATTAATGCACGTAAGAAAGTTAATTGAGGAGAGAATTCATAGTTTGTTGCCAAACTATGAACAATTGAATTTTTTTTATTTTTTTTTTCAACAAGGGAAGTTTAGTAGAAAGAGACATTACATTACATAATTTAGTAATTTACATTTACAATGTAGAGATAGAGAAAGGACAAGGTAAGGTAAGAGAGCGGAGATGAACAAAATGATCAAATCACAATGCTAGTGGTCAAGATTATATTTGAATCATTTTAGGTTTTTTATTCTTCTCTTCTTTTTCTAATTCAATAATGGTAATAAGAGAAATGCTATGGACAAAAATTGTGTCTTCGGAAACATGAAGCGATGAAACATCGATCGATCTACAAATACAATACATACATTCCCTTTTTTCAACAAAATTATTATCACTATGCTACCACATGGTGTGCCTCAAAAAGTACATACATTAATTTGTCCCCTTCAATTTTCACATAATTTGATACATCATGTCCTACTATTACCATACACACCTCAACATTGTAATGAGAAAATGGAAGAAATAATTTTCTTGGTGAAGAAATTCACTTCTCACTAATCTTTCCAAGTTAAGATTTCTAGGAAGAAGATTTCCATAATAGAGAATTGTTGTGAGAGTGGTAGTTGGTTCACACACTAGTGCCTTTGCCAGCTTCATAAGAGAACCAAACATTACGGGCATTAGGATCTGCAAATGCAAAAGCCAATTACATCAAATTCTAATTAAATGATAGTAACTCTTAATTATACCCTGAGTTTTAAATGCAAGACAATATCTATACTAATATAAAAGGAATTAAATATAACTAGTTGGACATTTGTTCAAACTATATATACTTCTTTTAATTACAAACCATATATAAATGTAAATTAAAGAGAAGGAGCTAGCATACATACCATGGTTAATTGTATATAAGTGTCTTATTGGTGAGTGAAACTCCTACAATGGAATGGATTCATAGTAGATGAACAAGTGAATTTTTAGGTTCTCACCAAATTAAGTATTGAAGAAGATATATAAAGACAAGTCAACTTATGAGTTTATGTGCTAGCTGTCTCTAATAATGGATGCTGCAAAAATGCTTAATGTGACTCAGATGAAAGTAACAACTAAACATATATACAACTACAAATGGCCAATTTCACTATGAAATGAGTGCTACCAACCAACCATTGGCCCTTGTTATAGTTGCCAACATAGGGCTTATCGACATCTCACTTAAACAAATAAATCTTTGCCAATATAAGAATGAAATCTAATAAAAAATATAGGGGTTATATTCCAATATATATTTTGAAAATGTATTTGTTTAGATTATATTTTATAGTATTAAGTGTGTCATATATTAAGAATGATTTTATTTGTCATTTTAGATTATCAATTACCTCAATCAATATATATAGGCAAAAAAGAATAAAAGAAAGTTAATGTAATTGATAAGCAAAAATTGATCAAAGAAAGTGATGCATTTGGTGTAAATTTTGCTCCAAATACATCAACTTTCTTTTATTCTTTCTTACTTATATTTAGAAATGAAATTTATTCTTTTGTTATTGGGTGGCAAAACAGATCGGTAATTTGTTATTTGTTATGAATTACAATTATCTAAGAGACTAAAAAGATACTCTAGCAAACTTTAAAACAAACTTCTTCATTAATTTTGCTTAATTCATTACATACATCGATACATTTATTTACAACACTGGCTAATCCAAACAAACTAACCAAGAAATCATCTAATTAGATATAACTAGATTCTTCTAGAAAATATGATGGATCATAGTAATGTTTAAACTACTTAATCCTATTCTAATGGCCTATAATAATTCTTTCTTTTGTTATTTTGTCTAAAGTGACCAAGGCATGACAAATTACAAATAAACTTGGGTGGTTGAGTTACAACTCTTGTCCCATCTCTCCACGGGTTGGCTTATCAAAATATATATTTTTTGTCATTCACATCTTATAAAATTAATAACACAATTTATCAGGAATTTAAACAAAAAATAGCAATGATAAAACAAACATACATTCACATATTAGCATGTTTTACCATTTAGCAGGTTAAATATAATCGACCATTTAGCATCTTTTACCACTTTATATTTATCAATAATACACATAGTTATTGTATCAAACAAAACAACAACAAAAAATAATATAAATTTAGAATAGACGCACTTTTGAAAGTTGGCCTTGAAAACTCCGATGGAGTTCAAGAGAGTGCCAAAACATGAAAGTGAAACTGTTGTCCATCCTTCGCCACTTGTTTAAAAATAAGACGGTTTGCTATATCATATCATAAAAATGATTTAAAAACAAGATGAGAGACCAAAATTTTAAAAGAAGAAATCAAAGTATTTCAAATTTGGTTAATATGTTCAATATTGAACATGTTAAAGTACTAAAAGTGAAAGTGGTAAACTTTTGTTGAAAACAATCGTCATTTATCAAAAAGATATACATTTAATATAAATATGCAAATTTCACTACAAACTTACTCCATCCATCTTAAAATAAGTGTCATACTTGCCAAAATTGTTTGTTCCAAAACAAAAGTCCTATACTATTTATAACATTGATTTTTCCTATTTTACTTCTTTAAAGCAATCATTAAGTGAGAGAAACAAATAATATCTTTAACTAGTGCATGAGGTGCACTATTTAGCATTTTCCTAATATAAGCCAACATATCCTCTGTAACTAGTGCCTTTAACTAGTGCCTTGTCAACCAATCCAACTCCGCATCACCTCTGTAAACTTTGGTTAACATATCCTGCAAACTCCCCTTCTTCATGAACTCATACACAAGGTAATGACAACCAGGTCTAGAAATATGAGCCAACAACGGCATAACGTTACTATGACGAATCAGAACAACGGTATCAATCTCCGCCTTCATTTGCATCATCTTCGATTCCCAACGCTTACTATCTTCTTCACTAGATAACTGCTTCATCTTCTTGATAGCAATCATTTTACCATTACTTCCTGGTAAGTCTGCCTTGTAAACCACACCGCACCCACCTTTTCCAATAATCTCCAATGAAGCTAAACCGTCTTCTTTCTCCAAGAAAGCTAAATCCTTAGCTTTGTTAATCAATGAACTATAAATTGAAAGACCAGAACCCGAACCCTTTCCTTTTCCCTTAATCAAAACCAAAGCCAAGTTAAACAGCAAAGAGAACACGAAAGCGGATAGTATTGTAGTGTTCCGGCAATAAACCCAAGAATCCATCCAGCTAGCTTCCTCCTGATCTTCTTATGCTTCTTTTTCACAATTGCTGCTGCAGGACCAGGAGCTGGAGCACCTGCAGGAGAATGATGATTCCTCCCTATTCTACTTGAACTTTCATTCTCAACAAGGATATAGGGTTTAGGAACAATATTAGTTGTGAATGCTTCTGTGTCTGAAGGGTGAAGATGACGTTTAGCATGGATGGAAAAAAGAAGAGACAAAAATGATAACAAGAAGAATAAGAAATTGAAAGCCATTGTTTTTCCTTAAGCTTGTGGGGTTTTGCTGATTATTTTGTTTTATGTTTGGCTGCTGTGTGGTTGGTTGAAGATTATATAGTAAGTAATGTATGTAAAAAAGGATAAAAGAGGAAGGTGCTTCAATTCAATTTGTGTTCTGCTGCATTGTGCTTTAAACATGGCTGGCATACTAAAAAAACCAAACATAGAATAAAGGTCAAAAGATAATGTAGTGCATCATTTGGGAAGGAGGGAGTATTCACACGTTTGTGTTCTGCTTTGTGCTTCAGAAAAAAGTGGACTCATGGCTGGTATACTAAAAAAACTCAGGCATAGAACAATGGTCAAGAGATAATGTAGTGCATCATTTGGGAAGGAGGGAGTATTCACACATTTTTCTACCTTTCCCTCTTAGCATATTAATACATTTGGGTTTTGGCTATTCAAAACATGTGGGCTCATGACATACTAAAAATAACCGGACATAGAACAAAGGTTAAAAGAAAAAAATACTACACGAGAATTATATACTTTTTTATAAATACTTGAAAACATTAAGAAATAGATATGGTGTATGTTTAATCATTACCATTCTATATTTTTCACTGTTTGCTATTTGTTTAATCCTTAAACATGGTCTCCATCATTCACTTATATCCAAGTTAAAAATTGTTTTTCCTTTTTTAAAAAGTTTAAATTAAATGCAGTTTTACCCTCTCTATTTTAACTGAATTTAGATTTTAATCTGGATTTTAAAATTCTGGTTTTTGTACCACTATTTTGACTAGATTTAAATTTTAAACTTTTTTTTTAACTAAAAACCTCTTATTTTTAAATTTTAGGTCAAACTAATATTAAATTGTGGCCTGTGGGTCAGAAAAATAATGTCCATCGTCAAATGCTTTTTTGGGTCTGGGCCATTTTCTCAATAAAGTGGTATTTTATCGATCCAATTAAATAATGGCAAATTGACAATGTATACACCTTTGGTTGAATTTTATTTGTAATGAAAATTAATAAAGGGTGTTTTATTTTATTTTATTTACAACACAATAATTTACTAATGAAATGTAATTAAAGACCCTTGTCATAATTATTCATAAGTTAGAATAAATGTTTAACAATTTATGTACAATTTTTTTCAAATTGAAGTATTTTTTTATGCGAAAACGAAATAACAAATCATTTCAAATTCATATACACATGATGGAAGGGGTGGGGATTGAACCCTCATCATAGAAGAAAATCATTCTTTTTTTTTGACAAAAAAAGAAGAAAATCATTCTAAAAATTTATGTCAACAAACATATATTGAGAAACAATATTTGATCGGGCAACGTGGATTCATCCATTCAATAATCTATTGTATATTATTTTTTCCAAGTAAATTAGTGACTAAAATTTTATTATTAAAAATGAATAAACTCTTTTTTTTTTTTTTTAACTAAAAACCTCTCATTTTTAAATTTTAGGTCAAACTAATATTAAATTGTGGCCCGTGGGTCAGAAAAATAGTGTCCAGCATCAAATGCTTTTTTGGGTCTGGGCCATTTTCTCAATAAAGTGGTATTTTATCGATCCAATTAAATAATGGCAAATTGACAATGCATACACCTTTGGTTGAATTTTATTTGTAATGAAAATTAATAAAGGGTGTTTTATTTTATTTTATTTTATTTACAACACAATAATTTACTAATGAAATGTAATTAAAGACCCTTCTCATAATTATTCATAAGTTAGAATAAATGTTTAACAATTTATGTACAATTTTTTTCAAATTTAAGTATTTTTTTATGCGAAAACGAAATAACAAATCATTTCAAATTCATATACACAGGATGGAAGGGGTGGGGATTGAACCCTCATCATAGAAGAAAATCATTCTAAAAATTTATGTCAACAAACATATATTGAGAAACAATATTTGATCGGGCAACGTGGATTCATCCATTCAATAATCTATTGTATATTATTTTTTTCAAGTAAATTAGTGACTAAAATTTTATTATTAAAAATGAATAAATAAAGTGTATATAAGTCCCAAATGTCTAGCTCAATTTACAGAAAATATGTTCATGATCGGGGTTCAATCACTAACCCCTCCACTTTGTCAAGGGTTCAATTTACAATTTTGTATAAAAAAAATATGATATCTCTGTAAACTGGGTTAAATTTACGGTGATTTGATTAAAAACAAATTGACTGGAATTTATTCTTTTTCAACTTTTTTTTTTCTAAAAAAAAACCCTTAAAATATAGGTAGCGTAGCTTATAGAAAACGGTGGCTGTGGCTCGTCGTTTAGATATATATATATATATATAAGAAGGGAATAAAAGAGAAAATAATTTAGTGAGGGTAAGGTCTTTATTTGTCTTGTGCTGTTATTTTCTCTGTCATATTCGTTTTCAGACCAAACCCTAACTCTTCACCGCAATCATGTCGACCAAGCAAGGTAACACCTTCAAGTTATATTCATTCTTTTACATATCAATATATTAACTATTGTTTTTTTGTGAAATCGATTTATTATGTGAAGAACCCTAAATTATAGATCTGTTTATGATTGTTAAAGATTTTAATTTGATTTTTTGATTGGTGTAATTGATTCTTTTGTTGTTTTTATTGTGATCTTAGGTGGAAAAGCTAAGCCTTTGAAGAAACCAAAGTCTGATAAAAAGGATTACGATGAGGTATTTTTGAGATCGATGTTATGTTGTTTTTTTGTTTCTTTTTATTATTGTATCTGAATTGTGTCGGTGAAAGAATGAAATTTTAAAGTTTGGTGCAGTTTTGTTTGAGCTTAGCTTAGGTTGTTTTATTGGGTGTTTTTGTTATATAACTCACTCCTTTATATTCATTCAAGATTAATAAATTTAAAAATTTGGATTGATCTAAATTAAATATCCATGTTGTCGTAGATAGGATTCATAATGATGATGGTGTCACCGGTTTACTTTTTATCCCGTGTTAATCATGGTCGGTTAATTTCCATATGGGTTCTGGTGTAGGTTGTTATTGATTTGTTTTAATGTTTCTTTGTTGCATTCTGTTGGAATTGGAACAAATAGATTTGAACAAACCGGTTACTTGGAAAAAGAGGGTGGATATAACTTTTTGTTGTTTGAAGTAAAGGAATTCAACTATTTTGTTTTGTGATCTTTTTGATGATAATTATTCCTAATTTAATAGCCCTTATTAGAAAGGATAAGGGGAACATTTGAGGATACATGATTGTTCTGTTAATTACCAACAATAGTATATTCAGGTTTGCATAACAGAATTAGGAGGAAAGGATGAGATATACATGGGAGGAGAGGTTATATGAATGTTTAGTGCATATGTGAAATCAATTATGATGTAGAGTCCGCAAGAAGCTTGGATTTTTTAAGGACATGAGTAAATTTTTTTTAGTTTTTCTTTGTTTTGTAAACCATTCTTCTATCATTTTGGTTACTGAATTGTGTCAATAGCAATGAAGTTTCATTCTTTTTCATCACTTTCCCCATTATTTGAAGGCAACTGCCATACCTAGAATACCTTGGGAGTGAGGAGAGGTAGATAGTCATCATTTGGTAAAGTTTGAGACCATTTATATGTTGGAAGATTGCAGGGACCATTGAAGAACCTATTCTATCTTTTCTGTTGAAGTGTTGTTATTAAGATAATTGCTTTGTTTGTTGTGAAATTTAAGTTTCAACCATAATTGGTACTACTTCTGAATCTTGTAATGATCTTGCAATATGTTTGTTATGCTACTTTGTAGGTTGACATGGCTAACATCCAGAAGAAAAAGGATGAGGAGAAGGTGAAATATGCAGTTTTTTATCTACTTCATTCAATTATTCTGTTAAAATCATGATCCTATTTTTATCTAAATATGTTGTATGCTTTGAACAGGCCCTAAAGGAGTTGAAAGCTAAGGCACAACAGAAGGGATCTTTTGGAGGATCTGGACTTAAGAAAAGTGGAAAGAAATAGAAGGGCTCTATGTCATGATTATATACTCATTATTGAGCTCTGTAATTACAATTATAACCATGTGAACATCTCTTATTGTGTGGCCTTTTTAATTGTTGATGTTAGTAATGAACCAAAGCATGTCATGACGATGTAAAAGCAATAAGTAACTTGTTTGAAGCTTCATTGTGGTATCCATTTGGGGTTATGATAATTTCATGTGTTTAGTTGTGTGGCTTTGGCATAAACTTTCCCTAGTAATAATTGCTTTATGAGAAATTTCAAATATCAAATTCTATTGTGCTCTAAAGTCTCATATCTTTGTAACAGCTCAATGTTGAGAGAGTTATGAGATTCTTGAGTCGAATTAATGTCAGCTCCTTGACTATGGCTTTGAAATCACGTTAGGTTTGATAAAATCACGATGACATTGTGACTTTCCAAAGTCACCAAAAATACGAACAAGTTTTAAGTGTGAGTATCTAAAAGCCTATTTTCAAGATAGTTTGTTAGGATTAGATCATGAGAATATTGTAATCATTGGTGAATAGAGTAGTAACTATTGTGAAGGGGACACTCTTGGAGAAGAGGTTTCTCTCCTGTTTGCTAACTTTTACAATGATAGACCCCATTGTTCCATTGGGAGGCTGAAAAAATTTGAGGTGGAAAAAATTCATGAGTTTTGATAGGCTATGATGATTTTACATGAGCATGGATAGGAAATCAATGTGTTGGTTGAGTTGTTGGTGTTTTTTTTTTGTAATAAGTTGTTGGTGTTAAGAGAACCCGAATTTAGTCTACTTATTTTTATCTAAAATCTGATTAGAAATTTGGGAATCAAGAAGTAGAAAGAAGGATTTAGGATAAAAAAATCTAATAAAATGCAGTTGTGTCATGAGTTAACCATTCCATCTTCCATACGTGTTTTTCTGTAAATTGCAGCATGATATGTTCAAATTTGTTTAGAAGGACAAACACAATGTCCTAAAGAAAGAGAGAACTCATTTATGTATCCTTGTCGTTGTTCGTTGAAAGAAAAAAATATCACTAAACTACGGTAAGTAATTCTTTAAAACTAAACCTATAATGAAGTGAATTTCATGTTTTGGTTGGGTAAACCATTTTAACTGTATCCGATTTTGAAACCACCATTTTTAATGAGGTGAAGTGGATGAGTCTCTATCACAAAGATGTACTGATAGAAAGACAATGTAATGAACAAAATGTAACCATTGTTCTGTTAACTTTTATAAGAGCTAAAATCCAATGGAACAAAATATTACATATACTATGTAAGAAAGAAGACAGTTTTTTGTTTTTAGGGAAATCGAAATGCATTTGATCATTTTTCATTCTATTTTAAATAATTTAATGGACATACTCTATCAGTGTAATTTTTCTAAGTTCATACAATTAAGACAGGGTGCAATGGAGTATAATTTGACAGAATAAATAGTTGTTATTAGATGATTATGTAAAACTGTTTTATATTGTTTATGCATATACTATTTTCTTTACCAAAAACTAGGTTTTTTTTTTCTTGTTCCATCTCCATGTTTTTACATCTGTTTCATCTCCAAGTTATTTCTTCATCTCTCCGTCAATTCAATTTATAGTCTTGAATACAGGGTCGCACCTTTACATCTCATGCAACTAACTACAAACTAATTTAATGAATTAACCAACTGTAAATTCAGCATGAATATTGAATACTCAAATTGACATCAAAGCTGCATCTTAAAACTATAAATCAAGGACCATCAAACAAATGGTATAATTGCCACAAAAAATTGACCAAGTGAGGAAATATACTTTGGTTTGGTATACTACCCCAATAAAAAATCAGAAATAGGTGAACAAATTTTCTTTTTGGGGGATAAATTGAACTCATGGTATACGGTGCACGTGGCGGGTAGAAAAATTGAAGAAAGCTCAAACTTCATTTCTGATACATATTATACCCTTACATTACATTAAGTTCAGCAAGCAGCACTACCCTAGTGACATATCAAGATAACTGCAAAATTCAAGACAGGTCTTTTACTACACTATTTCTGATCTGGCTCCTCCTTTTCAGGATCTTCCTCTTCCTCTCCCTCTTTCTTTTCTTCCTCTTCTTCATCCTCTTCTGGAGGATCTGCAGGCATTGGAGGCGGCAAAGGTGTCTTCATTGGACTAAATTGTGGGAATATATCTGCTCTTCTTCCTGGCCTAGGTCTTTCCCACTCCTGTCAGTATATATATTCAAAAATCTATCAGCTTGTGTATTTGAATGACAACAATTTGAGAAGAAAATAATTCAAAGTCTCACAAAACGTAACATCGCCCAAACCAAATTTGAATATTACAATCAGAGCCACAAGGTTGTGGACAAAGTTGCAGAAAGGGTAGTGCGGCTAATGGTAGACTATCAGGCTAGAATCAATCATCAAAGGGGGAAGAGGAAGGGATTCATCTTTTTCTTTGAAATATGCAGAAGGGAATTTTATAAATCATTAAAATAGCATTAACTTACGACAACAACAAATTCTCTTAACAAACAAACCAAGAAATCGTCACATTATCCAAACCCGTATCAGGTTATTACTTAGTACCATCAGAGCCACCAGATTGTGTACAAAATGAAACTGAAGGTATGTTTGGGAGGGGAAAAACAGGCCTTTCGTAGTTTTTTAAAAAACCCCAAAACCCTCGTTACTTGTTTTTTTGAAGTTCTTCCAAATGGAGGATGTTTAAACTTGCAAACAAGGCGAGTTGTCTAATCTATCCTCTAATTCCCTCTCCCATCACGCCTAATCCCTTTTCCCTTTCCTTTTCTTCCCAACTCGGGAAGGTGTTTCAGTAGTGAAAGGGAGAAAAAGGAAAGGATTGGGATAAAACTCTCATTTACATTATTTTTCAAGTCACCCCGAAAATGGAGAGTTTTTGACATTTGAACATTGTGGAAGCCTATACTCCCTTCTTCCTCCTCTTTCTCCACCAAAACCCTTCTTGGATTGGCTTATTTGAGCTTATCTAGTGGTATAAGTTTTGGGAGGCTATTTGGAAGAACTTATGGAAACAACTTATGACAATTTTCATAATTTATTCAATATATATAGGTTATGAAAATAGCTAGTATGATATATAAAAGCAATTTATCTTTATACATAAGTGGTTATCATGAAAAGCAAGCATTTATGCTATAACCTGCAAATAAGCTATTTATCCAAACAACCCTCCTAATTATCCTAATATTATCTAAAACAAAATAGTCTTCTATACACATGCATGTACACTTGAATCACTCAACACACTTCGTTCTTCATGTACTAAAAACATATTCATCATCTATCTATCTATCTATCTGCTTCAACTATGCTATGCATAAGGGAAACAAACAAAACACAAAAAACTAAAATTAAAAAAACCCTTCACATCTATCTCTTAATCGGAAACACACAAAATTTATCTCTTCAACTAAACTAGAATTAGAATTAAATTAGAATTAATAAATAATAAAATAAAAAACTGCATCCTCCACCAACCAACTACTTTGGTAGTTTCACCGACTTTATCCCAATTATCATGAATGAACCACGAAAAACAAGTAATTGAAATTGTAATTGAATTGAGAAATAGAATTGAAAAAGAGAAAGCTTACGATTGGGAAATCGAGAGGGGAACGGCGAGTTAACTTCTCTTCCTCGGGAGCCATACGAACGATAAGCCTCGAAAAACGACGAGGAAGAAGAGGAGAAAAAGAAATGATAGTGGGGTTTAATCGACAGTTACAAGACAAATTCGAAGAAGAAGAAGAAGAAGAAGGAAGATTATGCGGTGGTTTAAGAAGAAGAGGTGAAGAAGAAGAAAGAGTGAAGAAAGCCATTGCTCTCTCTCGCGGCTGTGTCTGTGTGTGCCACACCCAATCTCTATCTCTACCTTTCCTTCACTCTTATGTATCTATTTCTCCCTTTAAATAATTAAATTAAATTAATTAAACCAGTATATTAAAATTCAAAAATAAGATAAAATAAAAGTCTAACATTAATTTTCTATAAAAAGAATTCGGATTAAATTTTGTAAATTTTTTTTACTATCCAATTAAATTATATCCTTAAAATTTTGAATACCACTTTATAGATTTATTCTTAAAATATCTTTTTAAATGGTTATATGTCAAGTTTTGATTGGATGCATGTGTAAAAAAGTTTTATACTGTATATAAAGTAAATCTTTAAATTTTATCAGAAAATTTTTTTATAAAAAGAAATTGGTATTAAATTAGAAGATATGGAATTAAAATATTTTTTTTGAAGAGTGAAATGATATTTTAATTAACAAATTTAAGTCGGTCATGTGGTTGTACAAAAAAATAAAAACAAATAAGAGGACCTTTTTATTTATTTTTTGGTACACAAATAAAAGGATTCTATGGGAAAAAAAATGAAAAAAGAGTAGCAGCCGTAAATATAAAATTTAAAAACAGAACATATGTTGTCGGTATTCGGTAGTGTATAGTTGGTGTGGTAATTAACACTAAATGTAGTAGAAAAGACCAATGACACTTTCATATTAAATTATAAAGGAGATTGAAACTATTTGATAATAAAATTAATCTTCGAATTAAATTAAATTAATGGTGAAATAAAAATATATATGATCGGTAGTGTATGAATTTGGGATGGTTCAATGACACTTTCACTCACCTAACCACAAATTTCTGCATCATATAGTTCATTTGTATATATTGGTCAAAATAGTCTACCGTCTCAATCCATCAATATCAAATTTTTATTTTATTTTTTTAAGAAATATAAATTGCTCCCGCCATGAATGGAATCCTCTCCCCTGGCCCCTACCCAACCCATATGTCGCCCAACACTTACCACTTGAACTATCCTACAAGGACTATCAAATCTTATTCAATTTGTCTTTAAATTTGTACTAGTTTTAAGGAGGACTTTTCTCGTATTTTGACTTTATGTAAATTACGAGTATACTTATCTTGGCTCCCATTCATGATAAGTAGTTAAAATAACATTACGAGTATACTTATCTTGGGTGTAGGTGGTGGATAGGAGGTGGTGGGATGAAGGTTAGAGTCATTAAGGATCTTTGGTTGCGTGGTGATCAAGGGTGTTGGGTTAATTCTTGTCAAGACTCAAGACCAAGGCACCAAGGTGTATATCATATGTTTGTTAAGGATTTAATGTTAAACGGCTTAAAGCTTGAGATGTTACTAAAGTTTATAGTTTATTCATTAGTCGAGTTGTATATGTTATTCTTGAGGTGCCTTTCTTTTACCTCAGTTCATGAAGATAAACTGGTGTGGGAAGAGTTAAACTTGGGTGTTATACCATTAAATCCGATTATAATTTAGCTATAAGAGTATAATACGTAGTAGTGAGTGTTTTCATGTAGATCATGTTTGCAAGGGAATTAGGAAAGCTCAAGCTTCCATAAAGCTAGGAACTTATTTTGGTGGTTGTGTAGGGTAGGGGTGGACAATCGGACGGGTAGAAACGGATTCGGATGAAAAACTTGGATTTGCAGACACTCATGGATGATAATATCATAACCATATACGTTCGTTTGGTGTCACGGTTTGATTGGTTTCGGTTTCGTCGATTCGCAGATGGGTCGGGTGGGTTGTTGCGGTTTTGCCCTCAACACAATTTTTTTTCTTTCAAAGAATTTTCATCCTCAACAAACACAAAAAGCAACAAACTTTAAACAAAAAAACTTGACATATTATAATTCTTTCAATATTTAAGTTGTTGAAACTTTTTTATCATAAAAAAATCAAAAAAGAAAAAGGTTATGTGATTGTGGAGAAGATTGTTAGGACACCGAGGGGGGCAACTGGGGGGATCATCCACACTTGATGATCAAGAGCCAAGTACAAGTGAGTTGGACACCACACTCTTACCCAAAACCTTAAGGCAATGGGTTTATGGGTCCTCTCACTTATAAATGCTCAAATCTCCACACATTTTTCCAATGTGGGTTTTCTTTCCCCATACTACTCACACTTGACACTTCTTTGAGTTTCAACAAAAATGAACGCAATTAGTTTATTGATATATTGTGGAAGTTGCTAAACAGATTTGGGCTGAGCTTGTGGAGCCGTGATAGTTGGACTAAAACATGAAGAAGATGGAAAGAATTATTGAAGGAATATATTTTGTGTTTTTTTAAGATAAAATTACTATTTAGAGTATACTTAACATGTGCCTAACATGACCCTAATTAAAATAGTCGTTGTAGAGGCGTGCTGTCTTGGTGTTGTCCAACATTTATTTAGGGATGACAACGGGTAGGGTCGGACGCGGGTTTGACACTACTCAAACCCGAACTCAAATTACATTCGGGTACCAAAACACTACCTGAATCCTCATTAACAAAAGTAAAAATAATACAGCAAGTTCAACGAAATTACAGTCAACAACATGCTAACATTTGTTCAACATTAAAATAAAGATGAAAAATAATTTATAACATTAAAATAGTCTACAACATAGGAGTATTGAAAAGATTCAAGTCTTGTTGATGTGCCGCAAAATAGTGCTTACGATTTTGGAAGTGCATTTGGTTGTGTTTTCGTGATTTGTAGTGGCGATGATAAGATGATAACTAGGTTGTGGCATCGTTGTTATGGTGTATATGGCACGGTCATAATGACCATGTGGCATCGTTGGAGATATTTGGTCTCTAACTTTATTTACTTACTATCAATTTAGTCTCTAACATACTTTTAAAATGACTGATGTAAATAAAATTTGATAGTCATAAAATATTGATAAAGTCATAACCTTCCGACAAAGTCTATTGCCAATTTAGAACTCCAAAAACTAAATGATATTACTAGTACATAGTACAACACTTATATCTCATTTAACTCAAATACACAAACTAACTCACACATAATGTAGGACTTATATTTCATTTAATTCATTGATGTAGTAATTTATTAATCAAATGACAAAAACTAACTTATAGATGATGCATAACTTGTTTCTGTACTCATCATGGTCATTGATTGGACCATAGAATTTGACCTCATTCTTATATGAGGATTTAACTTCTCTATTGTCTTTGCAATTCTAGTTGGCATGGATGGAGGTGATGTCACACTGTCCAACAAACATGTAACGTGCAACCTTTTTCCTTAAAAAACATAAAAATCTACACAACATGACACAAACAAACAAAGATTACTGCAAACCACTCATGCTCCCTCCAATCTTCAAACTTTCTTTATCCTTTTTTCCTTTCTATAATTCCATCACAAACCGCACTAAGTTCATCGTTCACAGTTACACGTCTCTTGTTTACGTGTGATAATGAAACGGTTAAAACAATTTTAATTGGAAGCAACCCAAGAATTCCAAAACATTGGTGAACACTAGGCTGGAACCAAACTCTACTTGGACAACTATGATTGTGAGCCCCATTCCACATGTTCCCCTTGTATTGGTAACATGATTCAATTGATTGATTATTGTCCTTTTCCTTTGAAGCGGATTCTTGTATTGATCATATAAATCTCCACCGTCCAATTTACACAAAGATCATTCGAAACTGATTTTGTTATTATTGTGTAATCTTTGTTTGAGTATTCACATAAGTGAGTTGAGTAGTACTACTAAAAACTTATGGGTCATGAGAAACACATGTTAATAAGGATATTCTATATAGTAATTTTATTTTGAATAAAATAATGTTTGATTTTTAAAGTATAAGTTTTAAGATCAAATTTTTTTATTAGTATACTAACAAATATTCTAAGGATATATGTTAACATTAGCCTAATCTTTTCACTTGTATAGACCAGGATTGTGTGCAATCAAAAGATAATTGCAGATGATGATTGTATATAGATTGTTATATCAACATTAGACCGTTCAAATATTAAGTTCAATATTTTTTTCATATAAATTTATACCGTTTTATTTTGATCAGACGATTCACGTGTGTTGTTTGCGTGTCGTTACAATGCACTAAATTCAGTTTTCGACCTTAATTATAAGTAAATATAATCACTTTTTTTGTCAGATAGTCTAGTAGTTAAAATTTCACCCTTAAAAATGAATAAATTAACATATCAAAGTTCGAACTTCGATCTCTACATATTACGTGCAAATATTCTATCAATTGAGCTAGATTTACACAAGAATATAATCACTTGTTAGATATATCGACTATATAGACTCTTACCCACACTTAAAATAATCCTCTAATATCAAATTAAATACCATGATCGTTTAAATGTGTGCTTCTCTTTTCTCTTTTCTTTCCCACATAAAAAATAGCAAAACAAAATAGCCACCCGTGTCTTTTGTATTTTTGCCATTATAGTTTATACAATCAGAAACTGAGGTTAGGATTGAAACTTTTTCATCTTTCCTTTTTTCTCTCCATATCATATATGGTAAGAATTAAAAAGGTCAAATTTTGATATGAAGAATTCATGTGTATAGCAACGTAAAGGAATTGTTTTCTTTTTTTGGGTTTGTCAAATTAAGGAAAAAGTTTCAATCTTTAGATACAAAGAACTAAAGAAAAATCATTCTTTTTTTATTTATTCTATTTGGAAGATTTGTAATAAGTCCCCATAATTGAAATCTCCATAAAGGTACAATTTTTATGCAACTTTTGTAAATATTTTTAGTGATAACATTGTTTGAAAATCAAAAAATCAAAAGGGTTATTTGTTTTTGAGGAATGAGAGCAAGTAGAGAATGGATTTCTGGCCAGAGTTTCTTGCAAGTAGTTCAGGTAGAGAATTTGTGGCAGGTGGATTTGGTGGCACTGCTGGTGTAATTTCTGGTTACCCTTTGGATACCCTTAGAATCAGACAACAAAGTGGACACAATGGTTCTGCTTTTAGCATCCTTAGAAATATGGTATCTAAAGAAGGATTTGCTTCTTTGTACCGTGGAATGGGTGCACCATTGGCATCAGTTACTTTTCAGGTAAATTTTTTGTGAACTTAGATGATGTTGCTTGTAGAACTTAATTTTTTTGATTCGGTAGTTTAATCTATGTTATGATTTATCATTTATGGACGATGATAAGATCTTTCGATCTAACAATACATTCGGAGTTGGGATCATCCGATGACATCTTCGGAGTTAGGATGTTTATGTCATTTTGCTCTTTGTTGTTGTATCTTGAGTTTAGATGCATCATCATTCACACACATCACAGATTGCAGTTGGATTCATGTGAATTAGATAATATTAATTTTTAGATATGGTTTTTACTTTTTATTGTGTCTTATCAACATGATGTTGCATGTGTGGATTATTTCACTAATCTTTCTTGCCATCTTTTTCATGAATGTTATACTTTGAATCTCTGGTATATGCAAGTACTATACTTTTTGCTGAAGGATTCCAAAATGTTTCTCTGAATCTCTGATAAATGCAATTTGAAAAAGATAAAGAGAAAGAGAAAAAAAAATCACGGCCAATTGATAGGAATTGGTGGTGATCTATGAAGGACAAACACTAATACGTCGAAATCGATAAAATTTTAAAAAATAATATAATATAATTTAATATAATTATAATTATGTATCGGTGTAGTGTCAGACACTGATACATGTCCGACATCGGAACACACCTAATTCAAGAATGTCCGTGGTGGAGATGATTGTGGGGAATAAATTATTCTTAATTGGTCTTTGGAATATATTCATTGATAGGAGTGTTTAATTCCTTTTGAAAAGGATTACGTTGCCATGGCTTTTATTAATTTTATATTCGTGAAATCGCATTTAGGCTTGCCTTTTGAATTGTTTACATAAAGGATTAGGATTAGATTAAGATTAGGATCACTGACTCGTTGAAACTTTTTTCCAACTCAACCAATATTAAATATTTTCAAACGGGTCAGGTGAGATGCATCTGAAATCCCCTGTTTCTTGTGATTCAATGTCACTACATAATACACAACTATAATTGCACTCTTAATTGAGGTCATTCAAAGATTTCATAAAGTTTTGATCACTTGTGAATGTGACACCAACATTGTGACTCTAGCCAGCAGAGAATTTTCATAATTTCCTATGATTTCATAAAGTTTTGTTCATCCACCTACCAATACAATGACATGAAGTTGAAACAGTGTATATTCTGGCTATGGTGGGGAACAATCATAACTGCACAAGACACCAAATTAACATATCTAGGACATCTTAAGTTTGTGGGTGCCATTGGGCCATGTATAGCAGTAGGGAATTCAATGCTATTGAAACATCAAAGAAATGGTCTTTGAATCCTTTGATGTCAATGTTCTGTATATAATTTTTTTTACTGCACCATTGTTTTATTCCTTCATATAAAATGTTAAAGTGCAACTAAAGTTCATGTCTTTAATTATTTTTTTCGTTATTGGGTGGCAGAATGCTGTGGTTTTTCAAACATATGCAGTTCTCTCAAGGGCATTTGACCCATCTGATTCTGCTAAACACCCTCCATCCTACAAGAGTGTTGCATTAGGCGGAATGGGCACAGGTGCTCTTCAAAGTTTATTGCTTTCCCCGGTGGAGCTGATTAAAATTCGACTTCAGCTGCCAAACACAAACCAGTCAAAAGAATCAGGAGCAAGTCCAGTAAAAGTAGCTAAAAATATATGGAGAAAAGAGGGTTTGCGTGGCATCTATCGAGGACTTGGCATCACAGTTATGAGGGATGTACCTTCTCATGGTTTTTACTTCTGGACATATGAATACATGAGGGAACAATTGCATCCAGGTTGTAGAAAAAGTGGTCAAGAAAGTTTGAATACTATGTTGGTGTCTGGAGGATTAGCAGGGGTAGCGAGTTGGGTTTGTTGCTACCCTTTTGATGTTGTAAAGACAAGACTACAAGCTCAAACACCGTCTTCTCTAAAATACAGCGGTGTTTTTGACTGTATAGTAAAAAGCGTCAAAGAAGAAGGATACCTTGTGTTGTGGCGTGGTTTAGGAACTGCAGTCACCAGAGCATTTGTGGTGAATGGTGCTGTATTTGCTGCTTATGAGGTTACACTGAGGTTTTTGTTTAACAATGAAAATGTTCAAATTCAGGAAACAATTTAGGATAGCAGGTGTACTCAAAAGAATCAAAATTCACCTGTCATATTCATTCAATATAAAACATTTTATATTCATACACAATATAGTTGCCAAATATTTGTCCTACTTCTTCTATTAGTTGAATGTGATGCTTTAGGAAAAATTTCCAATGCATCCATGTTTTTCAGTTTGAAGACCTCTAATCTCACTATTGCTACATGTATGACGAACATCTTATATTGAGTGTGATGTCTATAAGTAGTAGAACGAAAAAACTTAAATTTAACAAAACTCACAACAAGGAACCATTCTATTTTAACTTGCCAATTCAAAGAGACCCAAATGCAAAACAACAAAAGCATGTCGTTGGTCTAAGTAATAAGAGACTCAAACATCTTAAGTCGTCACTAACTCGATATCAGGCTCTTGCATCAGAAATAAGAAAATAACCAACCAATTTTGTGTGCTCAACAAATTTTTTAACGAAGAATGGTCACAACTCAACATTGTGATACTTCATATCCATAATATGGTTTCTAAGCGAAGAGTAATCTGAATGTAAGACAATGTCAATAAGCATCAATATGTAAAAACGACTCATCATATCAAACACTAATTACATACAACTGTGATTCGAATTCCTGCGGTATAATAACAGAGACGACTAACTGAAAGCAAGGTAACAAAGAAAGCTTAACATTTTCAGCACCAAATGGTTCTATCCTAATCCTACTCATATTGTCTGAGAATCCTATATAAGTATCAAAGGATTTTATAGAACAATTTGACAATCATGAACTTAAATTTAACCAAAACTCACCAAAAGGAACCTTCAATTTTTAATTTCACAAACAAAAAACAAATTTAAATTTGAGCAAACCATATAACAAAACTCGCACAAAAAGAAACCATATAACTTTAACTAAGCAATTCATAGCAACCCAGATGCAACACAATGCCAATTTTCAGAAGAAAAAAGACTCATATATTATATCATTCGCTTAATTACATAGAAAATCCTCATTGATACAAAATCATTAATGATATTATTCTTATTGTATAATAATAATGATAACAATAATAACACAACATAGTAACAATAGAATACAACAATGTTACCAAAAAAGTTAAACTTTTTCAGCACAAAATGACTCATTCATTCTCAACCCTATCACCATCATCACCACCACCAAGATTAAGACCCATCATAGTTTCAATCAAAACATGAGGATCATTATAATTCCTAACAGCTCGAACAATACCCTTAACGCGTTTAAAACAATCTTCATAACCAAAAACCTCTGATCCCACAAACACACCATGACAACCCAATTGCATCATCAACGCCGCGTCAGCGGGCGTCACAATCCCGCCTGCAGCAAAATGCACAACAGGAAGTCTACCCATCTGTTTCGTTTGCGCTACAAGATCATAAGGCGCTTCAATTTTCTTCGCAAAAGTGAAAACTTCATCATCATCCATATTACTAAGAACCCTCAATTCTTTCATCAAACACCTTACGTGCATCACAGTTTCCGAAACATTACCTGAATTTGTTAACTCTCCTTGTATCCTTATCATAGCTGCACCTTCTCTGATTCTACGAAGAGCTTCTCCGAGGTTGCGGGCCCCACTAATGAACGGAGTTCTGAAATTGTGTTTGTTGATGTAATTCTGATCATCGGCGGGAGCGAGAATTTCGCTCTCGTCGATGTAATCAACGCCGGTTGCTTCGAGGATTTGAGCTTCGACGAAATGGCCGATTCTGGCGGGTGAGATGACGGGAATTGAAACGGCGTTTTTGATGGATTTGATTAAGGAAGGATCGGTCATGCGTGATTGATCGGAGACGGTGACGGCGCAGGCACCGGCTTGTTCGGCGATTTTGGCTTGGTGGAGATTGGTGACATGGAGAATTGCACCGCCGCGGAGGGTTTGTGCGAGGGCTAATTTGAATGAGTATGGGTTTTGGATTGGATCGGTGATTATGGTGGTGTTGTAGACTGTGACGGCAGAGTCTTGTGCCATTGGATTTGGGATCAAAGGTGTTTGTGAAAATGCGTAGCTGAAGAATGAAAGTGTTTGTTGAAATGCGGAGGTGAAAAATATGAATGAAGGTGTTTGTGAAAATGCGTAGGTGAAAAGTGATGAATTGATTTGAGGTGAGTAAGTAGATTGGGGAGAGAGAGGGATCTAGAAGTTTGAGAGTGGGTTCTGGAAAATTCGAACAAAAACAAGTCTTTGTATGAGTTGTTGGTTGATGACAGTAACTACTGTTAGATTCTGTTACTGATGGAATATTCTCACTAGTATGAGAAAATTATTACACTAGAAAACAATTTCTTTTTGAATGAGATATCTTTTGGACGCAATCGTAGATATTAATTTTTTGACTAAGATAAGATTATGATAGACACTAAAAATGAATTAATTTAAATGGTAAGACAATAATTGTCCGCTTAAATATGTAGTTAGGGTTCAATTTCTGGTTCATATCCAACAGAAATTAGTCATTGTTAACGACCATAGAAATTTCGTACTAATATCATAGTAACAGAAAAAAAGACACTACAGATTCTCTCTTAAGTTATTTAATATTGTTGCATTCCTTGAACTGAAAGCATTTAATTAAGCTAATATTTTGTAATCTCATCGGAGTGTCGTGACTTATGAGTTGTGTGAAGTTTGATATAATTTTATTACATTTTTAAATATGAAGAACTAATTTTTAAAAGAGGTAAATTTGATTTTTTTTTTTTTAAGTAGATAATGTGGCAAATACTGCTAGAAATGACGAGATCCAAGTTTTACAATATCAATATTATCGGTTGAATTAAGATTTTCTGAATTTTTATTGATCTATTTAAATATATAAACTAATTTGAAAGGAAAGAAAGAAAGCAAGATAGTCCCATCACTAAGATAGAATATTCATTTAATTAATTTAAAGTTTAAACCAACAACATACATAATTTTGCCTAAATTTCACCATATTAAATCATCATAATCATAATTTCATAATCTGAAGTCTTTATTAGCCTTTATTCATCTACACCAAAAAATAACTAATTTTCCCGCCATCTTCATCTACACATCAAAAATGGCACCACCATTGATACTACCCAAATTGAGCTTAATGATTCTTGTATTCTGCATTTTAATCTCTTTTGATCAACAAAAACATCACAATCACACAAACACAAACAACACATTCAATTTGACTAACACTATTCCAATCCCATTACATTCTTTTTCTAGTGGCCATGTTTCTTTATCTGTCTCCACCAAAAACCATTATTCAGATTCTTCTTCTGATTCCAATTCTCAATCTCTTCTTGAATATGATTTCTACCACGATTCTTGTCCTCGTGCTGAACGCATTGTTCGTTCTAAGGTTAAACGGTTTTACAAAACTAATCATACTTTGGTTCCTGCTCTTATTCGTCTCGCTTTTCATGATTGCTTCATTCAGGTAAGGTTTAATTATGCATTTTCTTGTGTGTTATTATTTCAAAACAAGAACAAAAAGAGGTTTTTTTTTATTATTATTTGATCATTTCTGGTTCTGGGTGTATTATCTTATTCATGTTCTGAGTTCTATTGAATGATTTGTTAGAGAAATTTGTGCTTTAATGTGTGGTTCTTGAATAAAATTAGATTTATGTCAACACCCTAATGAGGAAAAATGATTTTTTTTTTTGTTTCAAATGTGATTTTCTGCAAAGTTTTAATTTTTGAATTTTTTTTTAATTCAGAATCAGTTTACTTTTAAATCTCAGTTTGACTTAAGTCATAGAAATTAGAAACTGATTTATTGGGTTATGTTGAAATTAAGTGTGTTGTATAGTATAACTGACTTAATTAAGTTACTTAGGCCATGTTTGGACAAACAACTTAATTAAGTGTGTATAGACTATAGTAGAAGTGTTAATCATATAAGTGCTTATAAAAGTTGAGTTGTATAATTAGGCCTCATTTGATTTTTGAAACTGAAGTGTGTTGATTTTAATTGGGTTTGTATCAGGGATGTGATGCTTCAATTTTGTTAGATGATGATGAATACATTGATTCAGAGAAAGGGGCACCTCCCAATGAAAGTCTCAAAGGATTTCATGTAATAGAGACCATTAAATCCAAGCTTGAAAAAAAATGTCCTGGAGTTGTTTCTTGTGCTGATATTCTTGTACTAGCTGCAAGAGACGCTGTTGTTCTGGTAACATTAAATTTTTTTCGTCTATGTTTCCGTTCTGTCATCATTGTATGTATATATTTAAGAGATTAAACTTCTAACTTCGGTGCAAAAGTTTTGTATACATGCATATATTGGATATTTCTCGTAATTTACTGATAAGTGGATATGGTTCAGGGATAATGTTGTAAACTGGACTATAGTATTTAAACACAAGTTGTACGCTGTAAATCCTAAGCTTGAAAAAAAAAGAAAGGTACTGTGTTGGAGAAGTCGACACCATTGGCCGAACATTGTGATCAAATATTGTGTTTTCTCTGTTTGCATTTTCCGTGTCTTTTTACTTTTGAACCAGGGTTATTGTTCTAAGAGCATTCAGTCAATTGTTCTTAAATGGTGAAATGTGATTATTTGCATGTGTAAAAAAAATTACATCGACATCGCATACAAATTAAATCATATATTTAGTTTTTATTAGACTTTTGAACATAATTTATCATTGTGTTTTTTATAGGCTGGTGGTCCATTCTATCCATTACATACAGGCAGGAGGGATGGTTCTAACTCTTTTGCTGACATTGCAACAGATGAGCTTCCTTCACCCTATGCTGATTTATCTCAAACCCTTGCATCCTTCCAATTAAAAGGATTTGATGAAAGAGAAATGGTCACTCTCTTAGGTAAATTCTAATTGATTGTCTCCTTTTTTCTTTGCATTAATGTTCTAAAACAAAGACCAACATGCATGGTAGATACTATGGTCCTTTAACCCTTTGGTCCAGGGCTCGATCTTTGGCCGGTGAGTATGAAAATGTATATGTTGGGAGAGGTCAACCCCTTAGATAGATCTTAGTTACCTCGACATAATAATCTTTACAGTTGCGTAAGAGATATCTTAGTTTACAAAAAAATGATCTAAAAACAAAGCTTTATGTCTTATACTTTTAATATTTCGTCTACTAAATCCAGAATTTTTTAATCATTTGATCATTTGTGTCATTGCTTGCACATGAATTTGGTTTCTTCCTTGAGCTGATAGTTGATTCTTGTGCAGTTTTTTCCATTATCAGTTGATGACTTAGTTTGTCCATTTTTGCATTCCAGGTGCCCACGACATTGGTGCAATCCATTGCAAATTCTTTGAAAATCGTCTCTATAACCTCAATGGAACTAATAAACCTGACCCTTCTTTGAATACTGAATTTCTAAATGTACTAAGATCAAGATGCAATGAAACTGATGCATTGTCAATTTCAGCATCAGGATATACATCACAGGCTTCACCTTCTTCCTTAGTTGAAGAACAACAAGAAATCGTTATGGACTCTAAGGAATCTCGATCAGATTTCGGGATGTTATACTACCGCAGCCTATTGCAAGGTAAAGGAATCCTCTATGCTGATCAGCAGCTAATGGAAGATGAAAAAACAAAGTATTGGGTTCAGGAATATGCAGCTAATCCTACTTTGTTCCGTAAAGATTTTGCCCTGGCAATGATGAAACTCTCGGATCTTCGGGTTTTGACAAAGCCTATGGGACAGATTCGACGCACTTGTTCAAAAGTTGCATGACAGTGCTCCTAAGAACTGCCTCACATTTCTTAATGTGTTACATTCTGCTTAATAACTGTAAATTTGTATCAGTTAGAAACATTAAGATACTGTTAGGTTTTCTAACACTCTTATGAAATAACTAAACAAAATCTGAGAGAAACAAAAAAAAAATCACGGTCTCTTTGATTGACTTATTTGAGTTTATCTACTTGCATAAACACTTGTGATATTGTTTGTGAGAGTTTATAGAAACAACTTATGACATGTCTGTAAGCTGTTTTCAATTTAGTTCTGTAAGCTCTCCAGAATAGCTTATTGAAAACAGCTTATAGCTTATATATGAAAACAGATTGGCTATAAACGCTTTACTAAGTTGTTTATCCAAACAAGTTTATAAAATGTGAAAATAGGCAAACCAGAAAGTAAGAGATTCATACATTGTCTGAAAACATAAAGCTCTAAATGGTGGAAAAAAAATAAAGAAGAAAGCTTTAAGCAATAGGTGCTAAGCCAAATAGAGTAAATAGTACAGAAAACTGGTTTTTTCTATACACTAGAACATGATTTGCATTGTGATTAAATGGTTTATCTTTTATGCAACTGAATTGGACCAAGTCTTTCCTTTGAGCTTTTGAAGCTGACAGAGGGCTGTGGAGCAATAAGCTCTGAGTTTATGTCACTGAAAAACTTGTCAACAATGTCTAAATAAACCGGACTTTTAAGGCGAGAATAGTAGTGAAGTGCTTCTTCTATGTCTAATACATGTTCAAGATCACCTGAATCCATCATATCCAATTCTTTCATCTTCTGTGCCAAGACATGAGAATGCGATCCTCTAATCATGTTATCCTCCTTCTTCCTTGGTTGTGATTGCGACGAGCTACTGTAATTCATCTTTGCTTTTTCTGTTACATCATAAGTGCTTTTTTGAGAACTTTGCTTTGAAAAACACATGAAGTTTGCATTTGTTGCAGAATCTTCCATTGAAGGCTCTTTTGACTTGGATATGTTGATGTTATTGTTACCAACCATCTTCATTTTGCTGAGATCAGACTGTAAGAGATCATAGAACTCATTGTAGAATTGGTCACTTGTGTAAGCTTTTGCATTGTCCATATTACAAAGGTATGGACTAAATGAAAGTGATCTTGGAAGTCTTTGATACCCTCCAGAGAATAAAGACCTGAAATTTTTTAGACTTCTGTTAAAGAAACGTTTGGTTTTGTGAATGGTTTTTCTTAGATGAACCATTGTGGTTATAGTGTGAAAGGGTGTGTGTGGCTTTCTCTAAGTGGCTCTATCTTCTAGAGCTGTCATAGCTTTAATCTGGTTTAGCTCTTGTTTTAATCTCAAGATTTTATACTAATTAAGAATCACAAAAATGTTCATTCTGTCCCTATCAAACTCCCTCTATCAGCTCATGGCTATATGATAATAATAAAAATTAAAGGGTATGTTTGGTTTTTTTTTTATCTTTTATCATAAAAATGTCATTTTGTTTTTTTATTTTCATTAAAATTAAAAGTAAGAAATAAATACAGAGAATGAAGATTTTGTCCATGTCATGGTGGTGGTTACTGTGTTGAAGATATTTAAAGAAAAGTTTACGAATTTGAGGATTTTGATATTAGGAGTTGTAGATTATAAAAGCATTGATTTCTTGTTTAGACAAAGTGCTGTTAAAGTGTCTTGCACATTAATGGTTAGGTCATTAACCAATGAATCTGTTAGAATAGCAAATTTGCTTCTAAAGTAAGAAAATATACACCAAAGAACACAATGATTCGCTCTCACTCTGCTCCGCCGGTTCCGCTGTCAGTTCCACTCACTTCACTATGCTAGCTCGAGTGTCCGCTCACTGTCACTTGCAAAAATGTAGTCATTGACATTGATTAGATCCGTCGGTCTAGAACAAGATTAACTCTAATACAAGAACTCGTGTAGATTTTTGTTCTTGCTAAGATACTGGTATCAAAGTCCTAGAATATGTATGTTTTGTCTTGTGTAATAAATGAGAGAGAGTTTATACTGTGTACATTACGTCGTAGATATAAGTAGAGATGTGGGGGAAACCGACGTTGGACGATTTTCTCCCTCAGTCTCCATTCCTCATGATCTCGAATACATGTAATCGTCATGCCCTTGGTAACTTCCGAGATCATGGGTTGCCACCCGAGTTATATATGTAATCGTCATGCCCTTATTTCGGAAGTATCTCGATTTTGGGTCAGGTGATACCTATTTGGGACGGTTCATCTCGGTATAAGGCCTTAGATCCCCCAACTGTCCTAAAACCGAGTCCGGCCATAATATGCCGGTCCAATTTTAATCCAAAACTAATGCACATCTAAAGCAGATTCAACTAACTTTTTCTTTAACAGAAAATTCAGTACTCCCTTCGGCCACAATTATAAGTGAAGTTTCATTTTTCCGATTCACCGAATAACTAATATATTTGGTCTATATTTTGTTTAGAGGGAATGTGCATTACAGTGGAAATAGTTAATGGCGCACATTCTATAGTCAGAAAAACTTGTTTATATTTTGCAAGAATAAAGGTGCATGGTCCACATTCTATAAGTAAGGTTGGCAATGAGTAGAGAGCACACTCCATTTACTGCAATGAATGTCACTATTGGACACTTGCCATTGTTGTATCAATTACTCCCAACCACCTCTTTCCTAAATTATGAAGTTAAAAGTGACTACACTTTCAACATATTGGCATTATCTGTTGCTTTCTTGAAAAATTGTGTCTAGTGGAAAGCTACTGTACTCTGGCTACTGACATTAACTTTGGAAGCACAAACATGGGTTATAAAGACCAAACATGAGGGTATCCATGATTTGGCAAACTGATGCTAAAGATGAATTTTGTGCAGTTATATTGATTGATGAATTATTTCAAGGTTACATAGTTGTATTGTTTAAATTAAATAAGACATCTTGCTAATAACAGGGGGGAAAAATATTTTAAGTAGTAATTATTTAGTTTTAATAATTTTTTTTTATCTTTAACAACAAAAATGGTTTTGTAAGGTATCCCCTACGCATAATGAGATAGACTAATTACTTTGAAAATTTGAAATACAGTTAAGGATTGTACCTTCCAAACAGTGATTTTTCATACGCCGATACGGGAGTCAGGTTGAAGCCATGACGAGACGTTTAATTAAGATATCTAAACTGCTTATCAATTGGACCACATCAATTTGATAAAAATAAATAACCTTCTATCCATCAATTTAATATACACTTTTTATAGTCAGTAAAAAAACTCATACGATACAAACATTATAGGACTAATTCTTCTGACATAAATTGTAGACTAAAATTATAATATTAACCATTGAAATATCACATGTTGTATTTGCAACCTGCTAACCTGTAAGGAGGTATAATGCCAAAGTAAATAAGGTCTCGTGGTCAAATGTTATATTTACAACCATTATCTTATCATTGAATGGAAAATTCATCGTTTATGATACACTCACTGAACACAAAATTGACAAGTAAATATTCTAAGAGACTATGAACATGAATACATGATGATAAAAGTCAATTGAACCTATTGTTCAATTTCTCTATGTTCTTCCTTTTTCTTGTGAAGTAAAAAGTATAAAACCAAATGAGAATGGTGTTATAAATGAATGTTATCTCCGTCCTCTTTATATAAGCATCTTTGTGCACCAAAGGGACTTATAATTAGAGACAGGCGTAACATAATATAATGGAGACTGCGGATTTACAAGATCTGCTGCAGTGACTATTGGCAACTCGACTTTTTGAGTTTAAAAAACTGATGCAGCAACTTATGCACTTCGCCATAGTTTTTGGAAGAAGAAATAAGGCGATCTTTTATCCAATTGGGGAGCTTGGTGGTTGGGTGGGTAAAGCTCCTTTTTGAGGAATCAGATGCATACCTTGTGTCAACCAATAAAATAGCTGCATAATCATTGATGTGACGAATTGCTCTACCTAAAACAATAAACAATCATTTATCAGTGAAAAACATATTACTAAGTTTTAGATCGGTACACTTGTTAGGTAGGTACACAATGCACATCATACAGGAAATCCAGAAAGACTAAGCAATCACTGATCACTAGTAAACCATTGAGTTTTAGAGATGGGCAATTCAATAAAGAGGTTGAACTCTCTCACAGTATGTAGTATATTATTCTTGGATCTGCATTTAAAAAAAAAGACGCATTAATTGATCTCGACCAACAATTTGAGATTAGTTGGTCCATATTACACCTCCACTGAATGACCTTTAAATAATTTTCACAGTTGATTTGAGATCGGACAGTCAAGATCAATAAATGCGTCACATATTTACTGTGCAAGACCAAATCTTACTCTTGAGACTACAATGTTCATTGCTATGACAAAATTACACAATGATCTTAAGATAAAAATCTTTTATCGCATTAGTTTTCTGGAGTATATCGATTTTGTCTATGCAATTGTCTCTGAAGGGCTAATGTGATATACCCATTCATCTTATTATTCAACTAACAATTTAAACTAGTGAGAACATACGGAGAAGTCAATTCCACCAATCAGTGCTTAATCTCTTGAGATATATACACTCTATAAAATTACCCATTTAAGGTTATTGTAAGCACGTACCTATTGATTGATTTACAGCTTTCATGCAGAGATTATCGTAATACTCTTTTCCCCTATGACTGCAATTTTTTATTATGCCAAAACCACCTTGTATATCTCCACCATATACATCATAACTAGCAGAAAATGAAGGATTTTCAAGGGACTTAGAATTTCTAAAACCATCAATGTGCTTTATCCTCTCCAATAACTCAATGTCTGATGGGCTGGCATATGGAAGACCAACCATGATTATGCATCGACCCATCCCATCACTCAAGTTGATCCCTTCAGATAACTTTGCACCAACAACAGCAAGGAGTACTGCACCAGTATGAGATGCTTGGTTTACTTCTGAAGTCACACTTGATGGAGAATAAATGGAATCTTTATATTCTTTGAGAACAGATTCAACATCCATATTGTTTCTAGGCTCTCTAAAGACACGCTTCCTCTTTGTAATCCTTTCAAGGATGCCAGAAGACTCCCAGTTTTCATAGACTCTACTTTCATAATCAAAAGAAGGGAAGAAGACTACAATTCCTTGGGGAACCACGGTCACCAAGTTGCATAACAAAAGACCTAGTTCTCGCATCTGTAAAGCACAATATGCACCATAATAAGTCATTTTCCTCATTTATAGGTTCATGCATTAATTTGAGATCATATGGTACTCAAATAATGTTTCATACATAGTAGCATTTCTTATCTTCCATGCAAAACAATTAATCCAAATTTGGTGTTATTAAAATAATTTTGGTTTCTGTTGTTATATCAAAAATTAATCTGTGTTCTGTTTTTCTTTTGAAAAATCTTTTAGCTATAAGAATGATAGAAGAGAGCAATGCCATGCTCACCATGTCTGCTGAGCTCCTGGAGCTGTAGCTAAAATCGAAGGAGCGGCCACTAGGCCCACGGGAAACAGCAATTGGCATGATGCTCTCTGGCGGGACAATATGACCACAAGAAAAGAAATGCAGCTGATTTGGTGGTAACCATGGAAAGAGTCTCTCCCTTGTCTCTTCTATTGGTTGAAGTGTTCCGCCTACTAATACGACAGCATGTGCTTCATCTACAATCTATTGAAAGGTTCAAAGTTATCATTTTTTTGTTCATTATTTGCAAGGGAAAAAACATGCACTATAAAATCCTTTCTAATTAAGGCAAACCTCGGAGAAAATCTTCTCTGCACTGAGCATAACATATTTAATATATCCTCCTTGACCTTGTTTCCTGAAGCTTGTTGAACTAGACCTGGAAATTATTATCCTTCCATCACTGTCCTTGTTTACCAGTGATAGCAACATGTCAGCTAATGCCTGGAAAGCGGACTGACAGCTTCCATCTTCACCGTGTCCCCCTGTTTTATTAAGTGTCGAAACTTTCTCCATTGTAGCCAGCTTTTCTCCATAGCCACTAACCTGGAAAATCAAGAAAACATTTACATCAACGTGGCAACAGAAAATTCAGAAGCATAATATGGCATTCTGTTCTGTCAGAAGAAAATGTAAATATTTAGTAGTGAGATTCACCTTGTGCATGATATGACTTTCCTTTATGTATGTTAACAATTTGACCAAGTTGATATTGTCTATATTTAGTTCAAATAAAAAATCATTGATGGTCATAGTAAAATCAGAGGCTATCCTTTCTTCAGTAGCCTGCTCTATATCATGACGTGAACCAGTGACATTTCCATCTTTCTCGTTGAGTAGTACCCGAAGAAATGCTTGTATGAGGATCATCAGAGTTTGAATATATCTCCTATTAGCAGCTCCCAAAAGGCTCCGGAATCTCACAAAGTACCGCTCCACATGGCGATGCAAATTCTCTAACTGTACAAACAGATAACTAGCATTCATCTTAACAATGAATAGGAAAATCAAAACTAAACATAAAAAAATTTACTTGAAATGTCTAACACTAAAGATACATTAATTGACCACTGTTAGAAATAATATAAAGCCATTGATCTGGCCTTTTCTAACAGCTTAAGCTTTTGGGATAATCGGTCATCTGACATGGTATCAGAGCCTCTATGACTAGGTGGTCTAGAGTTCGAATCCCACTCCCCTCACTTTCTAATTAAAAAGTGGAATTTTAAGCATAAGGTAGATGGGCCTATGCATTATCCACGCTTCAAGCCCGATGGGCTCTTGCGTGAGGGGGCGTGTTAGAAATAATATAAAACCATTGATCTGGCCTTTTCTAACAGCTTAAGCTTTTGGGATAATCGGTCATCTGACAACCACTACATGTATCAAGATACAATTAAAAATAATTAATGTCCCTTCATTTTGTAGGCTTTTCAAATCAATCACCCCAAATGGATTCTTGCCTTAGCTCATATGATTGGGAAGGCTGGGAATGTGGGTGGAGTCCTCAAGTTCAAGTTTTGGTAGTTACTTTGTTAGTCCACTCACAAATCCCAAAATAAATAAATAAATACTAAGTATTCTGATTGCTGATGCATATGGCAAGTTTCTACAAGCTTTTCAAACAAACTAGTAAAGCTTCGGACAAGGTACTGATAGAGATGGAAATGACAAGCATACCTGTGACAAAGTAATTTTGGAGTCATACATATTGATTAGTGAATCAGCCAAATTATGAGCCTCGTCTATTATAACAATGTTTGATTTCAAATTCAGACCAAGCGCTTCACGAGATGATTTTGAAAGAAGAGATTGATATGGAAGGACCACAAGATCAACTTTCCGAACCATGCTTCTAGAGCCATAGTATGGACAAGTTCCCATAGTTCTTCCAAGGTTAGCAAGATCTTCAATATCCAAAGGCCCTTGTTGAGATACCTCATTCCTGAATTCCTTTTGTAGTCTATGTTTTTTAAGCATTGGGCAACCAGAGGAGGCCTTTGTTCTGCGTGCTCCTGTACCTACTTTTAAGTTCTGCAAGTAAGAATGAGCATTGTTCAAGAGACATTGGTGCCAAACTCTATTAACTTTTTTTGTTAACACTAAGTAATTTTTTTGTTCAGGAGACATTCTGCAAGTAATTTTTTTTTTGTCAACACTAAGTAGTGAGAGCTGGGTAGGATACTAAGCGGCTCAGTAAGCAGAGGTTAGAAATACCTATGGTTTGATGTTCAATTTTATACTTCTATATCACATATATCCTCCGTTAGAATGAAGGTGTTAGACCATTGTCAATATTAAGCTTCTACATACTCGTTCCTAAAGAACAATAATAGATCTTTAGGCAAAGATTAAATCACCATCATTGATTGAAAGCTTCTCAGTAAAAATAAGTTAATGGTTCTTTCATAACAAAAAGTTTTAGTAAGAAGTTAAACAAAAGATGCATAATACGAGAAACCATTATCTTATAGCTCATAGTTCTTGTAATATTTATGTTTTCATGAGTGTCAAAGAAGTTTATCCAAACTACCTCATAGTACATATTCTAAAATCCAAACTCCACACACCTTAACTTTTGTGGCATCATTTTTCTTTTTCTTTTGGAGTTCCAAGCATCTCTCATTTATGCGAGTCGAATTTCCAAGTGCAAGTACTTCTGCAAAACACACAGCACAAACATTTTTAACAAAATCAGCATAACCAAGTAACCAAAAGGAGAACAAAAATGAACCTTCCAACCAAAAGCAATATTCCTAACCTTGATTAATACAAAGATTCTTCCTGGAACCTAAACTCACAACACCCATCTCATCAGCAAACACCGTCTTCTTCAATTCCTTTACGAACTGCGAAAGCTGCGAATGAGTCCTACTACAAAAATAAACCTTCAACTTCTTCTCCTCTTCCTTATCTTCATCATCGTCACAAGACTCATCTTCACTCGAAGAACTAAAACTACTTTTACTTGCTTTCCTCTTCGACGCTACACTACTACCCTCAACTTTCTCACCTTCACTCTCATATTCTTCAAGTAAAAACTCCTCTTCATCATCACCCACTTCACCAATTTTCTTCTTCAAATCACCATTATTCTTTTTTCTATAATCATTATCAGATTTTCCTAACACAGTCATAAATTTCTCCTTTTTATTCTTTCTTTTCTCCTCTTTCTTCTGATCATTATTGTTGACAACAAAATCTCTCATCCAATCAGGTTCTTCATCATCCAAACCCTCATTCTTCCCACTCATAACCCCTACAGCATTTTCTTCCTCTTGTTTTTGTCGCCGATCGAGTACCCATTGCAATGCACTACAAATTACACTCATTGTTTTTCCAGTACCTTAATGATTACAACAACAACAACAACAACATAATCAAAATCTCAATTTTAATTTTAATTTTTTTTGAATTGAATTAAAAATTATAAAAACAAAAGAATAATGTTACCAGTTGGGGATTCTAACATGGAGATGCCACCTTGGTTGAGAGAATGATAAAGTGCGTTCATGAAATCGATTTGGATAGTGTAGGGTTTGAAAGGGAACGCTGAGAAATTAGGGTTTTCTTCATCTTTCTTAGTATTATCCATTTTCAATTTCAATTATGAAATATATGTTTTGGATTAACGAAAAAGGATAATAGTGGTAGTAAGTAGGGTTATTACTCTTTCTTCGCGCCATTCCCGTGGCGGGAACTATTTTCATCCTACTTTCATTTTTTCTTCTATTTTTAATTTTTAATTATTTATTTTTTTAAATGTTTAAAAGACTAAAATATCTTGTTTTTAAAAAAAAAAGACTAAAATATCTTTTGCAAAAAGAAAATGCCCTAATTCAACTGGCATAAAATGTCGAAATAGTTATGCAGAATGTCCATGACCGGAGTTCGATCCTTGATCATTTCATTTTATGTGTGCGAATTTATAATGATTTTGTCATTTCGCCTATCTACCAAAAAAAATTAAATAGGTATCTTTGGCATTGAAAATGTAATTATTTAGTTGTAATTATTTTGCAAAGGACTAACCTCTATTAATTTTGACCAAATGAACTAATGTATTTCATATGCCATGTATTTCATCCTAATGCATATAGTTGTAAATTAAATGACACATATGCCATGTATTTCATCCTAATGCTTTTATCATAATGCTAATAATGCTAATACTAACCGTAACCACTTGATACTAAAATTCATTCTAAATTCTGAATTATTAGAACCATTTTCTTTAAAAACTAGAGGGTAAAAACTAAAAAAAATGTTAATGCTAACTAATAAATATGAAAATACTATCTAAAAAAATATATGGGTTATGAATATCACGTGTGACTATTCAAATTTTATTATTAATTGCAAGTTTAACTATTATCAACTATATTCAATTTGAACAATTAGTCTCTGTTGTAACACACCGTAACACAGAGATATCGGTTCATATAAAAAACAAACATATAATTTAATCCTATAAAAGAGTGTGTCTAAAAAGCAACAATTTTATAGAAAAAAGCTGTAATATCCTCGTGAACTTAGTTCAATTGAAAAAGATATTACACATAATATGCAGATGTCAAAGTTTTAATCCTAATACGTTCGTTTATTCATCTTTAATGGTGGAAATTATAATCACTAACTTACCTAACTAAAAATTATGTGTAAGAAAATTAAATTATAATAGTGTAAAAGTGTAGGGCGCAAAAAGCAACAATTTTACAGGAAAAACAACCGGGCCGAGGAACGGCCCAAAATGTAGAAAAATGAAACCCTGAATCCTATAATATATATAAACTGTCTCTCGTCTTGACGCAGCTTCTCTGATTAGGGTTTGCGACTTGCTTCTTCTACAATGGTAATAATCTAATTTCTCTCTCTCACTTTCTCTAGAATCGATCCAAACCCTAATTTCATTGCAACATTTGATTCCTAAACTATGATTATTGAATGATTTCAGGGTAAGGGAACAGGAAGTTTCGGTAAGAGAAGGAACAAGACTCACACACTCTGTGTTAGGTGTGGCCGTCGCAGTTTCCATCTCCAGAAGAGTCGCTGCTCAGCATGTGCTTATCCAGCTGCTCGTGTCAGGAAATGTAAGTTTTTTGAGAATTGGGTTTGTTTCAAAATTTCATTTTTTTGATTTGTTTTTGTTTTTGTTTTTTTAGATTTAGGGTTTTGAATTTGTGTGATGAATGAATTGAATGAATGGTTTCAGATAACTGGAGTGAGAAGGCCATAAGGAGAAAGACCACTGGTACTGGTAGGATGAGGTACTTGCGCAATGTTCCTCGCAGATTCAAGAGTGGATTCAGAGAAGGTATTGTTTTCTGTCACTTTTTCTGTACTTTGGATTTTCTAGAATCATCAACTTTAGAATGTGATGTAATTATGTAATAGTATCAAAGAGAATGCTAATATTGATTCAACCATTGGTTTGTTAGTTTAGGGTAGCTAAATCAATAATTAAGTTAAATGTTAACTACTTTTTTATGTGTTACTTAGTCCTGTTTAGTGGAGCTAATTAGTTGTTCTAGTTTTATTATATTTTTCTGGGTTTTTTTACCATTATGGTTGTTAAATATGTTATCATATGTGGATTCAGAGAAGGTATTGATTTTTGGGTTAGTTTGGTTAGGTATATTGTTTTATGTGATTTTGTTGATATGATTATTTAGAAGAAAATAATCCCTTTTTTAAGTTATATTTTTGTGAGTTTGTGTTGTTATTAATATGATGATAAATCTTTTGATTTCAGGTACTGAAGCTGCACCCAGGAAGAAGGGAGCAGCTGCCTCTGCCTAAGCCTTTAAAAGACTAGTTTTTGCTGGATGAATTATTTATAGTTTAAGTTTTTGTGTTGAGCAAAGATATTTGGAACTTTATGCTCTTTGTAGTTTTCATTCTGCTCTTTTAATGAATTGAATTATGGTACAACATCAGGATTGTAAGGCATTTTTGTTGTTCAATGAGAATTTTTGAGTTGGATATTGCTCGTTATTGCTTTGATCTATGTCTGTTAATTGAGTTTTTGTTATTGTAACATGTCATGAAGTTTTATTTGTTGAATGTGTTATTTGGCTGTTTTGGTAAAAGCCTTTTCCTTGCACTGTATTATGCATAAATTGCTCATTGATGGTAATTAACTGTGGCATGTGTTAGAAGTTGGTACATCCAATTTATGCATAAATTAACTGGTAATTAACTGATAAACATGTGTTAGAAGAACAGTTAATTACTTCTTTATAATGCATCTGATAAACATGTCCACATTGTTCTTTATACAATTATTTGCATTGTTCTTCTCACTGGATTGTGTCTTACTTAAATAATTCCATTTCTCCTGCTTGCTTGCACTTTGTTATCTTATGTTTAGTTGGAAATAAAAAAAATCTTGAAGAGCCTTTCCCATGAGAATTTTGCTTGCAATCGTGTGATAGTGTTTTGTTCTAGAAAATGCTTTTGTAACTAACCCATTGTAAGACTAGAGGATTACTCTGTTGGTTGATATTTGCATTAATCTAGAAAGAAAATGGAGAGGCATCATGGACCATGATTTATTCTTGGAAGCTAGGTGTGTGGAAATGATAATAGAGAACTTTTTTTTTCTTCATTTCTATCAAAACAAACAAATGGTTCTAGACTCAAAAATCTTTTATACATAGAGAATCAATATGCTGATTTGATGAGACTTGAAATCACAAAACAATAACAGAGAAAGAAGGTAGATACAACTGTTATTGTACTAAAATCTATTTTACAGACCTACGTTTTACTCATTTGATGATTTGAAGTTATATCCGTAAGAGACTATTTAAATAAGTAAATACACAGTTGTATTAATATGAAATATATTTTTTTTTTTATATCAAAACTAAAAATCCATTAGTTATCTTGTTTTTTTACATAAAAATCAATTATCATTAATTTTTTGTTTATGTAATACTAATTTTTTGTCCTTGATAATATTTTAAGTAATTAGTGTGCGCATTGGTAAAATAGTAAATAGGGTCCTCGACTCTATACCAAAAAAATAGGGTCCTCGACTCCTATTTTGGGGTTGGCTGCACCATTATCTGAGATTGATAACGATGGCTTGGATAAACAACTTACACATATGAATTGCTTATGTGATGTCCTAGTTTGTATCTAAATTATTTCTTCCAAACATTGCATTTAAGAGTATGATCAAATGATTTGTTTGATCAAAGAAAAGTGATCCAACTGATTCCTTTTTAAGAAGTCAATGTTATTAATTAGTATAGTAAAATTTTGATGTTTAAAGAAATTGAACTCCTAACTTATTCACTTCAGCCACCAAACCACCTTTATAACCGATTTGACTAAATACTAGTATAATATCGCTGACAAAATTTCTCTATAAAACTAAAATTATGTATTAAGAATAAGAACACATCTGTTTCTAGACGAGACTGTATAAAAAAACTTCAAAATGATCGCATTAATCTCAAAATTTACAAATGGTAGCCTCAATATACCATAGATCATAAAATTGAATTGCCTTCTATTTGTCACTTGGCGGAAATAGAAGGAGGCTGGTTGCAAAGATAATACGGTGACCAGGTACAATAACAAAAACAAAAATGTAACTTTGAAAACAGAATTCACATCTTTGTTCCTCTGTACTTCATCCAAAAATGATTCTATTTACTTGACTAGCTCACCAAATTTATGCTTTTCTTCATGCAGCTGCTTGAATACATCATCAAGTTCTGGAAATGCTGACAAAAGCAGCATCTCCAGGAGGTCAAAAGCCAGCAGCTTCAAACAAACAGATGACTGCAAAAAGGAAATCAAGAAAAGGTCTTTATAACTATGCTAAATTAAGACCCCAAAGATAATTTATTTACTCAAGTCAACAAAACATGAGATTGCTACATGATAATTCCGACAACATAGTCTTGTAAAGATTTCAAACTATAATTAATCAATCATTCAGTAGACTAAGGAATGGCTCAATATCGTGATCATAGTAGCGAGGTTTTCACTTTTCAATAATTAATGTATTTTTTAAGAAATTAATACAAACAAATTTCCTGCTGAGAATTATATTGTGATACTAAGTTAACCTGAAACATTTTTTAAATGATGATATTAACCATTAGAAGCATGAGCAGAGTGGAAGTGAAGCCAAACAAATTTCAAATTGGGATCCAATTTTGGTTGTTATAACTAACAACACAACGAAATTAATAGATAAACAAAAAAGTTTCTCGGGACAACATTATAAAACAGAAATTACCTGAAGAAAAAAATAAAGATCCCGTGCGCATTGTTCATACTCCTTCTTTCCAACAAGACCTACAATTGTTGGTGGTGCATGATCTACACAGAGGGAGTCGTGGTTTAAGTCTAATATATTTTATTTCAATAAAAATTGAGCATATCATATTGCACAGTCACAATTACAAAGATAAACAATAACAGTATAAGGTATTACCAATCATTAGCTCATATACAAACTTTGCGCGCCGGTCTGCCTCTTTTTGCTGCTCATCATCCATCCTTGGAGAAGATACTGGTGTAGATTGATTGTCATTGGGTGAATTCTGAGATGGACTGGTGGGTGGTCGTCGATTTGGATGCTTGGTTAAGAAAATTCCATCAGGCCAGAGTATCTATTAAAATTGCAGTCACAACATCTCATCAGTACACTACATCTATTGTTGCGTGGAAAGATTATCAGGGACAGGAATGTATAATATAAATTGAAACACATAATTTCATCATAGTGAAATAAATTTAAATGACGAGTACATTTTCCAAAACATGTTATAAGAACTTGATCAGATGATAGAAAAAATGGTGTTTATTATAGGAAAACGCTATTACACTAACAGTCCAAGTTTTTGAGAGACCTGGTACCTGGTTCTCTCTCTTAATCCCTTTCTATAACCTGGTAAAGAAGATATCCTCTTTAGTCCCCTCTTTCTATTATTTATAGCCTCTCATCTTAAACTCCTAACAAACTAACTTTCCCCACATCTGTAATCATTTCCTCAGCTACTATACTATTCTGCAGTTGAGACTAAAAAGTAAAAACCATCTCCACCTTCATTTTGTCACTCTCTAATCTCCTTTCTACTAGTTATAGTCTCTCATCTCACACCCTATTTAACTCATTAGAGGACTACCTATCAGCACCACCACAATATATATAATAAAAAAAAGGGATTATAAGATTACTTGCTCAACTCGCGTGACCCCTGAAGCAATCACTGATCCCTTTCGGAGAAGAAGAATTTTCTCTAACAACCAATCATCCAAGGCATCGCCCATTCCTAGTTGTAAGACTTGTTTTGCAACCCAGAAAGCCTGCCTCCTGTAACGTACACAATGCAAGCATTTTAAGATAAGATCTTACTGGTGAAACTTAAATCCAAACATTTAAGATGAAATAAATAAGATTTTTAAAATCACCTAATCCATCCACCATCTTGCAGCTGGAATATAACATCAACCAGATCCAATATGGGTACACTTAAATTTGGTGGTACCCACTGCATAGAAATTATATTAATCAGAATCAAGGAACAATCATGCATATAGTTATATAAGACCTACATTGTAAACCAAATATCACCATTTCTCTGTTTGCTAGCAGCAATGAACAAAAAAATAAATCGCCATTTATATATCATAAACTATGAAGCATTGTCACATTGATACATGTTAATGCCGTGTTGGTGTCAGACACTGGACACACCTTCGATCAGATATGTCAGTGCTACACTAACAAAAGAATAATACTCAAGAACTACAGATTTAGTGTTTTCATAACCTCTGTTGGAAGAGTTTCAGCAGTATTATGCTGCACATCAGAGACCTCGTTTGAACTATCTCTTCCTTTCACCGACTTCTGCAAGTTATTGGGAGAAGGTGCACTCTTCCATGGTAGAACATCCGCATTGCTTCCAGAATTATCAAATGACTGTCTTGATTCTCGTGTATTCCTTTTTGTTGGTAGAGGAAGAGGCGTGCTATTTACTGTTGACCTCGATCCATTAGCCACGGCATTATTTCTTGTTCGCAAAAGAGGGTCACTTCCGGGTGCAGAAACATTGGAACTGATTTTAATCTTCTCAGATGACTTAGCATCCAGGCCAACTAGAATAATTATTAATAAAAACAGAATCCATTACATTTCAAAAGATGGGGGTAGGAGGTAATAGAACTATGTATTTTCAATATTCTTCATCAAGAATGAGTCACCTGGTAATGTTTCCACGATAGAAAAAGAATTTGAGAATATGTACGTCTGCAATAAATAAAATTCAATAAGAAGAGGTAGGTCAGATAGTTTTTATTAAGAAAAACTTTTGACAACAGATGAGGAAACTGCTACACAATAAATCAGACCTGAGAGTCAACACTCAGAAAGTCCCATAATTCAATTGATTCTGAAACTGTAGGTAGCTGCATAAGTTTCTGAAGGCCAATAAGCAATGTAATGTGTCAACAAAATATTTTCAGAACCACTGAAAATTGCAAGCGAAGACAAAAAAACAATGATGTACTGTAGACGCAAAAGGGCTTATCAACTCAAAATAGAAGTGTATTTGTATCCAGCATCTATCCTACTGTCAACAAAGTGTTGGTAATTCCCAATTCTATACAGTACAAAAATCAGAATTTATTCCTCCACAAAAAATTAACAAAGACAGTTGACCAATAAGCTAAAGGAGCCAGTTCACTAATAATGCTAACCAGCCAATTAGCCAAAGAAACAATTAGGTACCAGAAAGTGACTTCTTAAGCAATAATGTAGACACAGAAACAACAAATCCAAAAGTGTGTTCTATTGCTACAGTATTGGGTAGTGGTACGACCAAATAAATGTGAGCTTTTAACCTAAAAAAGTCAGTAAAGTTTACCTTCAAATATTTATCAAGCAACTCACACCGCTCTTGAATGGTTCCTACATCTAAACCACTTGACAGAAAATGTTTTGGTGGCAAATGAAGATTATACTCAGGGAACTCTTTCAGGCGTCGATGCAGCTCCTCAAAATGACGGAACCTTAAAAAATAAGCAATATTGTAAGCCAAATAAGAAAGAGAAAGGAAACGCGAAACAGTAGAAGATATTATCGGATCATAATTTGTTTAGAAATATGAGCAAAAGCTTTAGTACCTTCTTTTAATTGACCAACTATTATTATTTACATCTGCAACAGATATGGAGTAAACGGCAAACGTTCTTGAACCACTCTTGACAATATTTGCACCTAAGACCTGCAGCAGTGAATTATCTTACACTTTTTTATATACAAATATATTAGTATATGAACTTATTCATTATTGATTAAAGAAGCTATTTATCACCATCACAAGTACCTCACATCTCAACTTGTAAAAGGAATCTGCAGCAGAAGAACTTCTCAGGGGATTGACAGCCAAACTACAAGATTCTGATTTAGAAATTGAGGACGAAGAGGCAGCTGCTCCACTATAAATTCTACCCAAACTTTCATAATCAGCATCATCAGAGGAGTCGTCAGAATTCACATGTGATTTTGCAGAGCCAAGTATGTCTTGACCATCGCCAGATAAAAAGCTTGACCTCTCAACTTCCTGCCACATATGTGTCTTCAAATCGCTTGACCGAGACCTTTTACTGTCAGATTGTGTTCCGAATGATCTCGGATAACGGGAACGGTTCTTATTCCTTTTCTTTGTACTGTGGTTATCAACATTTTCAAGTGGGTGATGAACATAAGAAACAGCTTGGTTTCTGATACTTCTTCCATCCCAAACCTTAGTTTCAGGGGAATCAAGACCAGTAACAGTACTAGTTTCATCATCTTCAGAGGTATAAGAAGTATTGCTTTCAGATTCACTCATATTCCTATTAATGTGGCTGTCCTCATCATCTTTATATGAGGTAATTGAAGAACGAGTTGATCCATTCTTGTCTGCATGAAAGGTTGCATTTTCAACAGTGAATTGACTGCTGTATCCAGAAATATTGTGGCCTCCCTTAGAAGGATTAAGCTTCAGTCTAGTATCTTTTTCTTTGGGTACAGATATTGCCTTGATATGATCTACCTTGAGTGATTTTCCTGTTGGGGGATATTGTGTGGCCCGCTCATTTGACTGATTTTCTCCATCCTTTTTCTGGTAATTTTTGCCCTTTGCCCACACATTCTCAAAATGTTCTGGAGCAAGAGTATGGGTCTTTCTTCGAGAGACGACATCTAAAATATCTCCCCACTCTCCTCCTGAGCGATATCGTTGAATACCTTGGTCACCATTACTTTGTGAGTTTCCAGGCAAAGAGCTCCATGAACGGGAAGATCTAGTATCCATTGAAAGCAACGGGTCTCTAGAAAGGTTATCAGAAACATTTCTTTCTGCAGATGGCTCTGAATTTCTGGACTGACCATTTTTTAGCTGTGTAAGCTCAACACCAGTAACGGAAGGATCTAAACACTTGGAAAAATGATCAGATGAAGTTTGTGACTCATCTTCTTTAGTGTGGGATTGCCCTTGAACTGCATCAACCCCCTTGTTAGCCTTGGCCTTATCAATTACCACAGACTCAATTCTTTCATTAATAAATCTGCAAAAAAAAGAGGAAAAATGAGAACACCATATGTCAAGAATGAAGCAAAATGGAAGAAGACAGCTACCTTGGATTGGCTAAATTTATGACAGGTCGCATTACAGCACATGCAAGAAGCTCCCTGACAATATATCGAAAGGTAGAACACCGCAGATCCTCAGACTTGAAAGTGACAGACATAAGACCATTCATCAGATGCTGCAAAACCTGCAAAATAAAGATACACACGGTATTATAATCCCAAATTAGGAAATATGAGAAACAGAAGCTTGACCACCAATGGGTGAAAACCTATGAAGCGCCGACACTTCTCGGAAGTGTGTCCAACACCGACACGACACCAACACTTACGTTTACAATGAAATATATCATTTTCTCAAAATGTATCCGTGTCAACGTGTTAGTGTCTGTGTCGTGTCCCATGTCCGTGTCTGTGCTTCATAGGTGAAAACAAAATTCCCCGTTACGCCATGCATGCATGTAGAACAAGTGAAACAACCTTGTGCTCAGCTTCAGAAGAGAATAAAGCAGGATGCAATTTGCCTTCTGCTGCCAACACAATTTTTAGCTCTGTATCCCGACTTTCGATTGTTAATGATTCTGTGTGTTGTTTTTCAATCTTTGAGATAGCAGCACGAAACAGCTCCAAGTGAGTGCAAATGAGATGAACAAGATCCCTGAACCAAAGAGAGTTAATTCCGCGATCAAACATACGAAAACTCAAGATAAAGAATAATTATGGACAGAAAGTGTAACTAAGAACCTTATCAAAAAATCAATCAGATTTATATTTCTCATGCGTCCTGAAATTTCACCAAGAACACCATTAATTATTTGCACCAACTCCTCGGGACCCTCTTTGTCGGGTGTTATGCGGGAGTACCAGAGGTCTGTTACCCACTCAGAAATCAGATGTCTGGCGAAATGATCAATTGCTTCCTCAACAACAGGAGAATTCACTTTTGCTCGCCAATCAAACTTTGCAACTGCTTTAGGATTTTCGATAGGCTTCTTTGAAGACTGAATACTGGTAGAGCCTGATTTATTGTTGTATGCTGCAGCTTTTCTCTTCATTTCATAATCCAGTGATAAATAGCGGAAAACGATAATTAAGGAGGCTGCAGCAGGCAAGTTGACCCAAACTGAAGAGCTTGTCACTGAAATATATGCAAAAGAAATTAAATCACATATTGGGATCAAAAAATCATGAAGCTATAAATTAACAAGTGAAGTGACAACCTCTAAATATGCATAATTTCGTAAGTGTTGGAACAAGGTGTTATCTTGGTTAGAAACAAACAAATTTGTAGGTAGGGTAGGGCTGTTCGGGAGCAAATCTAAGTTAAAACTTAAAAAAAAAGTGGTGAAAATGAACCAAACTGTAGTACAACTTTGGTTTCTTTGAAAGGTGAAGTAGTTTGATAAGACAAATTATCTGAGTGATTGTTTTATTATTTTGCAACACAACAATATATGCAGGGGAGACATAATTGAAATCTCTCAAGGTTAAGAGAAAAACGTTAACAACTAAAGTAAGTATGAAAGCTATGTCAACTAGTAAAGAAACAGTCAAGTCACCCCAAGCTGAGGCATATATATCATATGCATGTAACATGTTAACATATATAATCTATCTGAGGTCCCGGTAAGAATTTAGTGAAGATACCAGCGAAGGGATTCTTGGAGCTCAAAGAAGTCTCAATGATTCTTGCAAGAGTTTTTTATGATGAAATGATAGGCATTTTCTATGTATTTAGTCCACTAGTGAAAAATAAGGAGCGAAAAAAGACACAATGTTGAATCATGAATCAGGTCCATTGGTTAGAGCTTGTCTATATATTCAAATCAATGCTTGTACTCTACATAGTACTATTGAATGATACTTGATTTTTTTTCTTCTACAGGGACGAACCATTGTGTTGACATGAAAGTTTTAGTTTCTAGTTTCTACCCAGTGCATGTCAGTTTCTATGCTAGTAGTACCATCAGTATTCCATCTTGGGTCATGTCAGTTAGAACCATACCATTAACATGAACAAAGGAGTAAGTTGAAAAGCATAAAATAAAATATAACTGCAACTACATTTTGATCATGAAAACTGTAGCAAGACAATAATTTAAAACATCAATCTATGTGATGATAAAGCACACAGATTTACACGTTGAACATCCGATTTACAGGTTGAACATCCAATGCTTCTAATTTGACAGCGGCAGCGGCACTACAACCAAAGACCTCTGTCGCTATATAGCAACTACATGAATAAAACAATATTACAAAATAAAAGTCGTGGACCATATCTAAGGATGAACCATTCAGATTCCAGATTGCTGCCTATAATTTTCTTTGGTCTACTTTCGCCTCTAATTACTAAAATATTCTTCATCTGATCTACCCTTTTTTCGTTCTTCTTCTTCACATATCTCCAAATAATCGAAAACAAAACTCTATCATACTTTCTGCACTGAAAGAGAAATCTCAAATTTCTCTCTAATGATCTTATTCTCAATCCTATAGTATCTTATACGGCCACTTATTCATCCGAGCATTCTCATTCAGTGTTGTCAAGCAGCTATATAGTGGCGCTATAGCATCGTAGAATGCTATTCATCTGCGCTAAACTATTTATTAGTATAAAGTGTTTTCAAAACAGCCGCACTATTTTATTTTTCTTTTGAAATGGAAAAATATATTATACGAGGATCAAAGTACAAGGAGTACTAAACTCAACAATATCGGACTAAGTACAAGCGTTACTACTGCCACTAAAAAGAAAACGAAACTACGAAATAAAAAATCCTACCAACAGATACAAAATTAAAAACTACTCACAAAAAATAAAACAGCGGCGCTATAGTGTAGTAGTGTGGCGCAATTTAAACAAACTGAAATTTTCGCGATCCGTGATTGTCTGATTGATAACACTATTCTCATTTATATAAACCTTTCGAAACAATATCATCATTTCTTATAACTAAGTCTTAATTTCAACAACTTTACTAAACTAATAATAATAAATATCCAAAACAAAGATAAAGCAATTAAAACAAAATAAACAACACAAAATCGAAATTGAACAAAAAGATAAAATTGAAGTTTCGTTTCACTCACATGACATGAGATAAGAGAGTCCAACGACGCAAACGATGAGAATAACAATTCGTTTCTTAGCTTCCTCAACGAGGTCTCTAACTGCTACTTGATTAGGTTTCGGCATACTCATCTCGAAATCAAAGCACGAATTGGGAACAACGAATCGCTATTGAAATCAATCGAAATTCGAAACCAAAAAACGACTACTCCATTGATAATGGAGAAAACACGATGCGAATGGTGCGAATCGATAGAAAGGGAAAAATTTCGATTGAATGAAGGGATTGTGAAAATGTTAGGGATTTGTGAGAATTTTGATTTTGATTTTGCGTTTTGGTTTTCGAGTTTGATTTTTCTGAGTTTTTGTGTGTGTGCGTCACTTTTCTCTTGCACTCTCTCGCTCGTATGATATTGACGTGGAAATTTATTATGATTTATATTTTTCTATATAAGAAATTAGTAAAGTTGGACTTGGATTGGACTAAGAATAGATTCATTTGAGTTAGGTCCAAGAATTTGCTATTCATGAAAGCTTAACAATTTGAGTTTAAGTTGGAGTTTTTACGATTTTGTTTATGGTGAAGTTGGATTAAGAATCGTTTAAATTTGAGTAATTTGGGTTATGTCGAATAAAGAATCATTTAAATTTGAGTAATTTGAGTCATGTCGAATAATTTGCTACTGGTCGGAGTTTAATCGTTTGAGTTTAAGTTGGAGTCTTCACAATTTTGTTCGTAGTTAGAATACATCGAGGAAGGCTTCTGAGTTTGATCAGAAAATATATAAAATTTGATTATGAGTTGTGTATTTCGGATTCTGTCAAACAATTTGCGATTGAATAGAGATTAGATTTCATGCATTATTAGTGTAAGAATTTTAGATTGTCAAGAAGATACCACTTATCCTTCGCGTGAGTTGTAATGATGGTTAATAGTTGTGGCAGTATTGTTAGACGAACAGGAGGATGACATTTTGAAGAACAATACAATGTTATTGACTCTGCAATTCCAAAAATTTAATTTGGCGAAAAAACAAATTTTCTATTTAGCAAAATTTAGGGCTAAAGATTTCGGTTTCAATTTCACTTTTTACTTCCGACTTTGTTCCAATAACTAATAACTCTGATAGTAAGTAATTAAGAACTCATAAATTCATAGTGAAGTTTGTTTGAGAATTGTTTGAATTTGATTTATTTGAGTTATGTCTAACAATTTGTTATGGATCGGAGCTTAATCATTTGAGTGTAAGTCAGAGTCTTCACAATTTTGTTCACAGTTAGAATACATTCGAGGAAGGGGATCTTAATAATTCTAAGTTTGATATGAAAATAAGTAAAATTTGATTGTGATTGTTTAATTCGGATTGTGTCAAACAATTTGCAATTGAATAGAGATTATATTTTATGCATTATCAGTCTAAGCATTTTTTTTGTATGAGTTTTAATGATGGTCAATTGTCGTTGCAGTACTGTTAGACGAGTAGGAGGATGACATTCTGGAGAACAGTGCAATGTTATCGAATCTCCACTCCCTTAAAAGGTTGGTGAAGATAGAAATTCAATTTGGGGAAAAAAACAATTTTTCTATTCAGCAAAATTTAGGGCTAAATATTTCGGTTTCAATTTCAATTTTTACTTTCGACTTTGTTCCAGTAATTAATAACTCTGGTAGTAAGTAATTAAAAACTCACAAATTCATAGTGAAGTTTGATTGAGAATCGTTTGAATTTGATTTATTTTAGTTATGTCGAACAATTTGTTATTGATTGGAGCTTAATCATTTGAGTTTAAGTTAGAGTCTTCACAATTTTGTTCATAGTTAGAATACATTCGAGGAAGGGGATCGTAATAATTCTGAGTTTGATATGAAAATAAGTAAAATTTGATTCTGTAAAACAATTTGCGATTAAATAGAGCTTAGATTTTGTGCACTATTGGTCTAAGCATTTTAGATTATCAAGAAGTTGCAAATTGCTTTTTGTATGAGTTTTAATGGTGGTTAATTGTCGTGACAGTATTGTTAGACGAGTAGGAGGACGACATTCTGGAGAACAATGCAATGTTATCGAATTTACACTCCCTTAAAAGGTCGGTGAAGATAGAAATTCAATTTGGCGAAAAAGCAATTTTTCTATTCAACAAAGTTTAGGGTTAAAGATTTAAATTTTCATTTTCACTTCCGACCTTGTTCCGATTAGGTTTCCTTTCCTTCAAATAAATTACATCTCTCTTACATGTTTGTGATGTTCTCTAGAAGCGTGTTATATTTGTCGTAGGCAATGCAAAGAAACATATAGTGTCTTAGTGGAATATAATGTCATCGTGTTTTAGTGGAATATACTCCCTCCGTTCTAAAATATAAGAGAAAGTTGGTCAACAAAAAATAATTTATTTGGACCAAAATTTTAACCAAATACATTAATTTTTGTTGATTATTTTTCTATTATATTTTAGGACGGAATAATATAGTGTCTAAGAGGGAGTTTGTAACACTTATTAATTCATACTATTTGAAAAAAGAGTGTATGCCTCTTTGTACACAATATGTAGAGGCACACGAGCAAGTACGAATTCATCAAGAGACCATTGGTTGTTTTTCAATGGAGAAAGGAAGAAAGAAAATATTATTGAAATTGGGTTAAATTTAAATGAGTTATAGAAATATTTGGTCTAAAATTTAATATCGTCACAGAATGAAAAAGATCCTTTTATTTTATAAAATAATTATCGAGATTATATTTGAAAATGTTAAAACAGTAAAAATAAACAGATTTAATTGAATTAATAAGTAGTATTTAAAATTTAAAAATCAATATTAAATTTGTATAATTTTTAGTTTATTTTTTCTAATTTATTTACAATTTATATTTCACTCCCATAGTTAACATTTTATTGTATGTAAGAGAAATAACAAGTCATAAAAAAAACTCACAAATTCGATTATAAATATTTAATTTAACAATTTCTTTTAGTTTTGGTTTCGAAAATTAGTTCTGGATTCTAAGGCCGTTTCGATCGTTGTTGCAGAGATTAAATCGTAATTTTCTCTACAAAATTTAGCGTCAGTCACACCAACTTACTGATGTTTTTTACTGTGTATACTGAATCAGATAAATAGTAGAAGATTGTTAAATTTAGTAATGGAATCCACACACACCTATCCACCTGTAAATAAAAAATGAATTAGTATACTACTACTACTAATCTTCCCTCCTCCTCGTGTTCTTTCCATCTGTCTTTCAAAGCTCACTCACTTTTTTGTTGTTTTGTTCCGCAAATATCTGAACCACATCACAATTCTCTCTCAATTCCAATCAAATCTTCTTTTCTCCACAAGATCCTCCTCCTCTTTTTCATCTTCGATGGCTTCTCGCCGCCGCATGTTATTAAAAGTCATAATCCTCGGAGATAGTGGGTATGTAATTTATGTATGCTTTTTTTTTCTTTCAATTTTTCATATTCAATTTAATCATCAAAAATTGGTTTCATAGCTTAAAAAAATAAATGGGTTGCTGCATTTAATCTTGAAGTTTACTTCTTTGATTGAAAATTTGAATCTTTATTAGTGGGTTTTTGGTTTAAGCAAAATTATAAATGAGCATGTTTGGAATATTGAAAATATGAATCTTTCTTTTTAAATAATGAAAAAAAATGGTAATTTGCTTATAGATTCATCAGATTTGCAATTTTAGATGCAACTTTTATTTGTTAGAGTTATTAACCAAGCTATATTTGTTAATTGACATGTTTTTTTTATTTTATTTTGTCAGGGTTGGTAAAACATCATTGATGAATCAGTAAGTACAAATCTTGGATTTTAATTTTTCAATACTTTATTGAAATGTTTGACATTTGTTTTTATTGATTTTTATTACTATCATTGATTGCATTTAGGTATGTGAATCGGAAGTTTAGTAATCAGTACAAGGCTACTATTGGTGCTGATTTTCTCACCAAGGAAGTTCAATTTGAAGACAGGTTGTTCACATTGCAGGTGAGAGACACTTGAACATAAAATAATCTTACTTATGTACTTTTTACTGAGCTGTTATGTTGATCAATTTTATGGTCACTTTGTATATAATCTAAGACATTAGAGAATACCATATGGAAGTTTTTGAAAATGCATTCAAACATATATCGAAAATTCTGAAAAATGTTAGTAATACATTATTTTCTAGTGTTTTTAGAAATGCATTCTCTCTTGTTAGTTTCCTGTTTTATAACAAAAAAATTGATATCAAACCCCCATCTCGTAAACCCTGTACTTTGAGTTTCCAGTTACTCCTAGTTGCATTTGTTTAACCACATCATCAAAGCTCTACAATGTATGTTCTCTTTTACTGCCTTATGCGCCGCCGTGTAAGGATGGATTTGGTCCGCAATGGAAATGGCCTAGATTCTCTTCCGTTTAAGACAGTCTGGAATGGATCCAAAGCCAGTTTTGCATATTGCTTCAAGCAGGAAGCTCTTGAGTTTCTGGAATTGAAATATCTTTGTCTTTTGAAGAGCTAACAAACTGATAAGTTTGTTTGCTGCAATGCTGCTTCAAATTTTGCAGAAATGTTTTTATTTGTAATTGTGAAAATGTTTGTTCTTTAGATTTCACAAGAAAATTTTGGAGTTTTTTAACCTCTGCTGCTTTAATGGGAAAATTTTCAAATTTTGATTTGTTATCAGTACTAACAGGTTATTGTCAATGATATTAATTGAATGCTATTTAAATCATCTGATATTGAGATGTTTTCACTATATACTCAGATTTGGGATACTGCTGGTCAAGAGAGGTTTCAAAGTCTTGGTGTGGCTTTCTATCGGGGTGCTGATTGCTGTGTCCTTGTTTATGATGTAAATGTCATGAAATCTTTTGAAAACCTTAACCATTGGAGAGAAGAATTTCTCATTCAGGTATTTTTTTGTTTAATCGTTAAGAGGCTTTTTCGTGTTTTCATGTCTCTTTTGCTAATGAACATTGAGAAACTCTTGCATGTATTTGATTTTCAGGCTAGTCCATCTGACCCTGAAAACTTTCCATTTGTTGTCTTGGGAAACAAAGTAGATGTTGATGGTGGAAATAGCAGAGTTGTAAGATACTCTTCTTCCAATGGCATAATTGCACATTGAATTTTATTCAAATTTAATCTAATTATTACACACCACAAATAAGGGTTTGTTTAATTCATTACTATGTTTCTTCTTTTGCAGATTTCTGAGAAGAAAGCAAAGGCATGGTGTGCTTCAAAGGGAAACATACCATACTTTGAGACCTCTGCAAAAGAAGGATTTAATGTTGAAGATGCTTTCCAGTGTATAGCCAAAAATGCACTCAAGAATGAACCTGAAGAAGAAATGTGAGTTTTCTTGAACCATATTTTTCTTCATGCATGTCATTGGATTTGACACCTCTAAAATGAGCGATTTCATTAACGCGTTTGCATACCAATCATTGATTTTCTCATCAATGGATTAGGATAGACCAACTAATTTTTACTTTTATTTTTTAAGGGAACTAAATTTTACATTTATATATCCAATGAGTCTACTGTTTTGTCACATCATCTCACTTTTTCAAGTTTATTTTAAAATTGATTGTACGAAGTGGCAAAATTGTGAATTCTTATTATATGTTACTAGTAATTTACACCGAGTCAGTGACTGAAAGTGTACACACTTTTAAATCTTAAATTTGTCCAATTTCATACTTGTAAAGGTTAATGTGTACTCATCAAAAAAATGTGGTGTTTGTTGATTATACCAGGTATCTACCCGACACAATCGATGTCGGCAATGGTGGCCGACAGCAGAGATCCACAGGCTGTGAATGTTGAGTAGAGAGCTCTGTGGACGAGGTTTTTACCTACCTGTTTGATGCCAACATAGAAGTGCACTTCAATGCATTACCAATGTAAAACCAATGACAAATTGCAAATTTCATTTTGCATCTCACTAGTGAGGTTTTTTCCTCTTGATCTTTAATGTTTGTCAAAAAATCCTATGAATCAGGAAATGTATACTGGTGAAATATTGTGTGCTTTTGGGAGTTATGATTGCATTGATGTTCCTAGTTTAGTACTATTGCTTTGCATTATGTTTTTCATTGTTTGAATAGTCCCCTCCACTTTTTCAAAGGTTCTCCATTTTATTTTTCAATAAATAAAAGATGCCACACACTATGCATGATATTCCTAACCCCATCCCCCCTTGTGATTTTCAAAACAAAGATGCCAAACCATGAAGGATATTCCAAAGTGTTTAAATGGATATCACGTATATGGTTTTTTTCGCCTCCCACGTTGCTCACACTAGAAAAAAAGTACTGCTTGAAGATATTTTTCAATAAGATATGAACTACCGAAAGATATTCCGGTGATAGGAGAACATCAACATGAGAGGATTATGATCAATTTAAGAGTGACGAAGAGCAACTATAGCATAGTGGTTTTAATCTGAATTAAAAATATTTAGACACACACACAACAAAATACATATAACTTACTTAAAAATTACACATTATTTATTTTATTATTCTCTTATTGTTTCAACATTATGTGTGTGCCTTATTTAGGCTTACATGCAATAAAGTATTGCTCAAAAAAACAACACCATTTACAAACTGTTTACAAATACGGTGTTGTACATCAATTTTGATGTCCACGTAACATTTCTCTTGGATAAAACTTGTGATGTATGTCAATGCAGCAGTGCTCATAGTTGTTGGTATACTCTGTTGAGAATGATGACACCTCCCCACAAAACCAAATTTGTTTGTACTAATACACTTCCTTGTAGTGACTTGGCCTTGTACTATCATCAATATAATTAAGAAAAGCTAGTAATACACTCTATAATATATACTTTCTAATACAATAATGTTTATTGGTTAAAATTCAAATGAGTTAAACGAGTGTTGGGTTTAACTTTGAATCTTGATCAAAAATAAATATGAAACTTGATCAAAAATTATCTCTAGAGACTAGAATTTGGTGTGGAAATATAAAACTTCTTATGTGTGACATGTAGAGTAATGTGTGTTGATGGATCCTAAAATATGTGTTGAAAGGTATTACAAATGGGGCTTGGGATTATTGGGTGAAGCCATTAGATGATATTCATATCAACAACATGTGGCAATATGTTGTAAGAAAATTTTGGAATGAAAATAAAAAACAAGAAACCCATGACAAAAAATTGGAAGTTGAAGATAAGATAAAAATGAGAACAGATAATTTAATTGATACAACATGGAAAGAGAGTGGTTCACAAGAAATAAGAGCAAAAGATAGATGTGTTTTTGCTACTATTTCTTTTAAACCAATATCTTATGGTGTCACATCATGGTGATTTTAATTCATCTCTTTTCCTTTCTTTTTTTTTATTTATCTTCAACCTCCAATTTTTCACCATAAATTTCTTGTTTTTATTATCTTTCAAAAATTTCCTAACAACATGTTGTCATGTCACATGTTCTTGATTTGATTTTTATATAATGGTTTGACCCATTAATCACAAGCCCCATTTATAATATGTTTCATCACTATATTGGTTGATCCATCAACAGATCACAACAAATGTCACATATAAAAACAAGGACAAACAAAATATAAAAACATGAAAGTAATTTTCTTTCTTCAAATAGTTTGTGACGTTTTATAAGTTAACATAACAATTGAATAAGATATGATAAATTAATTCATAGACCTTGATAATAAAAATTAAAACACATTATGAAAGGTAATAACCATGCAAAATGTTTGATTTCTGTTATTTTGCAATGATCTTTTTTATCTCAGGGTTCTTTATAATTGATCATGATATCAAAATTGATATCAATCACAAGAACCTAAAATTGAAAAAACCACTGCAAAATAAAATAAAATGAAAACTAAACAACCACTTATGATATTTTGATATCACTAATTGTTGAGTAGAGTAAGGTTATATATAGAGTTGTGTAAATATTGTAGCTGGGTCCATTTTCAATTTAGTCATAAAGATTTAATGTTTGAAATAGTATAAAAAACATTATAGTAATTTTTTTTAATAAATAATGATTATAGCAGGAAAGAAAGAATTTTACTTAATTAATAAAGAATATATTAGAAAATCAAGCAACAAATCCTTCTGAAATGACAAATATTTTATTTTTGATTCAATGAATTACCAAATATTGACTTTTACTTTGACTTTGTTGATTTGGTAAAAAAAAAATTGACTAATTGATTTGGTAAGAAAAAAACTGACTAATTGATTTGGTAAAAAAAATACTAGTACTATTTGTCTTTTTTTTTTTTGGTAAAAGTACTATTTGTCTTATTGATTTAAAATAAATGTAAAACTTGTTCAAAAACATTTTAAATTTGATGTAAAAAAAAAATATACTTTTCTTAATTACAGTAAACAAAAAAAAAGCAGATAATGATTTATTTAATAAAATAAGTGAATTATTCTCCTTGCTGCTTGTTCAATCTTTTGTAGGTTTGCTAGTCTCATCTCTTTGTTCTTAGCTTGTTTGTTGGAATTATTTTAATTTTTTTTGGTGTCACTAAAAAGAATTTAATGTTACTCATTATCGGTGCAATTTATTTTTACACATACATTCAATAAGATTGATTTAAATCTCCATATCATATTAACAAAATAGAATGAATGTAGTAACATGGCAAAATATATAATTGATATTAATGTGTAAAATTATTTTATATTATCAGTACAAATTCTTTTTGTTTTGGTCAAGACCGGAATATCCACTTTCGAATACAGTGACTATTTCCTCGTTAAATTGAAAACATTTTAAAAATAGGAACAACTGACTAAGAGATTTAAAGCTCCTCCGACGCAAATTCTTTTTTCTCTCATAAAAATATTTAAAACTCCAGACTTTGATATAGATATATGGGTAATGAAATCTATTATGGGCCAGAAACTTAAAAGCCCAATAGAAAAACCCAGAAACACCGTAACCGCCTTTAACGGTAGTATATCAAATAGCGAGAGCCTTTAACGGTTTCTGCATCATATCAAAAATCAAATGGAGTCCACCGAAAAACAATCAGGATTGCTACATCAGATCATACCTCCGCGTCTAGAAGACGCCGGTCTCGAAGATCCCGCACTTCCGCCGGAATCCATCCACGAAGCATTTCTCAAAGCTGCCGCCGCCGTGAAATCGAGCGCCGGTTCAATATTCTCCGGCGACGATGATTGCATCGATGATCCGACACCTACCGGTGAGAAAGTCTCCGATGTGGTTGACGTGATTGAGCCGGAAAGTGAATCGCCGGGACCTTGTGTGGATGGATTGCAAGGTTTGGAAATTAAGGAGAAAGAGGATTTGAGGGAAAGTGAAGAGAAAGAAAAGAAAGAGAAGAAACCTATTTTGGTTGAAGGCTATGTTTGAAACTAATTGGAATTTTAGGTTTTAGATTTCAATCTTTTGTTTGTTTTGTAATAATGTATGTAGATAGTTTAATACTATGTTAGAGTTGATTTGGTGTATGAATAGGTAAAAATGTGTATGCTTGTTGTAATGTTTTTGCTAGAGAACTTGGAAAGATGTTATATTGTATTTGTATCTGTTTGAGTTTTTGTTATGAAAATTTGTTATTAAGGTGCACTGAATGATGAAGTTTAGTAGTATCTTGGTGGATTGAAGTTTATTCTAGTTGTTTGTTGATGGTAATTTTGATGATAATAAACTTGCACCAAACACATAGATTACTGGTTTTGTTGTGTAATGTGAAAGTGTTAATGAGATGTGTGTGAATTTGGCAAAATCATTGATGACAACTTGGAGCTTTTCTAAAATTGTGGAAGCACCAATATAGATATCTAAAGCTCTTACAATCATTAAATCCACATCACATGAATCATGAATTGATGATGTAAATGAATGGATGCCATTCCATCAATTTTCTAGGTCAATGACCAATCAAACTTATGTACATAGTTCAATAGGGGCATGAAGATTAAAGATTAAATCAAGGGAGTTAAAAGTGGCTTTCCAAGGAAATGAGCCTCTAGGTTTGCAAGAACAAGGTCAGCCATAACAGTTCGAGTTTCTACCGTTCCACTTCCAACATGAGGCAACAAAACAACATTCTCTAGCCCAATTAGCTCTTCAGGAACATGAGGCTCATTTTCAAACACATCAAGTCCAGCTCCACCAAGACGACCTTCAAGCAATGCAGAGACCAGCTCCGGCTCATTAACATGTTTACCTCGGCCGATGTTAATTAGGAAACCCTTCGGACCAAGTGCATTAATAACCTCCCCGTTTATGATACCACGAGTTTCCTCTGTAAGCGGGCAGGCAACAACTAGTATATCAGAGTAGGACGCTAACTCAACAACACTTGGATAGTACTTGTATTTTGAATCCTGCTTTTGAGTTCTGGAATTGTAACATACTGAACAATTAAAACCTTCAGCCCTCTTAGCAATTGCTGTGCCAATCCTTCCTAGTCCAACAATGCCAACAGTTTTCCCAGAGAACTTCAAGGAAAACACCAGATGAAAAAATGAATAATTTTATCAATAAAATTGATTGCAAAAAGTCATCATAAACTCACACATACAAGCGGAATGACTTGGGTTCGACCCCAGTCATAGACGTCCGGCCTAACAATTTCAGCATTTTCTGCCGGTGGAACTACGATGTCTGGGAGCAAATATTTAGTTCATGAAAAACAACATCAATTCATAAACTTGATTATCAGGGTTTACCTTAATAGTCAATTTATAGTCACCAAGCTTCCAATTACCACTTCTAACATATCGATCAGAATCACAAATCCTCCTGAGTAGCGTAAGAATCAAACCAACAGCCAAATCAGCAACTTCATCAGTCAAAACATCAGGAGTATTCGTAACGCGAATCCCTTTCTCCTTACACTTCTTAAGGTCGATCAAATCAACACCTACGCTTGAGCTTGAAACAATTTCCAGATTCGGTAGTGCATCAATGAGGTCGGCATCAGCGCCGGCGTTTGAGCGTCCGACCACCGCACGAATGGACGAGGCGTGGTGAGTTAAGAGTTGAGATATTTGTGGGTAATCCCATATGCGGAAAAGATTGTAGCGTTTGTTGAGTTCTTGTTCTAGGTATGGAATTACTTTAGCTACCAGGAGAATGCCTATGGATTCCATTGGGTGCGTGCGTTGCTTTTGAAGCTACACTTTGTTGCTAGAATTTGCAGTTAAAATGATGCAAGATTCAGATAACAATTTGAGTGGGAATAACCGAATAAGTATAAAAGAAACCGTTAAAGTTAAAGGCACATGTTAAAGGACAAAAGAAGAAATGTAGTAGTAAATTTCTTATATCATATTAAAGAAAATGTTAACATGTGTGTTTTTAAGGAGGGCCGCATTTTGATCCCAACAATTGTGATGGGGAGATAGCTGAAACTATTTAGATGTTAGAGCTGACCACCCAAATTAGATTAAATTGGTGGTGAAAATTAAAAAATAAAGTTTATTCTAACCAATATAGTGTGACACAAGTAATATATATTTAGACTCCTTAATCATTTAGTCATGAATAGTTTCGCGCTGATATGTTTGATTTAAATAAAATTATACAAAATCACCATAAACTCACATACACAGAGTAGAGTGAATAGGGATCGAACACTGGTCATAGATGTCCGGCTTAACAAATTTTGCATTTTCTGCCGGTTGAGCTAGGATTTCTTGACTATCTAACTCGCAACTTTATCTTATTTACTAAATTTTGTCTAGATGAGTTTAGTCCTTACCATTCCTTGTTTTTGTACGGGGGGAAAACAAGTTGGCAAAAATGTGGAGTTCCACCAGATCATTAGCACATAAATTGCTGGTGAAAATTAACATAGTTAAAGAATCTAAACATTAAAGCTAATGATCCAAATGTGTTTACACGAGTCTATATTTGTCTTGGTGCATATTTGGAATTAACATTTAATACACAAATTATTTTGAACACTTCACTCTAACAATTACAACAAATTGATCAGAAGTTTGGGACCTTGGCGATGTTTACCATGGACAGCATTTTGTTCTTTAAATCTGTTCCATAAACACCATTTTATTAGTTGAGCAATACAATTTGAAGCCAACGAAAGCTATTTCCGCAAAATCTCTCGGCTAGATGTCACACAATTAAGATGAACTGACTTATTCTTTACCACAATTGTTGAAGGGACAATAAATATATCCGAAGCTCTCATAGTCATCAATTCCATATCACAAGAATCATCCATTGATGATCTAACTGATTGTAGGTCATTCCATCAAATTTTCAACAAAGGCATGTAGATTAAACCACGGGAGTTAATAGCGGCTTTCCAAGAAAATGAGCTTCCAAGTTTCCAAGAACAAGGTCAGCCATGGCAGTTTGGGTTTCAACCGTGCCAGTTCCAACATGAGGCAACATGATAACATTTTCTAGCCCAAATAGCTCTTCGGGAACATGAGGCTCGTTTTCAAACACATCGAGTCCAGCTCCACCTAGACGACCTTCAAGTAATGCAGAGACTAGTTCTGACTCATGAATATGCTTACCTCGGCCGATGTTAATTAGGAAACGCTTTGGTCCAAGTGCATTAATAACCTCCCGGTTAATGATGTGATGGGTCTCCTCCGTAAGAGGGCAGGCAACAATTAGTATATCGCAGTTGGATGCTAACTCAATGACACTTGGATAGTGCTTGTATTTTGACTCCGGCTTTTGAGTTCTAGAATGGTAGCTAATTGGACAGTTAAAACCTTCAGCTCTCTTGGCAATTGCTGAGCCAATCCTTCCCAGCCCAATAATGCCAACGGTTTTCCCAGAGAACTGCAAGGAAAATACATGAGAATACTAGTAGAGCTATTATAAATTCAACAAAGTGTTTGCCAAACTTAAAAATAATATTAATAGAACCTATATATGGGAAAGAACAGCATTTCAAGGACAAGTTTGTGCAGTGCAGTGATGCTTCATGAGTGAATGGATCATTACTCACTGGACAGTAAGTGCCCGCTGAAGGTCATTGGACGATTGCAAAAGGAGTGTATTAACTAATTCATGTCAACTAGTGTTTTGTGGGTTAGATAACCATAATCAAGAGTGGAGATAACGCGATCCTAATAGAGCATTACTATGCTGCGTTCTTTGACATTGCAACAAATTGCAGTCTATGCAGCCACAAGAATGATTGTAAATAATGATGCAGAGACCTCTAAAAGTTTTATATTACAACTGCATTTGTGAACCTCTAAAAGATCCTACTTATAACATGTGTATGTTTGGATTGGCGGTGATATTGGTGAAATCAAGGTGAGCTGCCACGATTTAGACAAAACTATACTTTAAAGCTTCAACAAAATCACAGTGCTAACGTGATTTTTCTAAACTCACCACTAATCCTAATATACAATTAGTATATTTCTACAATTGTTTCACCACTACTACTAGTTTTTTACAATACTAAGAATCCTGAAACAACCATAAACGCCACAAGACATGAGACAAAACCATGGTTATCTATGAAGCACAATGACTCCTCGGATTAGATGTGTCACAATGTCAAACATGCGCCGGTGTCCGACACCGACACATATGATTACATTGAATTGTCATTGTCTAAAATTCTTTTATATTGGTGTCAAGGTGTCTGTGGCTTATCCGGTGTATGTGTCTGTGTTCATGCTTCATAGATTGTTATTCATATCATCAATAGAATCCATTGTTGTTAAATAGCGACTATAACATATCAGAATTTGAACAAAACACTGTTTTCCGCAATCAACATAGCTAAAACCAAAAAAAACTTGATTACTAGGGTTTACCTGAGTGGTCAACTTATAGTCACCACACTTCCAATTTCCGTTTCTAACATATCGATCAGATTCACAAATTCTCCTAAGAAGTGTAAGAATCAAACCAATAGCCAAATCAGCAACATCATCAGTCAAAACATCAGGAGTATTCGTAACACGAATTCCTTTCTTCTTACACTTGTTAAGGTCAATATGATCAACACCAACGCTGTAACTTGAAATAATCTCCAGCTTTGGTAGCACTTCAATGAGGTCAGTAATGGCAGTGGTGGCACCTGGATGTCCGACCACCGCACGGATGGACGCGTCGTGTTGAGTAAAGAAATGTGATATTTGTGGGTAATCCCATATGCAGAAAAGGTTGTAGCGTTTATTGAGTTGTTGTTCTAAGTATGGAATGACTTGAGCTATGAGGAGAACATTTATGGATCCCATTATTGTTACTGTTGTTGGGAAGATGCAGATAACATTAAAATTAAAATCTTCAATTTTGAACGAAGATTCACACTTTTGTAATAGAGGTACAAAATTGTCCAGAATTATCTTGTTAGAAAATTGTGAGGTCACAAATGAATCTTTATGTACTAGTCAAAAAGTTGGAATCCAATGAAAAAATACTAGCTTGAAAAATTGCTAAAATCAAATCAAAAGAATCTAATGAGTTTGGTCAGGAAGCTAAGGTTCATAATGCAGTGTTAATTTTTTTTAAGGTTTGCCATGGGAATTTTTGTTTGAGCTTTGCTGTGATTTATTAGAATTCTTAGAATCATGAGGAATATTGGAGAGAAAATTCTCATAAGGTATCATACTGAATTTGAAAATATGTATAAAATGTATCCAAGGTGCTCTATATCTATATATAGTGCTCATTGAGAAATCTGATAAATCTCAATTGTGTTTCAATTATTTTTTGTATCTGATAAATCTGTTCCATAAACACCACTTTATTAGTTGAACAATAAGATTTGGAGCCAACATAATAACAAATGCTATTTAGCAAGATAATTTTCTTGGGTAAAGTTCAGAGAAATCTCGATTGATAATCAGATTAAGATGTCATACGATTAAAATGAACTGACTTATTCTTTACAACAATTGTTGAAGCACCAATACAGAGATCTGAAGCTCTCAAAATCATCAATTCCACATCACAAGAATAATTAATTGATGATGTAACTAAATGGAGGCCATTCCATCAAATTTTCTAGGTCAATGGCCAATCAATCATATAATCATAGTTCGACAGGGGCATGTATAGATTAAACCAAGGGAGTCAACAGTGGCTTTCCAAGGAAATGAGCCTCAAGGTTTCCAAGAACAAGGTCGGCCATGGCAGTTCGAGTTTCTACTGTGCCACTTCCAACATGAGGCAATAAGACAACATTTTCTAGCCCAAATAGCTCTTCAGGAACATGAGGTTCGTTTTCAAACACATCCAGTCCAGCTCCACCCAAACGACCTTCAAGCAATGCAGAGACCAACTCTGGCTCATCAACATGCTTACCTCGGCCGATGTTAATTAGGAAACCCTTCGGACCAAGTGCATTAATGACCTCCCGGTTGATGATGTGAACGGTCTTCTCTGTAAGAGGGCAGGCAACAATTAGTATATCGCAGTTGGATGCTAACTCAACAACACTTGGATAGTACTTGTATTTTGAATCCTGCTTTTGAGTTCTAGAATAGTAGCTTATTGGACAGTTAAAACCTTCAGCTCTCTTGGCAATTGCTGTGCCAATCCTTCCCAACCCAATAATGCCAACAGTTTTCCCAGAGAACTGCAAGGAAAATACATGATGTGGAAAAAGAAAATCTTGTTGGAAAATGGAGGGGAAATACTACATACTACATGAGAATACATGTATGATATAACCAATATTAATGAGCGATATGAAACAATTATATGATTGAAGCTCTGCAACCCGTACAACATAATGATAGATCAACGTGTCCAATTTTAAATGTTTCCTGAAAGCTTAAAAATTGTAAATCTTTAGTGTAAAGTGAATAACATCAACCATTATTAATAAATCAAAGGTAGATATTATAGGTACATCATAAGAAATCATAGGATTGTTCAATCACATTTTTAATAAAACTAATTGAAATAAGCAAAAACATTTTGAAACGAAGTCACACAACTCAGCTTGTATAATAAACCGGTGATTCTGAGCAAAGGTAAGTATGGACCAAGTCCATATAAGCTCAACTATGTTTTGCTAAAACACAAGTTTGTATGCTATTGAACTAAATTTTCCTGTCTAGAAACATCAACTCATCCATGTCAACTAGTGAGTTAGATAATCATAATGAAAAGTAGAGATAACGCGATCCTACTAGAGCTTTACTATGCTTCGAAACTTGACATTGCGGCATAATGCACACAAATGCAACCACACTAATGATTGTGATGCCGATGCAGAGACCTCTAAATTTTTTATATTACATTTACAACTGCAATTAAAAACTATGATCCTACCTAAATCATGTGTATGTTTAGAATTCGAACAAAATACAATTTTCCGCATAGACAATACCGATTGAATTAGACCGCAATTTTTCACATAATCAACATAGCTAAAAACAACTTCAATTTCAAAAACTTGATTATTAGAGTTTTACCTTAGTGGTCAACTTATAATCACCACGCTTCCAATTACCATTTCTAACATATCGATCAGATTCACAAATTCTCCTAAGAAGCGCAAGAATCAAACCAATAGCCAAATCAGCAACATCATCAGTCAAAACATCAGGAGTATTCGTAACGCGAATCCCTTTCTCCTTACACTTATTAAGATCAATCTTATCAACACCGACGCTGAAGCTCGAAACGATTTCCAGCTTCGGTAATGCATCAATGAGCTCAGCATCGGCGCCGGCGGATGCGTTTCCGACCACCGCACGGATCGACGAAGCGTGTTGAGTGAAGAGTTGGGATTTTTGTGGGAAATCCCATATTCGGAGAAGATTGTAGCGTTTGTTGAGTTCTTGTTCTAAGTATGGCAGTACTTGAACAACGAGGAGAACTGATATGGATGCCATTAGGGTTAGGGTTTTGAGAAATTGAGTTGCAGAGATTTGGTTGGGTGTGTGTGGTTACTGGTTATTGTGATGGAAGCTGAAGAAGATGAAGATTCATATAACATTGATTTTTATTTTTTAATTTTAATTTTATTTCAAAATCAAATTTTTTATAATTTTTTTTGTTTTGTTTTCACCCGGTTTGATTTACTTCGAAAATCAGTTCTGGTATCAAATAATTTCAGTCTCTCTCAATCGTAGTTGCGGAAATCAAATTATAGTCCTCGTTATCTCAAATTTAACGTCAATCATCAAACTAAATTTTTTATAATATTATCTGTCATCTTCTTTTTTGGCTGTTAGTAATTGTCATTTCATCATGATCACGTAAATTTGAAAATAAAAAAAGTTTATTAGGATGTTTTTGAGCAACTTGGCTATACTCACACCAAACCAAATGTTAGGTTACTAGAATAATTATAATTGACACTGAATTTGATTGAAAAAAATTATAATTTAATTATTCACAACTGGATTTCAGAGAGAGATTAAAATCAATTTGATGTCAGATTTTTACTATTAGATCTCTTTCTTCTATAAACTATAAGATAAAAATAAAATACAAAAATTTGGCTATATTCACAAGAAAGAAGTAACTCTAATTATAAAATGAGTTTAGATACGTAGTGTTTGTGTAAATTAATTTTATATTAACAATCATTATAATTGAAGTATTTTTCTATATTATATAATTTTTTTTTGACCAAACTCTATATTATACAATTAAGAAGGAGTGTAGTGGGGAGATTTAATAGAGAAAGTAATTGTTATTGAATAATTATGTAAAATTGTTTTACATTATTATTGTATCTGTATATATTATGTATTTTTCTAATATATGTTTTAAATAAATATTCAAAAAGAGAATGTTGCGAGCACTATAAAATTTAGAGAAGTGTTATGAACACTCCCTTTTCAAAACTCTTTTATATTCGCTCTTTACTTGATTAAAAGTAATGTAAACCATTCACTTTGAAAATAACTTTATAAAATGGTGAGACTAATACAGGGACGGACGAAGATTTTTTAGTGGCGGAGGCAATATTTATACAAATTCATGTTCATACTATTAAATTAAAGTCTAATAAGCACAAGTAAATTATTTTTACACCATGCACAAGTATCTTTTATATCATCATTGAATCAACGAGTCTTATCAAATTTTATTTAATTTTTTTTTTGACAAGATATCTTATTTAATTTAAAAATGGAATTTATTGATACAATAGTAAAATCATATTTGTTATAGTGCAAGATTTATCTCACTTTTACACTATAAAGTTGACTTAAAACACATAAAATAACTTTTAAAAATACTATATACAATGTTATTTCATATATTATTTCATAGTGTGTACTATATACAATACGAAAGAAAAATTCCTTCAAACAAAGTGAGGGTCGAAACCTACGCAACCTTTAGTATAGGTTTGTCCCCGAATTTGTATGAGTTTTATTTTAAATAGAGAGTGAACGACAATGTTTAAAAGAGAGTATTATTAACATTATAAAATTTAAAACTTCATATATTTATATATATCAACTTTAGACATATAAAAATTCAAAAGTACTTGGATGAGATGATAAGAGATCTCTTCTAATTTAAATAGAGGTCATGTGATCGAAACTATTAAAAATGCAACAATACTAAATTCTTTTTGAGAGGTTAGTCTTCACAGTTACGCGCAAAAGATATTTGATTAAAAACAAAATTAAACATACAAAAACTAAAAGTGAGATGCCTTTTGAAAAATTGAGAGGATATCTGCCCAAAAACACATGACTGAGAGAAAAGATTTAAGAGAGAATGACAGATAAAGGTTGAACATGAGCACGGGAGATCTATGGTTCATGGATTTTTATGATCTGAATAAAATAAAATAAAATCAATAAAGTTAAAGTTTTTGGAATGGATGACACTTGACAGGGTGGAGAATTTATGACATGACACCCTATGATGGCCATAAAATTTCTAACAATAATTGTTGTACTATAGTAACCTTTACATTATGATGCCAATTTCTTTCAAGTGTGGCATGTGATGGAAGAAAAGAAAGTAGTAATTGTGTATTCATGCATGTCTGTCTTCCCTGGTCTTTAGCAACATTTGACCCTCAAATTAGAACCTTAACTCAACCACCAAAAACAGATTCTTCCAAACTTAAAATTTTAAAATAATTGCAATTTAATTTAATTTAATTTTTTGAGGTAGCAATTTAATTTAATGTTTGTTAATTTTTCCATCTCTTAAACCCATTAATTTTCTTACAACATGCACCCCACGTTCAATGAACCAAACTCAAAAAAGAGAGAAAAAATCTAACACACAAACCCCTCCATCAAATAATCACATCCAACCTTTTTTTTATCAAATTCTCTTTCTCCTAAAAACAACCAAAAAGGAAAAATAAAATAAAAATTCTCCCTTAGTTTGATTTGGTTTAATCTCCCCTTGGTGTTTTCCTTCTCTCCCTTGCATTGCAAGTAACAAAATTTTCAATAGGGAGCTGAAAGTGGAAACTCCATGTGATTGTTCTTGCTTGTTCATCATCATCATCCCTCTAAACATTTCCTTACAAAATATATAATATTAAAGGGAAGAAATTTATGTTTTATTTTTAAAAAAAATAAATTATAAAACAAAATGGTTAGAGCACTTGAACAAGAACAAGAAAATTGTAAGTCCAAACTATTCCTTTTCAAAGGAATGTTTGAGCATTCAGGGAGGCATACAAAAAGTTTAAGCATTGAAAGTGCTAGCACATTAGATCCTACTTCAGAAGATGATTTTGTTTCATCAAGAAGTCAAGGATCAAAGCCTCTAAATCATGAGCTTGAAAGGGCTCTTCCTAGCAAGTCAAGAACAATCAAGGAGGAGATTGTAGCCAAAGAAGCTAAGGATAAATTCACGCAAGGTAAATATTAATGTTGATTACTAATTAGATCTCAATATACATTATTGCTTCTAGATGATTATACAAATTATAACTATTAGCGTTTTAACCGACTTGGGTTGGCCTACTTATGTTGGCTTGAGACCTTGGAGCGTACTTCTCTCAAGGCCTCATATGTCAATTTTGGTGGGCTAGTTCAATCACAGTTTTGATCTAGCTTTAAATGGTCCCTGTAAGTGGACAGTAGGATTATACCTTTCGGATTAGTCGTTCCTTAGACCAGATACTGAGTTTTCAAAAGAAAAAACTATTAACAATTTTTTCTTTCTATTCATGCATAAAACATTGACACAAACATTTGACATCAAAATTTTAGACATGAGATTGGATGGTTAACGCAATTCAAATATGCGGTGAACTACTTTTGGTGGATAATAAATGCATATAACAATGTGTGACATCTTATTTGATCTGCACTAACCATTTCATTTGATGTCAATCAATTTCTTTCATTTCATTGGATTAACTTGCTAAGTTTAATGTTTATGATTTGATTTAATTCAGAAATCGAACAAATGAAGGAGAGATTTGCTAAACTACTATTGGGAGAGGATATGTCTGGTGGAGGAAAAGGTGTTTCTTCTGCTTTGGCACTGTCAAATGCATTAACAAATCTTGCTGGTATACTATCTTTCTCTCTCTCTCTCTCTCTCTCTCTTTGAGCTAAGATAAAAACATTCTCTCTATACTTCTTGAAATTTTATGGAGAAACAGTGTGTTCTTTTGCTGACTTAAAGATATTTTCTTACTGAGAATTATTGCAGCTGCTGTTTTCGGTGAACAAAAGCGGTTAGAGCCAATGCCAGCGGAAAGGAAAGCAAGATGGAGAAAAGAAATCGATTGGCTTCTTTCGGTCACAGATTACGTCGTTGAAATGGTTCCTACACAACAAAAAGCCAAGGATGGTTCAAGCATGGAGGTAAAAAAGATCCTATGTAGTCTTCTCATATTGTTCATAAATCATAATCATTCTTCCTTTATCTGATTGAACATTATCTTTTATTGAATAGATTATGACAACGCGGCAACGAACCGATCTTCACATGAATATCCCTGCCTTGAGAAAGCTTGATACAATGCTTATTGTAAGATCACAAGCCCTTAGTAAATATGATCAATATTTGTCTGGTTAAACATATTTTTATTAGTCCCTATAACTATCTTGAACTTTGTTTTTGGTTCCTGCAAATTACAAACTGCAAGTATATTTAACCCTTTGTTGTTATATAGGATTCAATAGGTTTTAATTTATCGATAAATTTATGACGGTGAGCAGGATTGTTTAGATAATTTCAAAGACCAAAGTGAATTCTATTATGTATCAAAAGATGCTGATAATCAAGACAAAGATGCCTCAAAAGGAAAACATGATGACAAATGGTGGTTACCAACACCTAAAGTACCTGTAGATGGTTTGTCTGATGCAGCAAGAAGGTTTCTGCAGTATCAGAAAGATTGTGTGAATCAAGTACTTAAAGCAGCAATGGCTATAAATGCTCAAACTCTGTCTGAAATGCAGATCCCTGAAAGCTATATTGAAGCTCTACCTAAGGTATGTGAAAAAGAATTAGGCCATGTTTGCACAAACAATTTAATTAAGTGCTTATAGCATAAATGGTTATGATATAATTGCTTATGTATAAGCTATTTATAATTTTATATAACAAAAAGATATAATAAAGTCATACTATTTACATATTAGCTATAATATGTTTTTATAAGTTATTCTGAAGAACTTATGTAAATAAGTTGAAAACATCTTATGAACAGGTCAGTAGAGCAATATCACAAATGATTATGCTAGTAGATAAGTTCAAATAAGTCATTTCAAACCGACATTTAATATTTGCTTAGAAGCTATGATGATTGATATTCTCATCATATGATATCTATTTACATAACTTAAATTTTAGTTTTGTTTCTTCATTCACAGAATGGAAGGGCAAGTCTAGGGGACTTGATATACCGGAATATTACCGATGAATTTTTCGATCCTGATCAATTCCTAGCAACAGTTGACATGTCATCAGAACACAAGATTCTTGATCTCAAGAACAGAATTGAGGCATCAATAGTGATCTGGAAGAGGAAGATGAACCAAAAAGATTCAAAATCAGCATGGGGTTCTGCTGTGAGTATAGAGAAAAGAGAACTCTTTGAAGAGAGAGCAGAAACTATTTTAATTCTCTTGAAGCATAAATTTCCAGGGCTTCCTCAATCTTCATTGGATATAAGCAAAATCCAATTCAACCGGGTAAGAACACGTTCTGTTTGCACCTTAATCCTGCATGATTTTCGGTCACAATGTTGCATGAATTAAGGATCTTTGGTATGACTCATGTTCACTGATAAATGGGTAGACACCCGAGCATAGCTGTGAGGGGGCAAACGGTAAACTTGTAATTCGGACTGTAGTTTTTAAACACAATTTTCACTTTGTACCTCTTGAGTATTCAATAATAGAAAAACTAACTATAGCAATCACCCTGCTGTCGGAAACATAGGCCCAATTAGCCGAGCTTCGTGTGTGTTCTGGTTTGCGTTTGTTTATCTGTTTTCTTTCAATGTGTTTGTTGTTTTAACAAGTATTGTTTATTATGGCAGGATGTAGGGCAAGCTGTTCTTGAAAGTTATTCAAGAATATTGGAAAGTTTGGCCTTTACGGTGCTATCAAGAATAGAAGATGTACTTCATGCAGATTGCCAAACACAAAATCCATCAAATGCAAGAAGGAGTAGTGTGAGAAATCCGGTTCCAAAGCCAGACAAGTGTCTGACTCAAAGAGAAGAAGTAGACAAAAGCATCTTAGAAACACCTTGTTCGATGACTCTATCAGATTTCATGGGTTGGAGTGGTGATCAAGGTGAATCAGACCCTAATAAGAAGGATCCTCTTGCAGTTTCAGATGATTCAGACAAAGAAATTGATTGTGGAAAGCTTCAAAAACTTCCAGTCATAGCGACCGATAAGAAATTGTCTTACGTTGATAACATAGGAGGTATGAGAAGTCCAACATCACGCCATTGATTAAGCTAAAAAAAAGCACAGAAACTCCGAGGCTTCAAAAGAGGGAGAGGAGAGAAAGAAGACTCGATTATTTATTCTTGATCATCTATTCTTTCTATTTTTTTGTACATAATAAGATAATCAAAAGGGTTTGAAGCATTTTGTCATTCTGCCTATTATGGCAGGAGGATTAGTCCTTTATACCAACATGTAATCAAACAGAGAACAATTGATCTTGCTAATGGATTTTCCTTTGAGCTTCTATCATATATATATAGCTCCAGCATCTTATTGTTTTACTCCTTCATGAATGAAACATCTGAAATGATTTTAGACAATTTCTTCTACCTGTTAACTAGGAAGCAAATAAAATAGCCAAAAAAAAAACCGCGAGGAATTAAAAATATAATGAGACAGATTAAAAAGTGATAATGGGAATTAGGTCATATGATTTTACAGATGTTGCAAACTCAAAGATCAGTGAAACATGAGCAAGTAAAAATAAAATAAAAATCAATGCTTCAAAAAACCAGCATAAATGTACTTGAAAGCGCGTAAACAAAATCAGACCAAAAATACTAGCATCTAAACAATTTTATTAATAGCATAAATGTACTTGAAAGATAATTTTATTAATAGGAGCACAAGTTGTGCTAATATTACATTAAACTTCTCATACAATTCAGCTGAGAGTATAAGAGCAAAAGCTTCGAAACAATTTTCTGTTACCCCTACTCTGCACAAAGTTATTTGCTATTCTCTACCCTCATTACCTTCAATCATACAGCATACCCATCCCATCAAACAGCCAAAAAAGTATAGAGACAACAGTCGCAACAACTCAAAATGCACTCGTCCACATAAAGGTCATCTTATTGTTTTCCTCCATAAATGAAGCATCTGCAGTTATTTTGGACAATTGCTTCCTCCTGCAAACAAGGAAGCAAATAAAAAAGCCAAAAAAGTATGTTATGAATGAAAAAGGATAGAGACAATGATAATGGAAATTCAGTCATATCATCCAAAAGCAGTTGTCATTGCCAAACGATAAGATAACAGTCAACAACTCATAAGGCACTCATCCACATAAAGGTCAGTGAAAACAAAAATCAGCATAAATGTACTTGAAAGAGTGTAAACAAAATCAGACCACGAACAATATCCAATGTCTTATGTATATAGTTTTTGAGCAAGTGTTTTTAGGCTTCAAATACAAAAAGATAATTGAGTTTTAAACATAAAAATAGATCCACTTAGTTTAATCATCATAAAAACAAGATAAGTCATTATTATAGAAACCATAATATATATATATATATATATAAAAGATAATTACACTTGAACAAAAGGTCGATGAACAACAAACTACGCCGCTAAACCTTTTTGTATAGTAAAGTTCAACCTTTGAAAAACTACATCCTTAAAAAGATGAACTTACTTTCAACAAATGGGAATTAAGCTTTCAACAAAACTGTTGGCAAATTGCCAACATAAACGATCGCCATAACTAGTACGATCAATAGTAGTTTTATGCACAATAACTTTTGCTCGCTCCACTCTCTGATCTCTCCTATTATAGATAATTGCTTTTGAATCTCGACCACGAATAGACAATATAAGCGTGTTACCATCCTTCGAAAGAAACCATGGCCTGAATCGAAGATGTGATTTCAGATAGGTATCGGTACTAAAGTCATAGTCTAATTGAAGATCGTGATAACTAATTTTAAGAAATTGAGTCCAAGACTTTTCATCCCCAAATTTCTTCATCTGCCATATAATAAGACCAGTTTCTGGGTAAGAATAAGAAAAACAAAGGCAGTCTCCAAACACACTAATTGTTGGTTCTGCAGGCGGCACATCATCAAAACCTTGAGGCAACATATACTGATTGTATGTCTCAGTCCCCAGATCAAGTGAAAGAATAACAAACTGCTTAGTTGTAATCTTCTGAGGATTAGACCAGTCCCACCACATACCATAATAAGTATATGGGGTGTCATTGTGAATAGCCAACCAATTAAGAGTGCCATTAAAAAACACAGCATAAGGCTCAAAAGATTCTACATGAATAATATAAAGAGGAACAACCGGAAAATTTTCAATATGCCTCCAAACATTATCACCAAAACTTAAAACTCTCACCTCGCTTGTCAACTGATCATCATGAATATAACATTCACGTGATGCAATCACTTTATAAGTGCCGGTGGAACTATCACAACCAAAATTGAAGTTGAAACCTTCATCTTGAAAACATCCAAATTTTTTAGAAATTGTCCTAGTGGCTGGGTTCCATAATCGAAAAAAGTAGTCGTAAATTTGTTTGTCATATAAGAAACGAGAACCGATCAAACAGATCAATCCATTACAGTAACCAGCTAAGCCAGAGCAATCGTTTTTGCTGAAGAAATAAAAATGATCAGTGGTAAGAGTAAACGAAGGATTATCGAGAAAAGAACTTATAGGATATGGAACAATATTGTGATCAGCTACGGTTTCGTCGTCACTTTCGTATTGAGATCTTCTTACCCTTCTAAGGTGTTCACTGATAAGTGTGAAGTGTGGAATTCGTGATTTTGATTTATTGAGATGAAATTTCGCAAAATTGAGATCGGAAATAAGAGTGTTCCATGAATTACTTACAGACTTGAATCGAAGAAGAGATTTAACAGGAAGTAACGATAGCAACTCGGTGATGAGATCGTCAGGGATGAACACCGGCGACCGAGTCGTAGTCTCGGTTGTCGACATGGGTGAAGGGATGAACACCGGCAACTTCGTCGTAGTCTTTGTCGTCGACATGGGTGATTGACGGGAGCGGTTCGGATTGGAATAATGTTTGGTTTGACGTTGAGATTGAGATTGAGATTCTAATAGTGTAAATGCATGTTCCAGTGGGCTGAATCGATTTTCATGCACAAAATTTATGTTTGCCATTTTCTTTAACACTAAACAAACAATTCTGTGCCAATTCTTTTATCTTTCGACGGGAGCAGTTAATAGGATTGTAGGCTAAAAGATACCAATGCTTGCTTAGTCTTTATATAATCCGCGGCAAGTAAATATAATTTGCTATGCAAACCCTAAATCCTAATCAATTTTTAAACCCATGCAAAACTCTTTGACATCGTCTTGTTTGTTTGTTTGTTTCCCGAAAAAAGAGGAGACATGAAAGAGAAATATCAACATATTTTTTTTTTTTGTAAAATTTGTATTTAATTTTATATGAATAAATAATTTTTTGTTTTGTTTACGACGGAGTTGAAAATCGAATCTATAATTTTGAGTATTATAATTTTGAGTATTTGACTTAATTAATACTCACTATTTATAGCCTTAAAGTTTATAAATAAAATGATAGCGGTTCGAACATAGTATATAAATAAAATTATAAAAATTTGATATTTTGAAAGTATTCATCAAAACAAATCAAACAAAATTTTATATGATAATATTTACATCTATATATTATTAGAAAAAATACGATCAAAACATAATAGATAAATAGTATAATTTAGTCAAACGAGATCTTATAAAAATGGACGGAGGTAGTAGATTTATTAGATAACCAATTTATCTAATCATGATAGGATGACACAAGTGATAGATACTTGAGCCCCTTAACTATTTGATCCTAGGTTCGATCCATGGCCGGTGTGTATGGAGAAATATTTGTTAAGAGAGGTCAATCCCTTAAATAGATCTCAGTTACCTTGAGGGGATTAGTGCCCGTTTGGCCCGGCTTATTTTCTACTTTTCTATTTAGCTTAAACGAAATAGAGAAGTATAAAATTGAATTTCGCCATATTTCTCTTTAAAAGTATTAGAGAAATAAACTAAAGAATTACAAAATAAAAAAAGTAGAATCAAACACATTTTTTTCCTACTTTACTATTTTTAAGGAGAAGAAAAAAAGTAGAAAATAAGCCCGGCCAAACGGGCACTTAGTCTCGGTAGTTGCGCGCGGAGAATACTTTTCACTTACAAAAAAAAAACTAATGTATCTAATCTAGAATTAAGGCAAAATACATTAGTTATATAATAAACTTAAAATGTGGAAAATTGCTTATAACTAAGGTCGGATGAAGTACAATATTTTTTTTTTGAACAAGCCAAAATGAGATATTATATATAAAGAAAAATCAACCTCCAGCACAAGATGTGCTAAAAACAGGTCGATATAATATACATCCGTACATCAAGAACCATCAGACTACAAAAGTCAAATACCCATACATAACAAGGGGTTCACCCACCAACTCTGTAAGTTAACCCCTATCCCAGGATACTGCGCCCTCAGCCACCAAAAGGAATGCCGTCTAATCAAGTCCAAGAGATGAGAAACCGAATGCGCCGAATTTTTGAACAGGCGCTGATTGCGCTCTGTCCAAATAACCCAGACACACACAAGCCATATGAGCTGCATAAACGATCTCCGTGCCCGACTGCCACCCACTGCAAAGATAAACTGACTGAAATGAGCAGATGTAGTTGGAGGATCTACCATCTCGAAGCCAATCCACAACCTGACTAACAACCACAAGGGGCCAAACACTCCACAAGTGAAGAACAAGTGATGAGCCGACTCAATGTCACCACAACCAGATACACAAAGCTGATGCTCCGATGCAAGAATGCCCCGACAAACCAAATTGGCCTTTGTCGGTAACCTGTCGCGTAAAAGTCTCCAAGCGAGTATAGACACCTTCAGAGGGACCTGACGATGCCAAATGAGATCAACTGTGTCATCATGAGAAGCCGGCGCCGAAGAAGTCAGAAGCTGATATGCTCCACGAACTGTATATCCGACCTCTGAATCAAACCGCCACAACCAAATGTCTGGCTCCTGCTCCTGAAACTGAAAATCATGAAGTAAAGTCTGACACTCCCCCAACATCTCCTCCTCCCACACCCATAACTGTCTCCGCCACTCCCACGCCTGCCCTCCTACTGCCCATCCTAACTCAAACATCTCTGCTACTGTACACTGCTTAGTCACTGTCAAGTCAAACAGACGACCAAACCGTGCCCGCAACGGCGCTCCCCCCAACCACGGATCCGACCAAAAAGAAGTATCCCTCCCATTCCCAACCCGCCTCACAACACCCTCTGCAAACCAACCTCCCTCAACTCCGTCAACCCCATCCCTAATCTTCGCTACTTCCTTCCACCAAACAGACCCTCTCCTCCCCCCCTCACACAACCGACCTCCCTCTAACCCATACCTAGCCTCCAATACTCGAAACCACAGTCCCCTCCGATCCACCAACATCCTCCAACACCACTTTCCGAGAAGAGCAGTGTTGAACTCCCGTAACCTCCTGACCCCCAAACCGCCAGCCTCCTTACTCCTACAAATAGACTGCCAACTCACCCAAGAAACCCCCCGTGAATCCTCACCCCGACCCCAAAAAAAATTAAGTAAAATAGAATCAAGGGCAGAAATGATACCTGTGGGAGCTTTGAAGAAAGAAAGCGCGTAGACAGGAAGAGAAGTCAAGACAGATTTAAGCAATACCAAACGACCGCCAAAAGACAAGAAATGGCTCTTCCAACTGGACAATCGCTGTTTGACACGTACCAACACTGAATCCCAAAAACCTAACCGTCGCGGATCACCCCCAATAGGAAGGCCCAGATACACAAAAGGAATCTTACCTACTTTACATCTCAGAGCACTCGCAGCCTCGACTAACCAGTAATCCGGAATATTGACCCCGACCAGCATACTCTTCTGAAAATTCACTCTCAACCCTGACATCATCTCAAACAGCTTAAGGACAGCCCTCATCGCTCGCACATTGGCCCAACTCTTAGCTCCTAACAGGAGGGTATCATCAGCAAACTGGAGATGAGTTACCGATATTACCCCCTGCGCCCCCACATTATACCCTGTGAACAACTCACGCTCCTCCATCGATTTCATTAACACATTCAGCCCCTCTGCTGCCAGTAAAAATAGAAATGGGGACAATGGGTCCCCTTGTCTTAACCCCCTCTCAAGAACGAACTCCTCGGTAGGACTACCATTGACCAAAACTGACGCGGTAGCCGTGCATACGCACTCCTTTATCCACTTCCTCCACAAAGTTGGAAATGCCATACGTCCCATCACTGCATCCAAGTAACCCCAGTCCACCGAATCATAAGCCTTCTCGAAATCCACCTTGAACAACATCAACTCTTTTTTCTGTTTCCGAGCCTCATCCACAATTTCATTTGCTATAAGAATCCCGTCTAGAATCTGACGATCACGAACAAAAGCGGATTGAGACTCAGAGACTACACTCCCTATTACCAGTCTCAACCGATTGGCCAGCACTTTAGCCAATATTTTATAAAGACTGCCCACTAGGGCGATGGGTCTGAACTCATTTAGACACTAGGGACTATCCACTTTCGGAATCAGAGCAATAAAAGTAGCGTTCAAACCCTTAGTCAGCCGGCCATGACGGTGAAACTCTGAAACAAACCGCATAATATCACCCTGCAAATCCCCCCAAAAATCTTTAATGAAGCCAAAATTAACCCCATCAGGACCTGGACTCTTGAAGCTATCACAGTCCCAAATTGCCGCCTTAACCTCCTCAGTCGAAAAAGGCTTAGTCAAGCTATTTCCTTCATCCCAACCCAGACGTCTGAACTGAAGAGAGTCCACCCCCGGCCGCTCCATGTTGCCCACCCGGAAGTGGGAAGCAAAGTGATTGAACACCGCCTGCTTTATTGGGGCCACGGTATCCAGCTGCTCCCCCTCCACCATGATAGTTTTGATTGCATTACCCCTCCGCCGCTGGGCCAAAGTCGAATGGAAATACTTCGAATTAGCGTCTCCTTCCTTAAGCCACTGCGCTCGGGACTGTTGCCAAGAAATACTGGCACTCAACCTAGAAAACGAATGTATGTCTGAGGTAATCCCATGTAACTCCTCCACCTCGACATCTGATAGGGTGTTCTCTTCCCCCTTACTATCCAACTCCGACATGCGAGATTGCAGAGCCTCTATCTTGCTGGGTAAATTATGACTGTGTGTTAAATGCCATTCTTTTAGAGCCATTTTGATTAGCTTAAATTTTGTCTTAAGCACATAACCACCCCACCCATCCACATGAAGAGCCCCCCAGCGCTCTCTCACAAACGCACGGTAACCAGGGATATCTGCCCAACATTTTAACATCCTCGAAGGACGCGGACCCCAATCCTCCTCAGAAGCTGTCAAAATAATGGGACAATGGTCTGACAGACCTCGCAACTGAGCAGACTGTGTGCAATTAGGCCATATCAGACACCATCCCTCGGAAGTACAATATTTAATATTTAATTTCATATAAATAGATAAAAACAATTTAAAAATAAATGACTTTTGATTTTTCTTGGAAAACAATAATTTTATTTTTCTTTTCCTAATTGCACTTTTGGTTCCTTATTTTTACAGTTTTATGTAATTGATGTTTATATTTTCTAAAATTTGACAATTTTAATCCTTTTATAAATAATTGTCAAATTTCTGAATAATCTTCCCATTCTTCAACTTCAACTTCACTTACTGTTTTGAAGTTTGTTCAGAATGTTGTGAGGTTTTCCTACCATTCTCATTCTTCTTGTCTCTTGTATTGCATGCACAAGAACTTTACCACATTTGTCTTGATATGGAAATAAAATTTGAGCATGCATGCATGCTGCACAGAATAGTATACTTCAAAAAGAAAGAAAAAAACATGATTAACCATGCCTTGTATATTTAAGAAAGTTCACAACTCAGCCGACAATGACCTTCAGTGTCAATGTATTCTTTGTATCTTGAAATTTTAATTTATTTTCCTCATTGGAGTTGAAATAGTGAACAAGCGTGTTATTTGTTTTCTTTCAAATACCTGTTCGGAGAATTGGTTTATAATGATAATAGAAATAAATATATTTTTTCTAAAACAATAAATAAAAATAAATGAAGGGAGTAATATTTTTCAATTTTTAATGCCGTAGAAAGTGCGTAAAAAAAAAGTACAATAGAAAGTAGGATATTTAAATCGATTTTTATGAATTTCTTCCACACATTCCATTTTCTATAACCATCTTCTACAATCCCTTTATTTATCTTCCATAGTAAGTTTCTTCCTTCATATATCCGAGACCAAAGCAATGACATTGGAGTTTGCAAGTTAGGCAAACATCTTATATGAATGGCTTCACCTTGCTTCATATGATATATGAGATTTATTGTCATGCTCATGCACTATTGTTCCATTTAGTAAATCAGCAAGTATAACACACAGTTTCCTCTGTCATAGCTCTAACATGTTAGCTTACAAATCAAATTTACAATATTTTATGTATGTTCTTGAAAACTTATATTATTGATAGCTGTTTCTATTTTAAAGTAAAGATAGGAAAAATAAACAAACATTAATTTTTATGGTAGCTGCTTCTATTGATTAAAAGTCTAGGGATCGAATTTAGTGTACTAGTATTGTCATTAAGTTGATTCATGAATTTTTTTCGGAAAGACAAAAATGCCCCTAATGAACAAGAACAATGGTGAACTTGGAAACATACATGAATCTTCATCTTCTGAAAACTCAAACACGTCAACAAGAAACCCCCCTAACAAGTAACAATCCCAACAATGGCTTCAATTTCAACTTCACCCCTTCTTTTCAGCAACCCAACTCTACCTATTTTCTCTTCTTCAAAATACCCAACAACACACTTCCATTCCATCTATGAACCCAAACCATTCCACTTCTGTGAGTTTCAACAAGACATTCAATTTGATTTGGTTGAAAAGTTTGAGAAAGTGACAAATTTCATCGAGGACAATAAATTGCGATAATTCAACCAAATTGGTGCAGCACAGCAAAATCCTTACACCCATGGTCTCATGCATTCATCATTACTTCATTAGTAACCTGTAATCGTCTCATGCATTCAACATTTCCTTTCACCTTCTATCATGTGTAATATGCCCAACATCTTATTGTTTTCCTCCTCCATGAATGCAGCATCTGAAAGTATGTTAGGATTTAAAAATTACAGAAACACAGGTTGAAGATTGATAATGGAAATTCAGTTATATGATCCTAAAGCAGTTGCCATTGCCAAACAATAAGATAACAATCAACAACTCATAAGGCACCAAAACAAAAATGAGCATAAATGTACTTGAAAGGGTGTAAACAAGTGTTTTTAGGCTTCAAATACAAAAAGATAATTGAGTTTTAAACATAAAAATAGATCAACTTAGTTTAATCATCATAAAAACAAGATAAGTCATTATTATTGAAACCATAATATATATATATATATATATATATATATATATATATATATATATACACTTGAACAAAAGGTAGATGAACAACAAACTACGCCGCTAAACCTTTTGTATAGTAAATTAAGTTCAACCTTTAAAAAACTAGTACATCTTTAAAAAGATGAACTTACTTTCAACAAATGGGAATTAAGCTTTCAACAAAACTGTTGGCAAATTGCCAACATAAACGATCGCCATAACTAGTACGATCAATAGTAGTTTTATGCACAATAACTTTTGCTCGCTCCACTCTATGATCTCTCCAATTATAGAGAATTGCTTTCGAATCTCGACCACTAATAGACAATATAAGCGTATTACCATCCTTCGAAAGAAACCATGGCCTGAATCGAAGATGTGATTTCAGATAGGTATCAGTACTAAAGTCATAGTCTAATTGAAGATCATGATAACTAATTTTAAGAAATTGAGTCCAAGACTTTTCATCCCCAAATTTCTTCATCTGCCATATAATAAGACCAGCTTCTGGATAAGAATAAGAAAAACAAAGGCAGACTCCAAACACACTAATTGTTGGTTCTGCAGGCGGCACATCATCAAAACTTTGAGGCAACATATACTGATTGTATGTCTCAGTCCCCAGATCAAGCGAAAGAATAACAAACTGCTTAGTTGTAATCTTCTGAGGATTAGACCAGTGCCTCCACATATTATAATAAGTATATGGGATGTCATTGTGAATTGCCAACCAATTAAGAGTGCCATTAAAAAACACAGCATAAGGCTCAAAAGATTTTACATGACGAATATGAAGAGGAACGATCGGAAAATTTTCAATATGCCTCCAAACATTATCATCAAAATTTAAAACTCGCACCTCGCTTGTCAACTGATCATGAATATAACATTCACGTGATGCAATCACTTTATAAGTGCCGGTGGAACTATCACAACCAAAATTGAAGTTGAAACCTCTGTCTTGAAAACACCCAAATTTTTCAGAAATTGCTCTAGTGGCTGGGTTCCATAATCTAAAAAAGTAGTCGTAAACTAGTTTCTCGTATAAAAAACGAGAACCGATCAAACAGATCAATCCATTACAATAACCAGCAAAGCCAGAGCAAACTTTTTGGCTGAAAAAATAGCAATGATCAGCTGTAAGAGTAAACGAAGGTTTATCGAGAAAAGAACTTATAGGATATGGAATGATACTGTGATCAAACTCGGTTTCATCGTCACTTTCGTATTCAGATCTTCTTACCCTTCTAAGGTGTTCACTGATAAGTGTGAAGTGTGGAATTCGTGATTTTGATTTATTGAGATGAAATTTCGTAAAATTGTGATCGGAAATAAGAGTGTTCCATGAATTACATACACACTTGAATCGAAGAAGAGATTTAACAGGAAGTACCGATAGCAACTCGGTGAGGAGATCATTAGGGATGAACACCGGCGACGGAGTCGTAGTCGTAGTCGTGGACATGGCTGATTGATTAGAGTTCCAATTCCTTTAGGATTGTATGGCTAAAAGATACCAATTCTTTATCTTTATATAATATAATAACCAAAAAAAATCCTAATCCTCGTCCTCGTAAAAACTCCATAATTTGCTATGAATAATGCAAAATCCTAATGGTCTCTTAGAATGCGGCAAATCTCTTTGACACGTTATTATTAGCAAAAATATAAAAACAAATCTTTATTTATAGTTGTTTCCTCAAAGGAAAAAAGAAAGATATGAAAGAGAAAATTTAATACTCCCTCCCTCACTGCGTTCCTCTTTTTTTTTTTCTTTTTCTTTTGTTAAAAATTTGTTTTTAATTATTGTTGTTCTGACAAATTAGGTTATATTTTGTTTATTACTCTATGACATTCTTCTAACTTTTTTTAACAAAGTTTGTTTGTTTTAATTTTAAATAAAATTTTTTACAATTTTTTTTGTGGTTTTTATTTTTTTGAGAAGAGAAAATGTGTGTACAAAAAATAGAAATTTAATGATAGATTAAATAATGATATATATATATTTTTAAAAAATATAATAGGAAGATCGGTAGAAAAATACACCTTTTTAATTTAGTCTTTCTTTCAAAAAAGACAAATAAAATGAAACAGTGGTAGTAGTATTTTTATTTAATTTCATACCCTCTGTTATTTTATATTTCAAGTTTTAGAAAGAAAAAAAATGACCAAATTAGGAAGGTTTTTTTTTTCACCTTATCTTCCTATTATACCTTTTTTTTTAATATATATATCTTAATTTTAATCCACCACAATAATTTTATTTTTTTGCACACACAATTTCTCTTTCTAAAGAATTAAAACCATAAAACAAAATTGTAACAAATTTTATTTAAAAAAAAACAAACAAACTTTGTTACAAAAAAATTAGAAACGAGGATATAATAGACAAAATATAATTTAAATTGGCAAAACAACAAATAAAAAGGAACACATTTTTTTTTCTAAAACGACAAATAATAAAGAATGGATGGAGTCATTTTTTAATCGAATTTTTGAATGATAATATTAGATAGGGACTAAATCTTTAAAAAGATAATAATAGATAAATAAAATAGAGTCCCGTGAATTTAATTTAGTTGATAGAATATTTTTACTTAATGTAAAAGGATCCGAATTTGAATATTGAGTGTGTTTTAAAACCGGTTACTCGACTACTCATTCCAAATCTTCATCACTCAGAAGTAGTATCAAAAGAGATACAATTCACAAATGCAACTTCAAATATAGTATTATTACACCTCTTATAGAATTCAGCAGAGTATAAAAACAAAAGGTTGTAAACAAATTTAGACTGTTTTTAATCCCTCTGATGATCATTCCTTAATGTTTCTTATCCCTTTCCTTTCTAAAACCCTCTTCTTAATTTTTTTATGATCTTCGATTTTTCCATATATACAAGTTTTGCTTCATTCCTTGCTTGTTGAATAAATATTTTTTAAGAAGTAAATCTACTATTGTTAACAACCAGAAGAGGTACAAGCTATACCCTCCAAGAAAAACACTACAACATTGCAAATACCCTTTCATCGATTTCTATAGTTTATGCTTAAAAATTGAATACAGTCAATACACATTTTGACAATCTATTTCACTTATGAGCTTGTGCAATTTGGCTTGAGATGGAAAGAAAATTTGAGCAGGTATACCTTACAAAAAAAAAAAAAGCATGATTAATCATGCCGTGTATATTTAAGAAAGTTTACAACTCAACCAACAATGAGCTTCTGTCTCACATGTATTTTGTATCATATATATATCTCCAACATCTTATGGTTTTACACCTTCATGAATGAAACATCTGAAATGATTCAGTCATATGATTTTAAAGATGTTGCAAACTTAAAGATCAGTGAAACATGTGCAGCTCTGAAGCACTGGTACTCCATTTTGGCCAAAGTACCAATACCGGGTAATGCGCGGGTACCGGTACGCGTACGGTACTGCATATCTGCATACCTGACAAGTACCTCTTTTTTTTTTTTGAACATTTCGGTACGGCTGTGGTACTCTAACGGTACGGCCATGGTACTGTTCACGTTTTTTTTTGTGGGATATTAGTGGAGATCAATGAAATATGTCTGATGGTGTTGGTATTCTTGAAGATGTTAGTCTTTTTTTTTTATGAACCCGACTTGGAAGCTGGTCTTTTGGATGATTAATGAGGAAGAAAATAGTGATGTTGACACTATTAGAGTGATTTTTTTCATTTCTTGCTTAGATCTAAAGTTTTATTTCAAACTAATAACTTTTTAATTTTGATATTTTTTCAATATTTTGTTTTAAGGTAGAATATTTTGTTGTCGTTTGAACAACATACTTTAATTAAATATTTTTTTTATTTTTTATGGTAACGTACCTGCACCTTAATTTTATAAAAAATGTTGTACCCCGTACCCGTACCGGTACCCGTATCGGGTACCGTACCCGTATATGTGCAACATATACACTATAGTGTGCAAGTAAAAAAAAAAAAAAATCAATGCTTCAAAAAATCAGCATAAATGTACTTGAAAGCGCGTAAACAAAATCAGACCAAAAATACTAGCATCTAAACAATTTTATTAATAGCATAAATGTACTTGAAAGATAATTTTATTAATAGGAGCACAAGTTGTGCTAATATTACATTAAACCTCTCGTACAATTCAGCTGAGAGTATAAGAGTAAAAGCTTCTAAACAATTTTCTGTTACCCCTACTCTGCACAAAGTTATTTGCTATTCTCTACCCTCATTACCATCCTCCTGCAAACTAGGAAGCAAATAAAACAGCCAAAAAAGTATGTTATGAATGAAAAAGGATAGAGACAATGATAATGGAAATTCAGTCATATGATCCAAAAGCAGTTGCCATTGCCAAACGATAAGATAACAGTCAACAACTCATAAGGCACTCATCCACATAAAGGTCAGTGAAAACAAAAATCAGCATAAATGTACTTGAAAGGGTGTAAACAAAATCAGACAACCAACGATATCCAATATATTATGTACTATATAGTTTTTGAGCAAGTGTTTTCAGGCTTCATATACAAAAAGATAATTGAATTTTAAACATAAAAATAGACCCACTTAGTTTAATCATCATAAAAACAAATATTCACAGAATCTATTAATATGAAAACAACATATATGAATTTACATAAATCCAAACAAGTAAACCAAGAAAGATAACTTACATTCAACAAATGGGAATTAAGCTTTCAGCAAAACTGTTGGCAAAATGCCAACATAAATGATCGCTAGTACAATCAATAATAGTTTTATGCACACTAACTTTTGCACGCTCCACTCTCTGATCTCTCCAATTATAGAGAATTGCTTCCCATTTTTTACTACTAATAGAAAATATAAGCGTATTACAATCCTTAGAAATAAACCATGGCCTGAATTGAAAATCATACTTCAGTGTGGTATCGGTATTAAAGTCATAGTCTAATTGAAGATCGTGATAACTAATTTTAAGAAATTGAGTCCAAGACTTCTCATCTCCAAATTTCTTCATCTGCCATATAATAAGATCAGTTTCCGGGTAAGAATAAGAAAAACAAAGGTGGTCCCCCAACACACTAATAGTTGGTTCGGCAGGCGGCACCTCATCAAAACCTTGAGGTAACATATACTGATTGTATGTCTCAGTCCCCAGATCAAGCGAAAGAATAACAAACTGCTTAGTTGTAATCTTCTTCCTCTCAACATAACCCTCCCACAAATCATAATACCAACCCTTCTCCTGCTCACTCATATCATAACAAATGTACGGGGTGTCATTGTGAATAGCCAACCAGTTAAGAGTGCCATTAAAAAATACAGCATTAGGCTCATTGTTAATACTAACAACGAAACAATTAAGAGGAACAACGGGGAAATTTTCAATATGCCTCCAAACATTATCACTAAAAACTCTCACATCGCTTTTCAAATGATCATGATCACGACAATCACGTGATGCGATCACTTTATAAGTGCCGGTGGAATTATCACAACCAAAATTGAAATTGAAACCCCCAGAATCTTGATCTTGAAAACACCCAAATTTTTCAGAAATTGCCCTAGTGGCTGGGTTCCATAATCTAAGCCAGTACTCGTGAGTTAGTTTGTGTTGTTTATCATGGAAGAAACGAGAACCGGTCAAACATATCAATCCATTACAAAAACCAGCAAAACCATTGCAATCTTTTTCGCTCAAAAGATCGCAATGATCAACAGAAAGAGTAAACGAAGGTTTATCGAGAAAAGAACTTATAGAATACGGAATGATACTGTAATTAATCTCTAAATCACTGTCACTCAAATAGCCAGATTCTGATGTCCATCTGATGTATTTGTTGTGTTGAGTGATAAGTGTGAAGTATGGAATTCGTGATTTTGATTTATTGAGATGAAATTTCGCAAAATTGTGATCGGAAATAAGAGTGTTCCATGAATTAGTTACACACTTGAATCGAAGAAGAGATTTAACAGGAAGTAACGATAGCAACTCGGTGAGGAGATCGTCAGGGATGAACACCGGGGACCGAGTCGTAGTCTTGGTTGTCGACATGGGTGAAGGGATGAACACCGGCGACCGAGTCGTAGTCTTTGTTGTCGACATGGGTGATTGACGGGAGCGGTTCGGATTGGAATAGTGTTTGGTTTGACGTTCAGATTCTAATAGTGTAAAGGCATGTTCCAGTGGGCTGAATCGATTTTCATGCACAAAATTTATGTTTGCCATTTTCTTTAGACTAAATAAACAATACTTTTACCAATTCTTTTATCTTTCGACAGGAGCAGTTCCTATTCGAATAGGATTGTAATCTAAGAAGATACCAATGCTTAGTCTTTATATAATTTGCTGTGCAAACCCTAAATCCTAATCAATTCTTTTTTTTTTTTGATAGGCATCCTAGTCAATTCTTAAACCCAGGCAAAACTCTTTCACACCGTGTTGTTTGTTTGATTCCCGAAAATAGAGGAGATATGAAAGACAAAAAATATATATTATAAGACAAAAAATATATATTATTTTTTGTAGGTATAACTTGTCGTTTTAGTAATTTAGATTATATTTTTCTTATTATACCCTCTTCTTATTTTTTCTTATTGACTAAATTTTGTATAATATTTTTTTGTTGAAACAATATAATCTTTTTTATTGTATACAAATTTTGTTTGTTTTTAAATAAAATTTGTTACAATTTTTTTGGAAATAGATAATGTTCTTGAAAAAGTATGAATTTATTGGTGGATTAAAAATATGATATATATTTAAAAAAGGTCATGATAGGAAATTTAGGTGCAAAAATACATTCTCCTATTCTCAGGATTCGAACTCCGAACCTTCACTAGCTCTTTAACCCTTATCTCAACCGACCAGCTTAATCAGTTGAACTACCCATCCCCCAGTAGAATTTTCATGTGAATAAATATTTTTTTTGTTCTATAAAAAAAAAGTATTTTTTTATTTACAACGGAGTTGAAGATCAAATCTATAATCTGACGTACTATTGTCTATTCTAACTAGTGGCGACCCCACATATGTTTTAGAGGGTGCACATGCACACCCTCATTTTTTGAAAATGATACCAATAATCTTATTTATTTCTATCTTGCACCCTTTGAATATTTGATTTTGCACTCAGTTTACATTGCTATTCGCTGGTTGTTGCTGTCCAACTTCATCTAGTCTTTTATTTATTTTATTACAACGGAGTTGAAGATCAAATCTATAATCTGACGTACTATTGTCTATTCTAACTAGTGGCGACCCCACATATGTTTTAGAGGGTGCACATGCACACCCTCATTTTTTGAAAATGATACCAATAATCTTATTTATTTCTATCTTGCACCCTTTGAATATTTGATTTTGCACTCAGTTTACATTGCTATTCGCTGGTTGTTGCTGTCCAACTTCATCTAGTCTTTTATTTATTTTATTACTACCTCCGTTCCTTTTTACTTGTCGTTTTAGAAAAAAAAGACCAAAATAGGAGAGTGTATTTTTGCACCTAAATTTCCTATCATGCCCTTTTTTAAATATATATCATATTTTTAATCCACCAATAAATTCATATTTTTCACAAACATTATCTATTTCCAAAAAAATTGTAACAAACTTTATTTAAAAACAAACAAAATTTGTATACAATAAAAAGATTATATTTTTTCAACAAAAAAATATTATGCAAAATTTAGTCAATAAAATAAAATATGAAGGAGGGTATAATAGGCAAAATATAACCTAAATTGCCAAAACGACAAGTAAAAAGGAACGGAGGTAGTAGTAATTAAGTATCAATATTATATATATATATATATATGTGTGTGTGTGTGTGTGTGTGTGTGTTTTTTAAGCAATATTTTATTTAAAGTTAAGGCTTTTTAAGAATGGAGCTGTTGAATTGAACTCCTTTCATGACACTACATAAGTGTTTGATTGGTATATGTCGCAGCACAAAATTGTATACACTGTTTCTCAAAATAAATGATTTATCTAACTATTTTATGTGTATCAATGTGCATTTTTAATTATTAATATCTTAGGTTATCTATTACAAAAGATTACTAAAAATTATATATTTTTTAAAAATAATCATCGAGACAAATTAAATAACATTTGATATCTTAATATTTGCATTTATATATTAGTAGAAAAATATGATCAGAGTAGATTATATAAATAGTACACCAAATAAATATTAGGTTTATCACAGAAGAAGTAAATTTAATGGTCGTCTCTCTTTATTAATAATATAAAATTTATAAAGTTGCTATACTTCTAATCTGATCGGTATGTCCGTGAAATTTATTTTTCTTTCAATGTTCCAACTCATTTAATACATTTTAGTTAACAATAAAGTTAAAATATTAGATTTTATTTATCTCATGATCAAATTTTAAATTATTTACACCCCCTGGTCTAGGGTCCGGGAGTCGCCACTGATTCTAACCTTAAAGTATATAAATGAGATGATCGGAGTTCGAACATTCGCCCTACATATATAATATAATGTCTTATATATTGATTTAAACTCGCAGAACTTATTATAATTTTTTTTGTCAAATAGTCTAATGATTAGACTCGTTTATTTAAATGTGGAGAAATGTATAATATTATGATTAGAATATTATAGTTTACTATCATTAGCTCAAAATGAGTGTCACTTTAGCTCCAAATTTTTGTTACAAAATGAATGTACATTTTCCAATTCTATCATCTAATTACCACTTTATGCACTATTACCAAGAAAACAAAGAAAAAAGTAGGCTTAATTTAGTAAAAGTGTTATTATTTTGAATATAATGATTGCATTCCTTAATATGTGTGAAAACACCAAAAGCGACATTCATTTTGAAACGGATGGAGTAATATACAATATCATTTATAACATACTCCCTCTGTCTCAAAATATAAGAGAAAAGTGATCAACAAAAATTGATGTATCTTGTTGAAAATTTGATCCAGATATATTAATTTATTTGACCAACTTTATCTTATATTTTAAAACGGAGTAGTATTATTCATATCACCAATTTTTAATTAAAAAATATAATAAAAGAACAAATCTTGAATCTAAAATAGGATTAAATCCTTAAAATGATAATAATAAAAGATAAAGAAAATAGACATTAATGTGTTTTATTTATTTTTTGTGGTTCACACACTTTCTGTAGATTTCAAGCTTGTCTCTAACTCACATCCTCCTTCATCATTTCCAGCAGCAGAGCAACCCAAGGTTTTTTTTTTCTTTGTTTCTTTCCCTAATTTAATTTTAGATTCTTCCTTTTCATTTTTGTATTATTATTATTATTTGATTATATAATTGACTTATATGATTATTATTATTATTATTTCTTAGAGCATTGAAAGTGAAAAAATGGCTTCCATTATTGCAACTTTGCCATCACCATTGCTGCTTCATTGTAGAAAATCATTTCAAGGGAACTCCCAAAATTTTCATGTTTCTCTTCTTCCAGGTAACCCTTTACTGGGTTTGTTCTTTTTCTTTGCTTTTTATTAGAAGGGTCTCTCAAAGTTGAATTTTTTATTCCCGTACTGTAATTGATGGGTAAAATCTTCAATCTTCATGTATCTATGACAAGAATTGAAAGCATGACATTGTTTAAAATGGAGTTGTAGCATTGACACTTCAGATTGATAGTGTGCTTGGTGTCACACTGACACATGCAGCTACATTTGATCACCTCAATTTTCTTAAATTATTATTGTCAGTCGTGTGTTTGTGTCTGTGTCTGTGTTGGTGCTTCATAGGTTTTAATTCAAGTAGTGGTTCTTTTAGGAGGTTCACTATTCGCGGTCATGCAGATCTTGGCTATTCGATAAAGATTGGATGATTCATATTCTAGTGTTGTATTTTTTTATCGATTTGGTGAAGTTAAAATGAGCGTCCGGTTTTCAGGAAATTCCGGTCCTTTTTTTTTTAACTGTTGTTAGTTTAAGTCAAAGTGAGTACTCTTGCAAATTGAGAAATTTGATTATTACAAAAATGTCCATAGAGGAAAGAAGTATTTGGGTGACAGGCTTATTCCCCATAAAATTTGTTTAGTCAGAAGATAAGAGATATAGAGATCATAGGCTAAATCTAGATAGTTTGTGAGAGATGAAATCTTAGAAGGTAACATTGTTGATTGATCAGAAGACCCCGAATGATACAATAGGTGCTCTTATATATTGTGTGGATAGGGCACACCAACTACCTAACTTCGGATATAAACTAACCTAGTAATCATAGTGAAGTGTGTTTGAGCGAGAATACTACGATGAGGGACCTTCTAGGTAGTCCTCGATTGATCAAAAAAGACTAACTTAGGCTCTGTTTGGATTGATGGAATATAATGGAAAGGAGCGGAGCGGAATAGAGTGGAGTGGAACGGAATGGAGCAGAATGGAATAAATCTACCATTCCATTGTTTGGATATTTTTTATTCCATCCTTTACCTCCCAAATTGGAGGGGAACATAATTGACTGTAAGTGTTGGTATTGGATGGAATCCATTCCATCCCATTCCACTATTAATTATACAATCCAAACAATGGAACAATTATAACAATGTTTTCGGTCCTTAAAACACCATTGATTCAATTACTTTTAATTTCTTCTGGTGTTTACCACAAGTGTTTATATCTCTCTATATGTTGCTTATTCGTAATTTTTGATCTCACAGGGAGACGGAACAACATTGCAGCATTTGTTGTGAAGGCTTCTGGAGAAAGTTCGGAATCTTCAACTTCACTTACTGTTTTCAAGTCTGTTCAGAATGTTGTGAGTTTCTCCTACCGTTCTCATTCTTGTCTCTTTTTTCAAAAAAGACATTAAATGTTACTTAAGTTTCTGTTTGTTTTTTGATGTTTGAACAGTGGGATAAACCTGAGGACCGGTTGGGACTAATTGGTTTGGGCTTTGCAGCTGTTGTAGCACTTTGGGCTTCAACAAATTTAATAGCGGTAATCTTCACCAATCTTGCACTATTTCAGAACCAAATTTAAAACTGCGTTAGTCACATTCTCGGTGCTAGCTTTGAACCGAGCATCTTAAGGTTGAAAATTAACTTCCAACATATAACTGCTCTGGAAACCGACCGACCATTAGTGACATTCATTCTTTTGTAATATAGCTATTAAGGCTGTACTTTTTTAAACATGGGAAAGAATAGACCTTCTATTTTACCCCTATCTGTCATTCTGATTTTGATTGATTCCGTGATTTTTGTGTGCAGGCCATCGACAAATTGCCCGTTATCCCGATTTCGTTGGAACTTATTGGAATACTTTTCTCAGTGGTAAGTATTGTGCTAAATAAGGTGTAAATTCACGAGGAATAAAAGCACCATAAATTTGTATTCTTCATTTAAACTAGGCAACTAGCCAAAAGTAATCACTTTTGAGCATTCTCATATGCATTGATAATAGAAAATGCATCATTTTCTCCTGTTCCAAAAAATTAGAGAAAGTATACTAAATATTTTTGCACTCATTACAAAATACATGGAGTTGCAGAATATGTTTTGCAAGAAAAGCGACTTGATAAATTTGATTGATTTTTTGTCAAGATGATGAGTAACTTTAACTCGTTTTTGTGTTTCAGTGGTTCACTTATCGCTATCTCTTATTTAAGCCTGACCGGTAAGCATTTATATCACTCCTGATTTCCAGTTTGTCTCATATTAGCTACATCACTAAAATCATATGAAAACCTGTGATATCATAATTGAAGTGAGGAAAGAAAATAAAATTACTAGCATCAAGGACCATGTATAACTATAGTCATATAATTACAGAAAAGAAACCTATTGCTCACTCGATCAATCCTCTTATTAACCCTTTGATTGGTTTGAGAGAGTTAGGAGAAGATCGAAGTACCAAACTTATTCTCATTAGTCGCAAGAGAAGTTAGAAGAATAAATAGTTTTCTAGTTTAAGGGTATTTTTGTCTTCTCACTTTCTTCCCACAAGGAAACATCTGGACAAATCGGATGTCCATCTAGCTTTGAAAATAGTTGCATCAAACCAATCTAGTTAAAAATAAGCATGCCATAAGTAGTTAATGATTAACTACCTCAAAGTGAGATTAACAGTGCCATTTTTTTGATAAATAAGTTTATTCATTGGTACTTAGCAAAAATTTGTTAGCTTATATTACATAAAATATGCAATCAACTTCATTTGAATAATTTCTTGATACAGGGAAGAACTGTTCCAAATCTTGAACAAGTCAGCTTCAGATATCTTGGGACAGTAAGATGTGCTGCTAAAATGTTGACTAGATTATCACTTCAAAAAGTTCACTCCTATGTAAAATTACAGTGCAAGTACATAAATGAATTGAAGCTTATGTCCATTGTGTTAGCTTTGTGTACAAAACTTGAAAATGCTTTGAACATGATGAACAGTTAATTTTGCTCACCTATGAACTATTTTAAAGCTTATGATATGGCCTCTTATTGCATAAGTGTTTGATTAAGATATTTGTTCATATATCACATTTTATCTCTGATTATAATTATAATGTATCTTAGCATTCATATTTAATTAAAATCTTTGGCAAAAGTTAATCTAATTGATAAAGAGTTGATTCATATACATAAGAGTGTGGGTTCAACTCGCGCGACTTGGGTAAGGACTACATTGATGAATACATTTGTTAGGTGTTCTTTGATTGTTGATGCACATCACTAACAAGTGTCTAAAAGGCATTATTTAAGAAAAAATTGTCTTAAAAATACAAGGCAAACACATGTGAAAATAGTAAATGCGCGCCTTTCTATACTTAAGTTATCAATTTTGATTGCTTAGACAATGCCCAAGGAAAGGACACACTTTTTTATCAAATCACTACATTAGATTTTAGATCAGACGGTTTAAGTTAAATATGAATAAAATTAACTTTGATCAATCTCAATTATCGATTTTGAATCGGACGAATAAAGTGAATAATTGTATCAAATTTAAATTAAATTCATTTAATCGCTTGATACAACTCTCTCATTGGATATATTTTTTTCTTACAGTAAAAATAAACTTCATTAAGTAATAATATGAGTACACAGTAGTGTAAATATTGAAGAGGCATTGATACAACTCTCTCATTGGATATTGACCTATACCATATGTGAGATATTTTCTTTGACAGTATAATGCAAATAAGTTGGACATCATTGAAATGCACCTAACTCTGTTACACGTGTAGGTTTGGAATTGGAAGTGGCATGATTTGCAAGAGTTGAAATAAGAGATGTGTATAAAGACTAAAGTGACATTTATTTTTATTTTTTTTGAAAGGAAGTGACATTTATTTTTTGAATCCTAATAAAGTGACATTAGGATTATGACAAATTTATTGCGACATAAAAATATTGTACTAAGCTTCAATAAAAAAATGAGTGGTAAATAAATTGTGTGTGTCTTCCTAAATTGATAAGACACACACAATTCATTTTAACCGAATTTTTTTCATACATAAAAGTTGAATAAAATATTATAAGAAATCACATCTCAAAATCACTCGGATGAAATAGTAACCGATACCTTCTAATTTAATCATAGTTTTTAAGTTCAAATTCATCTCTAAAAATGCAACAATATTACATTTCTTAATAAACACTTTTTTTTTTCCTTTTGATACATTAATTTAATAATATACAAAAAGTCATGAAAAAAACAAAAAATTAATAAACACTTTACTTGAATTATAATTAAGCTATTGCTTAAATTAAATAAAATCCGAAATCTATGGTAACTTTTTGTACAGTATTGACCAAGATTGTGTGACGTACTTCTGACACGTGTCTTCTTCTTCAACTGCCATGATGAAAACACTTCACTCTCCTTTTCTTCATTCTGTTGCATCTTCATCTTCTTCATCACTTTCTTCTAACTTCTGCATTTCTAAAAATTCTCCATTTTCATCTTCATCTTTCAACAACAACAACAACAACAACAAGGTATTCATTTTTTCAATTCTCTCTCTCTCTCTCTCTCTCTCTCTCATATTTTCACATTTTCAAGTAAATGTAAGATTTCACATTTCTTTGAGATTTTTGTGATTTTCTTTATATAACATTTTAACTCATTAAATAATTGAATAATGTTGATATTTATATCACCCCATTTTATTGGAACAACAATGTAGACCAAAAAGATAACATTTTTTTGAAAATGAAGTTCTGGGTATGTTAGATCTGAGAAAAAGTTTGCAACTTTATATTGTTGTTCTTATGGTGGAATAGTTTGTTGAAAGGTACTCTGTTGTGAAGTTTAGAGAAGGATTTTATCGTTACGCAATGCGAGGAAGACAACGAGTAGCATCAAGGGAGTTCATAACTGCGTATGATAGTAAAGAAGAGAATCTAGGTATCTTTCTGTTTTTGTAAATATCTTATTTAAGATTTTTATTTATTTTAATTTGCCCTTTTTTGTTGTTTAAACTAAATAGTTGGATTAATTGATTTTATACGAGTGATTTGATTAGTTATGAATGGTATTGGTATCCAATGTACTATAGTATGTACTATATAGGAGTTGGTATAGTAGTAGGGTGCGTGTCTGAGACGCGTGTTTGAGACACGCACACTACTATACCAACTTAGTTATTCGGCTATAGTATCTTAATTGTATAATCATATGTGTGCGATTATGCATGTCTGTTTCATTAATTTGTTGGGGATGGACATTTTTTGGGTGGTGGGTGGTCGGGGATGCGTTGTTAGGCTAATTCTATGCTGCACAAGTTATATAAGTCTTGTAACGTGCACAAAATTTTCTCACCAATATAATCATATGAGTGTGCGAGAGAGAAAGCACACGTTTGTTTCATGAATTTTTGGACATCTTTTGGGTGGGTGGTAGTGGTGGTCAGGGATACATTGTGAGGCTAATTCTATGTTGCACGAATAATACAAAGTCTTGTACCATGCACAAGAATTTTACACCAATAAATCCTACCACATTTGATCATACATCCTTTACACCAAATATTCCTCCCTCCTCCTCCCAGTCACACTTTCCTTCCCTCTCTCACTCTCTCTCTTTTAAATTTAGACTGTTTTTAATCCCTCTGACGATCATTCCTTATTGTTTCTTATCCCTTTCCTTCCTAAAATCCTCTTCTTAATTTCTTTATGATCTTCGATTTTTCCATATACAAGTTTTGCTTCATTCCTTGCTTGTTGAATAATTTTTTTTTAAGAAGTAAATCTACTATTGTTAATAACCAGAAGAGGTACAAGCTATACCCTCCAAGAAAAACACTACAACATTGCAAATGCCCTTTCATTGATTTCTATAGTATATGCTTAAAAATTGAATACAGTCAATACACATTTTGACAATCTATTTCACTTATGAGCTTGTGCAATTTTGCTTGAGATGGAAAGAAAATTTGTGCAGGTATACCTTACCAAAAAAAAAAGAAGCATGATTAATCATGCTGTGTATATTTAAGAAAGTTTACAACTCAACCAACAATGAGCTTCTGTGTCACATGTATTTTGTATCAAATACCTGTTCGGAGAGTTGGTTTATAATGATATTACTAACAGAGCAATTTCCTTTTTCATAGCTTCAGTGCGTGTACCGGGTGCCAAACCTTGTTGGCGGCGCTCATTACGGCATGTAATAGTGGCTTCTCTTTCCTCATTCTTATATGGCTACCATATTGGGTAAGATATGCTTCACATACCTTCATCTTCTTGTTCCTGTATGAAATTGTCTAATTTTATTATCACTATTGGCAATGCAGAGTAGTCAATGAAACCTTAGAGAGCATTTCGATAGATCTAGGCTTTAGCGGAAATACATTGGCTGAAGGTACTTCATCTTAATTTTTGGCGAACATTAGTCTCTTTTTTCTGTTTTACATATAAATATTTATCTAATTTCGTTTATGTTTATGTTGATGAAGGTCTTGTAGTAAGTATATGTTTAGGAGGCGCTTTTATTGGATCTCTATTCAGTGGGTGGATCGCAGATGGGGTTGGGCGTAGAAGAAGTTTCCAGTTGTGTGCTTTGCCTATGGTCATTGGAGCAATAATGAGGTATGAGCTACAAACAATATAAAATAATTTCCATCTTTCTTTATTTTATCACCTCGCATTTTTATAAGATACTACTGTTGCAAAGCAAGTACAAAGCTGTACCGTTTATTTATAAGATACTACTTTAAGTATAGTATCTTCCTTTTTCATAGGAAGTTAATTTTCTTTGGACTAATTTAGCTAGGAAAGAAGAAAAAGAATCATCAAAATAAAACAATGCATAAAGCTATAAACTTATCATTCAAATATTTTTGCAGTGCAACATCAAAATCCCTCTGGGGCATGCTTTTAGGAAGGTTATTTGTTGGTACTGGAATGGGACTTGGCCCACCTGTTGCGGCTCTATATGTGGCTGAGGTATAGTAGATCATATAATCAGTATTGTTTTCTCTGACTATGAAACACAAACACATATACGAACACGACACATAATTTGAAAAATGGAAGAAATTGAATGTAACTACATGTGTCGGTGTGAGACATAGTAGGAGGACACTTTGTTTTTGGATTGAAGTATTTTCAGTTAATACTTGAAAGCTTCACTCGCATTAATAGGTCTCACCTCCAGCTGTGCGCGGTACTTATGGGGGCTTAACACAAATTGCAACATGTCTTGGACTCATGGGGGCTCTCTTTATAGGAATCCCAGCCAAAGAAATAGTTGGTTGGTATGGAATATCAAATTGACTTGATGAAATTCATTATCATATCTTTACTGTATTTGTTTGTAGTATTATCTATCAGTTCCATTTTTATCTAACTGATGTTATTTGTTCAGGTGGCGGATTTGTTTCTGGGTATCTGTCATCCCTTCTACTGTACTTGCTCTTTTCATGGAGATCTGTGCAGAGAGTCCTTATTGGCTTTTCAAGGTCAAATCTTCATATAAATTATTAAGTACCAACTTTGAGTATTTGTTTGGTACTATTTTGGACTTCTTGTTGGAGGCTAATTGATTGTGTGGAATGAAGTTAGATAAAAATGTTATCCTTGTAGATATTTAAATATTAACTTGATCACTGTAATGATATACTCCCTTCATTTCAAAAGAGTGTCACTTTAGCAAAATAAAATTGTTTCATTGTAATGATATACCATTTTTTCCTATTTTTGACTTCATTCAGAGAGGAAGAACCATTGAAGCTGAAGCTGAATTTGAGAAGCTGTTAGGAGGAGTACATGTGACACCTGCAATGAGTGAACTTACAAAATCTGACAGAGGTGATGAGTCTGCCGCAATAAAACTCTCAGAATTATTGTTTGGCTGCCATGCCAGAGGTACATATCATATTTTTTCTCCTTCCTGCCGCAATAACAACTTTTTTTTTTATTATAAAATTTATGCGGTTCTCTTACTACTGGTTGCTAAATCACTAATTGCATTTTGCAGTGATGTTCATTGGATCTACGCTTTTTGCTTTGCAGCAACTGTCCGGCATAAATGCTGTTTTCTATTTCTCTTCAACTGTCTTTGAAAGCTTTGGTGTACCATCTAAGATGGGAAACACGTGTGTAGGAATTTGCAATTTATTAGGTATTTTCCGCCGGCTTAACTCCTTTGTAGGATAAGCCAAGGAATTGTATATTCTAGTTTGATTTGTAAATTGTTGTATATTCATCTCAATCTTGTTTTGTATACCATTTCAGGTTCAGTTATTTCAATGATTTTGATGGATAAACTTGGAAGGAAAGTGCTTCTCCTTGGTAGCTTCTTAGGCATGGTAAGAAATAAAAATGAAAAATAACAACTTTGCTGAATTAATCACTTTCAATCAACTTTTATTAGACATGGTATTAAATTCAAACTAGACTCTTCAAGAGTTTCTTTTCTTTCCAATTATAATATCTTACTTTTACTCATTTTTCTTATTTAGGCAGTAACAATGGGTCTACAAGTCATTGCTGCAGGTTCTTATGCATCAGCATTTGGAGGGATGTATCTATCCGTGGGCGGCATGTTGCTGTAAGTGGTTAGAAAACTTCAACTTGCATATGTGTGGTTTTTTGTGTGTCAATAAAGCATTTAGGAGGAGTGTTTATGGGGAACAAATGAAAAAACAGGACTTATGGAAAACTTGACTTGTGTAACGAATTAGAACAGATGGTACCAGCTCGATAAACATTTTTGGACACTGTGCTTATGAATTTGAAAGACTGTGGTTCTTTCTTTTGCACTACCGAATTACTGTAAAGACCTTTACACACTCGAGAGTTTATGTTTAATAATGTGTTTTAAATGTAAAGTGTACCATGCAATGCAGGTATGTGCTATCATTTGCTCTTGGTGCTGGTCCGGTTCCTTGTCTCCTCATGTCCGAAATATTACCTGGCAAGATCCGAGCCAAGGCAATGGCAATATGCTTGGCTGTGCATTGGGTAATTGTCTTTTGCATTCATTGAGTAATTTGTTCCATTTTTCAGCAATTATGTTTCATTCATTGAGTAATTCATGAATATATCCCACATCCTGCTGTCCAAGTTTTGTGGTTGGTTGCTCGGCTCCGCTATTCGGGACTGACAACATAGGGCATGAGCGGTGCGGTGAGAGTATTGGCTCCTTCATCTAACATTTTTAACATACTTTAACAGGTGATAAACTTCTTCGTCGGTCTATTATTTTTGCGCATGCTGGAAAAAATGGGGGCACAACTCTTGTACAGTATTTTTGGTTCATTTTGTTTGTTGGCTGTTCTTTTTGTGAAGAAATATGTTCTGGAAACAAAAGGGAAGTCCCTGCAGGAAATTGAGGTTGCACTTCTTGCACAAGAAGCAACATAGATGAACAAAGGAGGGTCATATAGATGAGGTATAGGTATATTCCATTTATTGAATGAATTGAAGAAACATTTTTGGTGAATACATCTTTAACATAAAATTTGGCCATTGCATTAGCTTACTAAGCTTTTGTATGACTTGTAAAACAAGATACTGTATATCATGATTAATTGTTCTATGTTTGACAAGGCAAATTAAGGGATGAGGGCTAGCTAGTACAAAATTCTAAAACCTAGTTACTCAACTAATCAAGTGCTCTCTCTCTCTCTCTCTCTCTCTCTCTCTCTCTCTCTCTCCATAATCTTTTCTCCAAACTTTTTTGTTGTTGCAATGTCTAACAACTTTTTTTAAGATACTATGATGTAAAACAGAACTTTTTGTAAGATACAAAATTAATCAATTCAACCATGAATTATGTTATTTTAGGTAAACAATTAGTGCTATAAAAAAAGGTAACAAGTGTAGCGACCTCTATTACCATACACAAATCATTTGACGACAAAATTTTGATGTCCAAACATCATTTCTCTTAACATAGTACTCAATTTTTATTGATGTCACAATTTAAAAATTAAAATAAAGTGAATCAAAAAACAATTCATTGATGCAAATTCATTCTAAAGTGATTCAAAGAAGTTAATGGACTAAATAACTTTTTCTCAAACTTTTTATGGTATTTTACTTTAACTTTAAATTTTGTGAAATATGATTTTAGTTCCTTTAATGTTTTTTTTTTTTTGAATCAAACTTTAATGTTTTTTCTTCGTTCTAATGAAAGTAGTTCTATGCATTGGTAGTCTAAGTTCATGAATACGGAAATCAAAGCATGAATTTGGACTAATGTTAGTCTAAGTTCATGCAATGATATCCGTATTTTTATTTCTCTCTTCTCTTTTTCTTTCCTATCAAACACATTTCACTCGCTTTTTTCTATTGGAGAAAATTCAATTGCTTTCAATTCAACTATAACTATAACTACAACGAATCGGTATTCGTATTGGGATTGGAAGAGTTTCGATGATTAATAAACAATCGGCCAAGTCGATGACGGCTCGGTTACCGGTGTTCCTCCCCGATGATCTCCTCACTGTGTTCTTGTCATTACTTCCTGTTAAATCTCTTCTTCGATTCAAGTGCGTAAGTAATTCTTGGAACTCTCTCATTTCTGATCCGAATTTTGTGAAATTTCACCTTAAAAAATCATCACAAAATCCTCACTTTACACTGATCACTCATCACATAAAAGTTAATGAGGGAGATTCCCCATATGGCAGTGATGATGAATATGAGTATGATTTCAGTATCATTCCATACCCTATTTGTTCTTTTCTCGATAACCCGTCATTTACCCTTTTCGCTGATCATCACTATCTTTTGAGCGAAAAAGATTGCTCGGATGTCGTTGGTTCCTGTAATGGATTGATTTGTTTGTCCGGTTGTCGTTTCTTCGGTGGAACCCATCTCGAATATCGAGAGTACGATCATTGGCTCCGTTTATGGAACCCAGCTACTAGGGCAATTTCAGAAAAATTTGGGTGTATTCGTGGTGGTTGGGGTTTGGGCTTTAGTTTTGGTTGTGATTATTCCACCGGCACTTTTAAAGTGGTTGCATCACGTTATATTAATGATCAATTGCCAAGGGAGGTGAGACTTTTAAGTTTTGGTGATAATGTTTGGCGAAATATCCAAAATTCCCCCGCTGAAGAATTCAAGAAAACTGGTAGAAGTGGTATTTTTTTTAATGGCACTCTTAACTGGTTGGCTATTCACAATGACATCCCGTACACCGGGTATCATAATCCAGAGAATATTACTACTGTTAATCGATCTATTCTTTCTCTTGATCTGCGGACTGAGACATACAATCAGTATATGTTGCCTCGAGGTTTTGAGGAGTTGCCGCCTGTACAACCAATTGTTAGTGTGTTGAGGGACTGTCTTTGTTTTTCTTATTCTCACAAGGAAACTGATTTTATCATATGGCAGATGAAGAAATTTGGAGATGAAGAGTCTTGGACTCAATTTCTTATAATTAGTTATAATGATCTTCAGATAAACTTTGACTTTAGCGGCGAGGATACAGTAAAGTATTATATCAAATTATTGCCATTGATTCTTTCTGAGGATGGTAATACATTGATATTGCATTGTAGTCCAGAAAGTCAAGCAATTCTCTATAATTGGAGAGATAATAGAATGGAGAGAACAAGAGTTAGTGTGCATAAAACTATTTTTGATGGGACTAGGAATCATTTATGTTGGCATTGGGCTTACAATTTTGTTGAAAGCTTAACTCCGGTTAGTTGAAAGTAAGTTCATCTTTCATGATTTACTTGTTTAAATTTATGTAAATTCATATATGCTATTTTCATATTAATTAATAGATTATGTGAATATTCGTTTTTATGATGATTAAACTAAGTGTGTCTATTTTTATGTTTAAAACTCAATTATCTATGAGTATTTGAAGCCTAAAATCACTTTTGCCAAAATTATAGTATAAGATATTGGATATTGTTCTTGGTGTGATTTTGTTTACCCTTTCAAGAACTTTTATGCTGATTTTGTTTTGAAGTATATGAAACTATTGATAGATATTTTTCTACTTGCATGTGTTTCACTGACCTTTATGCCCATGTTTGGTTCTACAATTGACCTTTATGTTTGAAACAGTCAAAATTGATTCTATAAAATTGATTTTGACATGTTTACAATTGCTTTTGAGCAATAGCATTTGAGTGTAAATATAATTTGATACATTGATATATTTAAACATAAATCAATTTACCTTCAAGTTTTCAACTCAATTCTAATCAGAATTAATCTATTTTACAGAGAACCAATTCACTCAATAAATCAATTCTTATTAATATTGTTTTGCAAATGCCTTATGATTGAATTTCCAAAATGACTTCAGATGTTTCATTCATGGAGGAGGAAATGGACAAGATAGAAGGTGAAAGGAAAATCCAAAAGCAAGATCAATTGTTCTGTGTTTGATTACATGCATGTTGCATGCATCTTTATCACTTAGGGTTTATGAGACCAATATTTAATAGGACAATTTATCTCTTTTATTTATGCACTTTTTTTAATATTATGCTTGTAAGAGACTTGATATTCCGGATTTATGTCATTTTAGTTCTATGGTTTTACATTTTTAGCATTGGAGTGTATGTTTGCATCATTCAACTAATTGATTTATCACTTGAGATTATTTGAAAACATCATTCATGATATTGTGATTGCTAACAAAAAATTCACAATAACTTGATCAAGTTATTGACTTGAAATGATTAATAATTTTTTTTAAAGATAAATTGTTTAGAAAAATCTAAATTTTATTTTTAAATTAGAATTTACTTATTTGTTGCCAAACTTCAGATTATGAAGTATTCTTTTTTTTTTAATTATTATTATGAAGTATTCTTTTTTTTTTAATTATTATTATGAAGTATTATCTAGAAACGGAGAATGTTAAAAAAAAAAAATCATAATATTGTTGAATGTGCATGTTAAGCCCTAAGGGTTTAATATGGAATTATATATAATGTGAGACTGGCCAAATATAAAAAATGGATATGATTCTTTCTTCTGTCTTTTTTCAATTTGGAGAGAGCAACTCTTGTACAGTATTTTTGGTTCATTTTGTTTGTTGGCTGTGCTTTTTTTGTGAAGAAATATGTTCTGAAAACAAAAGGGACTTACAAAAGGGAAGTCCCTGCAGGAAATTGAGGTTGCATTTCTTGCACAAGAAGCAACATAGATGAACAGAAGATGGTCTTATGGATGAGGTGTATCTATATTTCCATTTATCGAATGATTTGTAGAAACATTTTTGGTGAATGAAAAAAGAATCTTGTATATCAATTTTTGTTTGTTAACCCACTGTTTCCCAAGGAAAGAGAACTCTGATAATTAAGAGTTCGGTTGCAAAGTAATATATATAAGTTATTGCTATAAAAAAACGTAACAAGTTATTGACCGAAATATAGTAGCCACCTATTATTATACACCTATTTTAAAAATACACAAAAAATATTTGTCGACAAAATTTTGATGTTTATTGATGTCACAATCTAAAAATCAAAATAAAGTGAATCAAAAACCAGTTCATAGATGCAAATTGATTCTAAACCGATTCAATGAGGTTAATGGACTTCTTCTAAACTCTTTATGATATTTTACTTTAACTTTAAATTTTGTGAAATATGGTTTTAGTTCCTTTAATTTTATTTTCATTATGATGAAAGTCGTTCTATTTGTCTCCGTAGGATAGCTCAGGTGGTATGAACTGATGGACATATGGATTGGGTAGGGAGCAATTTATCTCTCCGATGTACCAAAAAAAAAAAGTCATCTTTTTTTTTGATATCAATGAGGGCCTTAGCCCGAAAAAATAAAGTCATTTTATTTAAAAGGAAAACACATTTCACTCATTTTTCTCTATTGAAGAAAATTCAATTACTTTTGATTCAACTATTACTACAACGAAGTTATTTTTGTATTGGGATTGGAAGAGTTTCAATGATTAATAAACAATCAGCCAAATCGATGACGACTAGGTCGCCGGTTTTCGTGCCCGTTGATCTCCTCATCCTGTTTCTATCATTACTTCCTGTAAAATCTCTACTTCGATTCAAGTGCGTAAGTAATTCCTGGAACTCTCTCATTTCCGATCCCAATTTTGTGAAGTTCCACCTCAAGAAATCAACATCACGAAATTCTCACTTTACACTGATCACTCATCACATGAAACTTAACAAGGGAGATTCCTCATATGGTAGTCATGGTGAATGTGTGAGTGATGATTTCAGTATTATTCCATACCCTATAAGTTCTTTACTCGATAACCCGTCGTTTACCCTTTTCGCTGATCATCACTATCTTTTGAGTGAAAAAGATTGTTCTGATATAGTTGGTTCCTGTAATGGATTAATCTGTTTAACCGGTTATCGCTTCTTAAGTGGAACATATGGAAATCAAGAGTACGATCACTGGCTCCGTTTATGGAACCCAGCCACTAGGGCAATTTCAGAAAAATTTGGATGTTTTTGTGGTGATCGTGGTTTTAGCTTTAGTTTTGGTTGTGATAATGCCACCGGCACTTTTAAAGTGGTTGCGTCACATTACATTCATAATCAATCTACAAGCGAGGTCAGAGTTTAAGTTTTGGTGATAATGTTTGGCAAAATATTCAAAATATCCTTGCTAATGAATTTCAGAAAATCGGTGTTTTTTATAATGGCACTCTTAACTGGTTGGCTGTTCACAAAGACATTCCATACACTTGGTTTAATACTGTTAAGCAGTTTGTTATTCTTTCTCTTGATCTAGGGACTGAGACATACAATCTGTATACGTTGCCTCGAGGTTTTGATGAGTTGCCGCCTGTACAACCAACTGTTAGTGTGTTGGGGGATTGCCTTTGTTTTTCTTATTCTTACAAGAAAACCGATTTTATTATATGGCAGATGAAGAAATTTGGGGATGAAGAGTCTTGGACTCAATTTCTTAAAACTAGTTATCACTATCTTCAGGACTTTAGTTACAATACACTGATGTATTATATGCAATTATCGCCATTGATTCTTTCTGAGGATGGTAATACGCTGATATTGCATTTTAGTGGAGAAAGTCAAGCAATTCTCTATAATTGTAGAGATAATAGAATGGAGAGTACAGATGTTACTGTGCATAAAACTATTATTTTTGATGGAACTAGCAATCATTTATGTTGGTATTTGGCTAACAGTTTTGTTGAAAGTTTAACTCCGGTTAACTGAAAGTAAGTTCATCTTTCATGATTTATTTGTTTAAATTTATCTAAATTCATATATGTTGTGTTAGAATAGAAAATATAATACCTGACCAAAAAAAATAAAAAAATATAATACTTGAAATTAGAATAGAAAATATATGCATAAAGTTTAAGTTATATATTGTTGAGAAAAAGAATTATGATTAGAGGTTTTCATATTAATATATTATATACTAAATGTTAGTTGGTTCAGTAGCGATTTAGCATTGAATTTGATAGGGAGGACCGTGGTTCGATCGCCTGCAACTGCGTTTGATACTAGAACTGATTCCCGAACCAAATTAAAACTCAGTGTGTCTATTTTTATGTTTAAAACTCAGTTATCTATGTGTATTTGAAGCCTAAAAACACTTTTGCAAAAAGATATACATATATATAGTTATTGGATATTGTTCTTGGTCTGGTTTTGTTTATCCTTTCAAGAACTTTTATGCTGATTTTGTTTTGAAGTATGAAACTATTGATTGATATTTTTCTATTGCATGTGTTTCACTTACCTTTATGCCTATGTTTGGTTCCACATTTGACCTTTGTGTTGAAACAGTCAAAATTGATATATTGTTAAAGGTGTAAAATTGATTTTGACATGTTTTGTTGCTTCCAATCAATAGAATAGTATATATCTTTTAAGTTATGCACTAGGTTTAAACTGTATTTTGTTGAGAGAATATCTCTCTACTATTATTAGACTTGTTGCTTTGTATCTCTATACTTAAGGTTTAAATACATTAACTTGGTTATAAATATCAAGTTTCTATCTTAAGTTTTTAGGTCATTATTATCAATAATATTCAGTTTTATTATTTTCTCATCTTTTCACCTAAATATCTTTTGAGTGTAAACGTAATTTTATACTGATATTTATATTGTTTGATTCACTTATACATTGATATATTCAAACATAAAATCAATTTACCTTTAAGTTTTCAACTCAATTCTAATAAGAAACTATTTTATAAAATCAATTCATTCAAAATCAATTTCTTGTTACCGCAGATCAAATACGCTATGTGGAAGAAAGCCTTATGAGTTGTTGATTGTTATCTTATTGTTTTGCAATTACTTAAGGATCATATGATTGAATTTCCATTATCACTTTTTGACTTGTCTGTATACTTTTTAATTCCTAACATACTTTTTTGGCTATTTTATTTGCTAGTTTGCAGGTGGAAGAAATTTTCCAAAATCACTTCAGATGCTTCATTCATGAGGAGGAAATGAACAATTGTTCTGTGTTTCATTACATGTATGCATGCATCTTTAACTTATAGCTTTTATGAGACTAATATTGAATAGGACAATTTAGTATAAGACACATTTATCTCTTTTTTTTTATGCACTTTTTAAATTAATATGCTTGTAAGAGACTTTTTTTTTTACTCATGCTTGTAAGAATCTTGATATTCCGGATTTATGGCTTTTTAGTTTTATTGTTTAATCTTTTTAAGACATATATTTTTCTTATAGCATTGAAGTGTATGTATGCATCATTCAACTAATTGCTTTACCACTTGAGATTATTTGAACACATCATGATATTGTGATTGTTAACAAAAACTTCACAATAACTTAACTAAAACATTGACTTTAAGTGATTAATAAAAAAATTTTAAGATAAATTATTTAGAAAATATAAATTTAATTTTCAAATTAGAATTTATATTAGTCAAAAAATTAGAATTTACTTATTTATTGCCGAACTTCAAATTATCAAGTATTTTTTAAAAACTGAGATTGTTAAAAAATCACAATATTGTCGAACGTGCATATGTTAATCCTTTTAGTGCATTTTTGATGTCAAGAGAAATGTGTCAGAATCAACCGTGATTTATTTTTCATAAACTATAAATTATGACATATTCACCGTAATATCAAAAATAAATATAAACTACATAGGCTAAAGCGCGCTTGATATGAAATTTTAATTTAGAAGTTAATTATAATGGCAAACAAAGATTAAAAATGGTTATATGATTATTTTTTCTGTCTTTTTTTAATTGGAGAGTTTTTATTTTTTGAAGCAAAAGGGACGCAGAACGATAAACCAAATTCAATCAAACTACATAATTGTCCAAACGATAATTTTTAATTGGAGAGTTGCATGAATGATTTATTAATAAAGTTTCTTGTTATTAATCTTTAGAAAAAAATATCCTCTACACACAACCTGTAAAAATTAATCTTTTAACATAACTAAATTCAGAGATTAACCTCTCTAAGTCGCACACAACATATTTGAGTGTTAATTGTTTATGATATATTCCACACATTTGACTAAACTATTTATCCAAATTTTGAGCATATCTAATCTATCTGGCATTAAAGAAAAATTCTTAATGCCCCCTAAAATAATATCAAAAACAGAAACGTGATTTTGCACGTTTTGCCAATTTGCTATAGCCAAATGGAAAATAAATAAAAAAACAAGAAAATAAAATTATTATGAACTATGAATGAGTGTAATTTAAGCAACATTGAACTTCCCCCTCAAAAATTATCCTTATATATATGTAACATCTTGAATTGAAAGAAAGAAAGATTAGGAAAAACCATAACCAAAACAATTCTCCCAATAATCAACTTTTTTCAAACTCAATTTTCGTCACCGCAGAACCAAACACACACAAACAGAATCATCAATAATCACTTATCACCAAAGTTTTTGATTGAATAAAGAAAGAAAGAAACAAACAAACAAACACAGTTCCACTCCACCTACCTCTACCATTCAGCTACCTTATTATTATTGTTACTACAAATAGTTTGAAACTAAAATGAGAAGAAACTCATTTAGGACTTTTCACAAACACTTCACATTCATTTCTTTTCATAAACCTCTTCACTCTTATGCTTTTATAACTTCTTCTACAAACCCCCCCTTCTCTCAATTTCAGTCATCATACTCTTGTGAGTTTCTCTTATTTCCTTTTTCTATTCATTGGTTGCTGACACTAGAATTTGGTTTCGTACTTATATTGATTGAAAACTTAGGTGTTTTATGAAAATTATTATTTTGATGTTGAATTTGATATAAGCCTGCTTAATTAAGCACTTATTTATGCATAAGTTATTTATGTAATAGATGATAAAATAAAGTCAAACTCTTTTGTATAAGCTACAAGTTGTTTTCATTAGTTGAAAAAATGGAAATAACTTATGTATACATCATAATTCATAAGCTGTTTTCGTAAACTCTCCAAACAATTTCACATGTGTTTATGCTCGTAGATGAGCTCAAATAAGTCGTCGAAACAGACTCATAGTAATATATTTGTTCAATTTTCTTTAAGTTTGACTACAAGAAGATTAAGAGGATAAAAAGGTCACTTTTTTCCTCTGGGGTGACCGTCGATTAAATAAATGTGTACCTGCATGATTTCATTCTAAAGGTTGTAGTAGTATCAAATTCTTAGTTATCATAACTTGCTGAAATTCCACAGTTTGTAAGTATGAGGTTTGCTTTGAGTTTTTATGAGTATCTGATGATTATGAAATTTCTGTGCTTGAGAGTGTACAAGGAATATATTGGTTCTGAGCACTTATAAGTTTATTGATTAGTCCCTTGAGAAAAAGGCCAAATAATCAATACCCTGATTGGTTACTATGCATAATGTTGACATTGTTTAGTATGTACTAAATCCATTTGTGATGGTTTCTTCTTTTTATATAGCATCTCCATCTTCTACGTTTATGGAGGTACTCAAAACATTTGCTAAGCAAGACCTTGTATCCCATAGAAATGTTGCTATCAGAGCTGATCAGAAGAGTTATAGTTACATGCAACTTATTTTGTCCGCACAGAAGATATCTAATCTCTTGTGTGGAAGTGATGCCAAAGCTGTAAGTCATATCTAATTTTCTTGGTTTGTCCGAACACTTTACACTGACCATATAAAAGCTTGAAAGTAACAGGAGGCATTTTTTTGAAAGTTATTATGTTTTGATCATCTGCTTAGAATTGAAGCGTTATTAAATGCTTAATATGTTGCTTGGCACTTGTGGATTGTGGTTATGTTATGGGAGTGTGATACTACAATCATATTATATATATGCAGAAAATAATTTAGTCAATTATTGATGGTACCAAAATCTAGGGAAATCTTGGTGGAGCTCGAATAGGAATTATAGCCAAACCCTCTGCTGAATTTGTTGCTGGAATACTTGGGACTTGGCTTAGTGGAGGTGTTGCTGTTCCACTTGCAGTCAGCTATCCAGAAGTAGAGCTCCTTTATGTGATGAATAATTCGGTATGCTTTAGAAATCCTCCCTTTCTTATATAGCTCCACATTACCGTTTTCTTTTATTTGTTTAACATATGACTTGTGAACATTATGAAAGTCGGGATCATAAATTTTTTCCTTCTGTCTTCATACCGGATTTATCTGTAGACCTTTGCCCGTGTAAAGTAAATGACATAAATACCGTATATATTATAGATTTCATAATGTACCTAAGGAAGGAAGCATTGGTTATATGTACAATAGTTAGGCTATCTATTTATTTATTTATTCTGTATGACCTTTATGCTTCTTCTTTTTTGTGTGTGGATTAAATCTTAATAGAAATTTGATTATAATTTGGCTATAGGACACATCTGCAATACTGAGTACTGAAGATCATAGTGAATTAATGCAAAACATTGCCAATAAAACCTCTTCTCAATTTTTTCATCTTCCACCTGTTGCAAATAATTCTTTAGAGAAGAGCAGAGGTGAACATTCACATAATGGAGAAATTGATTCAAACAGAATTTTCCTGGAGAATATTCAAAGATCAAGTATGAATATCACAGTTTTAGCTTTTAAAAATTGGATAGAGCAGAATCTTTTGGTAGCATTTTTCTGTCACTTCTTTCTCATCATTTGTTTTTCATATCCTTTGGCGTAGGTGAAGATCCGGCACTCATTTTGTACACTAGCGGAACAACAGGTAAACCTAAGGGTGTTGTTCATACACATGGAAGCATCATCGCTCAGGTATTAGATGAATCCTATTTACTAATACTAGTTCTATACTGGTTCTATTATTTCTCAAGTTATTTAGAGGGAATAATCTAATCATAAAAATACTGCTGTCTGTAACTTAATTTTAGTCGTAGCGTGACCCACTTTAGTCCTTGTGGACTTGAGCATGTCAATCCATTTCTATTTTGTTTTTATTTTATTTTTCTTTAATTTTTATTTGCAATTTGTTGTGATTTTAGGTCCAATCCTTGGCAAAAGCGTGGGAGTACACATCTGCTGATCAGTTTTTGCACTGTCTACCGCTGCATCATATCCATGAAAGTTTTTTTGTTTGCATTACTCAATATTTTTGTAATTAGATAACAGTAATATATTGTGTATTTTCTGAATAAGTGATTTGGGATATCTTTACAATGTCAATCCTTGACATACATGATATACATGTCCACGGGCTTTTCAACGGTTTACTGGCACCTCTCTATGCTGGCTCCACGGTAATTTACTCTCATAACAAATACAATTAGAAAAAATTGATAGTCTCGGTACAAGTGGCATTAAAATATGTAATATCCATTTTGAATATAGATTTTTTTTGTGCTAAGAATCTAATTGTCTTGTTGAAGGTCGAGTTTTTGCCAAAATTTAGTGTCAGGGGAGTTTGGCAGAGATGGCGCGAGTCATATCCAACTGAAGGATCGAAGGTTGATGATGCTATAACTGTATTCACTGGAGTAAGTCATCTTATCAACATTCCTTAGATCTATGATATGGTTCAATTTTTGTTATAGTGCCTTGGTTTGTGTGTGTAGTCTAGGCCTGGCTGAAGAATGAAGATAAAATAAATTTGCTGCCATAATCATAAAAGATGGCATTTATAGGCCATATGATGGTGTTCTTTTTATTCTTGAAAAATTAATAATTTTCACATTTCGTGCATAAAAATCCTTATGCATACTATTTGGAAAACTTGCCATGGGTGACCTTATCATAGTTAAATAATTTTAATTGAAGGTTCCAACTATATATGCCCGATTAATTCAAGGTTATCATGCAATGGATCCGGAGCTACAAGCTGCTTCAGCATCTGCTGCAAGGAACTTGCGTTTAATGGTAACTTACTGTTTCCATGCATCATGGGTTTTTTTGTCAGAATTTTAGAAAATAAAGATTATTCTTTATTTTTGTAATTTGACTTAAAATCATTTTGTAAAACTTATTGGTGTGGCAATTATCATATGCATATACTCACTGCAATTAATGCTATGTATGCTGAGTACTACTGACTCAACTCAATCGCTGAAGTCTGATATATTATCATGCTATTATACAGATGTGTGGGTCCTCGGCACTTCCTCAGCCTGTTATGCAAGAATGGGAAGCCATCACTGGGCATCGTTTATTGGAGCGATATGGCATGACTGAAGTAAGTTCACTTTTTGCAAGAGTTGTATTTTACTACAATTCTCATTAATTTTGTAACGATTTTTTATACGAATCTTACATTTTTGTATCAATGTTTCTAGTTTGTCATGGCATTGTCAAATCCATTGAAAGGTGAGCGTAAGGCAGGCACAGTTGGAAAACCATTGCCCGGTGTTCAGGTTAGTTGAACTTTGCATTTTTCCATTTGCTATCTATTGATCAAAGAATATCGGCTTGTTGATCTCTCAGTTCCGCCGTTGCATAATCTGTTTACATGATCAGGATTCAGACCCCGCCTTGACAATTTTATAATATGGTCTACCACGAGTTTCTAACAACACTCAATAAATTGATTTTCTGTATGCATAACAGGTCCAGATTCTCGCAGATGGAGAGAGTTGGAGTGAAAAAACTGGAGCCAGCGGTGAGCTTTGTGTTAAAAGCCCTTCACTGTTTAAAGAATATTGGAAACTTCCAGAGGTGCTTACAGAATGTTATGTTCATACATCTAATGATTCTGAAATCATCGATTAGTAATAATTATTACTTGTTCTTCTGATTTTTTTAATCCTACAAACAGTTTCGTATTGATGCTTGATGCATCTGTATCATGATATTTTTCTCATAACCTTGTTATTCCTCACTTCTGTATTCAGCTGTGCATATTGTTAAATTTATTTGAGCAACAGAAGTATTGGAGTTGTATTGGAGTCTCGCATTGCTTAGGTTTCCAGGCTATTGGATGTATAAATGTGTTTGGGCACATTGCTTAGGTTTCCAGGCAGTTGGTTGTATAAATGTGTTTGAGCAATCAATCAAAGATTTTCGCAACTGAATCTTTGATTTTGGATCATCAGCATTGTTGATTTTGATTGAATCAATTAGGATATTTGTTATTGTAATTCTAATTAACTAGGATCTCTTCCTTGTAGAAGAAATAGAATATTAACTAGGATCTCTTCCATGTAGAAGAATTGTAAAATTTTCCTCTAAGAAATTTTTTTTATTTCCATGCAGGTAACGAAAGAATCATTTACGGAAGAAGGATTCTTTAAGACCGGAGATGCCGTTACAACTGATAAAGATGGATATTACATCATTCTAGGACGTAAGGAAATATATATTTCTCTATGCATGTTTGTATGGACATCTGATTTTGTCCTTTAAGTAGTAAAACTTAGATTTTAATGGAAAAATTGTGTGCATTCTCTATTTTTTTTATCAGGTACTAATGCAGATATCATCAAGGCCGGTGGCTATAAGCTGTCTGCATTAGAAATCGAATCAGTTATAATAGAGGCAAGTGGCTATCATTTTCTCATCCTACGGTTGTTATTGTTTTTGTTGTTAACAAACCCTTATATAGTTGTACGATTCGAATGATGTGATATTTCATAATCAAAACCTTTTTGCAGCACCCAGCTGTCTCAGAATGTTGTGTCTTGGGCTTACCCCACAAAGAATATGGAGAAATTGTTGGTGCAATTATCGTGCCAGAAGCCAATGTTAAACAAAAGCGAGATGAAGAGTCAAAGCCGGCTATTAGCCTAGAAGAATTATCCACCTGGGCCAAAGATAAACTTGCACCTTACAAGGTATGGTGCCATGGTCATTGATAACCTTTTTGCAATTATTTTTTCTGGACCTTCCATTTTTATATATGATCTCATTTCTATAGATCCGGTATTTTTGAATAACCTTTTTGCAATGATTTTTTCTGGACCTTCCATTTTTATATATGATCTCATTTCTATAGATCCGGTATTTTTGAAAATTTTATCTCCTCTTTTATGAATAACCTATAATCGCAGATGATACTATGTTATCCAAAACTTGTATTCAAACAAAGAAATAAGTCATGCACATTTTAAGTACTTCAATTTTTTAAAATATAATCATAAGTTGTCGTTGGTGCTATGCAATTAAAGACGAATCGAGAGTAATAATAGAAAATAAAATTTAGACACCAAAACCCCATTTCACCTCAATTAATAGTTATAGATGTGATGCATATCAAGTGAGATCATACGGAGTAAGAAGATTGTATGGTCAAGATTACCTCTTATGCTGTCTCCTAATATGCTCCACTTGCATATGTAAGCATGTACATGTTAATCTATATTATGTAGAAATATCTCTTGCATTCTTATTCTTTATAATCATATACAAGCTGAAGCTGCCACGAAGATGCTTGTGATGCTGATTTAAGTTATCATACTCTCCATATCTTTATGAAAATTTGTATACATACGACTCTGGCGATCTCATTCTGTTCTTTTTATAATTTCATCAATTGTGTTTCCTTGATCTGTCACTTGATTCTTATGTGGGTGGTTTCTATTGAAGTTTACTTACAAAGCAGTTGCTACCTTGATTAAATTGTGCTGAATACTCACCTGCAGAAAAAGTTCACCTGACATTTCAAATCTGATGCATTTATTTATCTTACATTCATCAAAGTTGTAGGAGATTCAAAAGTAAATGTCATGATATTTTGTTTATATTTTTGTTAGATACCAACTCGACTTATTGTGTGGGACTCACTCCCCCGCAATGCAATGGGGAAGGTAAGTTACTTTTGCCTCCATGACATTCTAATTTCGCGTCATTTACCTTTTTGTGTCAAGTGTTTGGATCCTCTATATTGGTGCAATTACTGTAGAAAAATTAGATCTAGGAGACTAGGACTAGAGGATTCAAATTAACTTTCCGTTGGGATCTAAGCACTCTACAATGGTTGCACTGCTGCAGCCTTTTGGGTTACGAGGGTAGCCTAAAACATCAGGGACATCTCTACATTGGGCTTAGAGCAACCACACAAGTGGTTTGGATACCACGTCTTAACCGAAAATCTTATGATATTGAATATATCTTTCCTTTACTCACAATTACATCCAATGAGAGACTTCTCAGTCACTCTTAACACTCCAACAATCTCTCCCTCAAGTGAGTCTATCCATTCATTTAACATGCTCTCCTTGAAGCGGAAACTTCTTCATCCACATATTATCTAGCCTCCGCATTACTCCCACTTGACACTCTAACATAGCCGCTGCAGAGGATCCAATTCTACTTTTTTTTAGGAAGGAAAATTAATTTTTCTTTGTTTGGAATTTCAGGTGAGTAAAAAAGAGCTGAAGAAGATGCTAGTTTCAGAACAGTAAACACCATTTGAATATTTTTAAGACTTACCATATTTATTAGGAGGAGAAAAAAAGAGAGGAAATATAACTAAGTATAACATTTTAAATTCACGAGGATGATTGAATGTAATGTGCCTATGTATCTAGAGATGTATATCAGTGATGAATCTTAAATAGTATTGTTTTCTAACCATTCACATTTTTCTTGTTTACTTTCATTCATGGGAATATAATGATAGAATTGTAGCCACCAATTTTTTTAAGACTTGGTATTCAGCCAAAAAGACCAACTAATCTGAGAGACATCAATCTCATCGTCCACTGGTGGGACCATTACTATATATCTACCAAATGGAATTACATATATGTTTTTAGGATGGAAGTATATTTAACACTCAAGAATTACCATGTCTGTTTGTAGTTTGATGTTTACTGACGTAAGATTCAATTTATGTGAGGTACTTTTGTTCTGCTATGTGTCTATGGAGACACTTTGACTTCTTAAGATTGTCGTTTCAAATTATTATTTTTAAAATATAAGCAAAAAAGTTGATTTTTTTTCCATATTTATTTTTATTTACTGAAGACAAGAAATTCTTTTCCTTTTTTAAGTGAAATTTAGCTTTGGTTGATGTGTGGATGAAATGAAAGGATTATGTTTTACTCCCTCTATCTCAAAATATAAGCAAAAGTAAGTCAAAAAAATTTGATGTATTTGGTTCAAAATCTAGACTAAATACATTCACTTTTGTTGACCAATATTTGCTTATAATTTGAAAGGGAGGGAGTATAGTATTGTGGGTTAATCTCATTCTTGGTGTGATTTGAAGTGAAAAGTTGAAAATGTGAAAAGTATATGATTATGTGTCTTTTATAAGCTGTGCATGTTGATATTTATTGAGTTGTTTATTTTCCACTTTTAATCTAAATAAATGATTTTTCACATGATCAAATAGTAGCGATTTCGTTTTATGAGTGCGGTGGTGTGTTGTTCATCGTCAAATTGGTACGACATTTTTAACTTTCCGTATTGATGCGGTGTTCGTTTATTTCTTTTAAAAGATCATTTTCAACTAAGAAAATGAAAAAGTGTATGCAAATAAACAATATTTTATCTTATTGCACTTGTTAGTAATCATGTTCATGCATTCATGTGTCCAAAAAAAGAATCATGTTCCTACATTTTAAAGATTTATAAGAAATGTTTTCCAAATTGTAAATTCCAATAGTAGCAAAAATATATACCAATTTTGAGTAGTGATTTTGATTCAACTAGGAAATTGAAATATTTTGGCCATAAACACATTTTATTTTAAATTGCACTTGTTAATAATATAATCATATTTCATATTTCATAGCATTTATAGATTAACACAAATTATATGATGTAGTAGAATGAAGTTGCTAATGAGGTGTACAACAACAAGTCTTAGATAAACCTCCAGTATAGCACACTCCACCACTCTTTTTCTTGCCGTGGCAAACATCATTACAATTTGGTTTACTAGTAGGGCCGCAAGGAGCTGAACCTGGACTACAGTCGTATCCACCAGGAACACTCACACTTGTCACAAATCCTGAAAATCAATCCAAATTTAAAAATATTATTATGCAAATGAAAACATATATATTTCCATCTTAAAACTAATTAATTGATTTTTGTTCTTACCTGAACCAATGATTAAAAGAATGCATAAAACACCCAAAAGATATGATTGATTGGTCTGAAATCCCATTTTGTAAAACACAAAAATAAAAAATTGTTTTGAAGAAATAAAACTTACAACTTTTTTTCTGAAAAAAACTTACAACTTATATTTTGCTTTTTGTGAAAAGTACTTGTAACATAATATCCATTATATAGACACGGAAAGTATATATATTGATATTATAAAATATTTTTATTTTAGGAAATATCATTAAATCTCATTTGACTATGATTTTTTACCAAAATTTCATTTGACTTTTTTTTGACCAAAATCTCATTTGACTATTTAAATTTTATATAAAAATATTTTGTTCTATATATTGAAGGGTTAAATGTGTTTTTAATTCTAATAAATTAACCAAATTTCAATTTTAGTACCTATAAAATTTTTTAGCAGGTGTTGGTTCCTTAAATATTTTCTATCGTGATTTTTGATTTCTGTTTTTCATTCAACTCGAGTATATTATTCAAAATTTTAAATTTTTTTCCGCTAACATGTTTAGTGTATTATAGGGATCTCTATTATAAAAGTTAAATTTTTTTTACCAATAGATTAATTTAAAAAAAAAATTAGTTTTTTGCTTTTAAAAATTCATAAATAATTTATCTTACGTTAAAAAATTCTAAATTTTTGTGGGAGAGATTCTTATAACATTATATAAACTTGGATGCAAAAAATTATTCAAAAATGTAAAAGTATACAATAGTTGATTTAAAAGTATGAACCAAAAATTGTTACGGAAAATATTTGAGAGCCAAAAATTGATGATCATTCTTTTATAGAGACAAAAAACAAAATTCAAAATATTTAAAGGGACCAAAAATATATTTAACTTTATATTCAATTACAAAAAATGAAAAAAATAAATATATAGTAGCCAATATGGGACGTTTCGATTGTATGACGCATGAATTTAAATTGATTGTATACTTGCCTAATTTAGTATAGTAGCAAATATGTGAGTTTTTATTGTCAAGATATTTGCTTTTATTTTATTTTATTTTTGTTTTTCACCACCAATTTAATCTGGTTCGGGTGTTAGTTCGGACATCAAGTGATTCCAGGTCTCCCGATCGTAATTACGGGGACTTGAACCGTGGTCATCCCTACCAAATTCAACGTCAATCACCATTGAAACAACTAACGATGTATATTTGCTTTTATTTTGGTAGGTATATTGTGACTTATTTTTGTGATATTGCCTATTATGTGATTTTTATGAGATTTCACATTTATTTAGGGGTTAAATATATTTTTGGTCTCTATAAAATGAGGACCTTATAAGTTTAATGTTTACTTAATTTTTTTTTATATTTTTAGTCCCTATAATTTATTTCTTGCACATATTTTTAGTCCCCACTAAAACAATATTTGTTTAACTATCATTAAACTCTTAAATATTTGAATGATTTTTTTTATAGGTATGTTTAATTAAAACATCATATAAAATTTTACCAAAATTTAGAATTTTTTAACATCAATTGAATTAAATATGAATTTCTTAAATTACAAAATTTTAAGATAAAAGTAACGAAAATCATGACCTATAAATCGAAGTAAGACCTTATAAAAGACACATAATCATACCACTTTTATAACATTAATGCAGTTATTGGTGTATCGGATTGTCAAAGTAAGACATTTAAGCAAGTCTTAAAGAATACTTGTGATATATCTTTAAACGAACTACCTATACCTTGTTTTAAAGGTGATGGAGTTGCTATTAAAATTCCAGAATCTGAGTATATTGTTGGAGTTGACCGTTGTAAGGCTCTTCTTCACGGAAGGTTGATGTTGAAGAAAGGAGATATTCCTCCCACTTTGAATGCTTTGCGTGACAAATTAAGCAATATTTGGAAGGTGCTTGGCAAATGGACTCTCACACTTATTAGTAAGGGATTTTTTGTTTTTAATTTTTCATCTATTGAAGATATACGTAGTGTCCTTGCTGTGGGGGCTTGGAATCTTGCACCGGGATTACTTGTTTGTTTTCTTGGACACCGGATTTTAACATGGACACGGTAAGGAACACTAATGTTCAATATTGGATTAGGATTAATGGACTTCCTATGCAATATTGGAGACCCAAAATTGTATTTGCTATTGCAAGTGGGATTGGAATTCCTTTAGTCATAAATGAAGCCACTAGTGGCAAAAATTTTGGATATTTTGCCAGAATATTGGTCGATCTTGACCTTTTGGATTTCTTACCTAACTCTCTTTTGGTAGAAAGAGAAGGATATGCCTTCAATGTGGATATAGAATATGAGAAACTCCCTTCATTTTGTAAATCTTGTCAAGTAATTGGTCACTCTTTAGCCAATTATCATCGATATAATAGTAGGGAAGAAAAGTATGTCCAAAAAACTACAAAGCAGAAAATTATGGCTAAATATTTCTTAAGAAAGTCATTCTAAACTCGCCAAAGGTTATTCCGGATGATAATACTCAACAAGAATCAACTATACCCAATATTATCAATGATCCACAACAAGTTGAAGAAGTTCATGAGGAAATGGTATTACCAAATATTACTACAGAAACAAATCCTATGCAAGTCCCGATACAGGTTCAAACTACAAATTTGGAGGAGAATCATGTTAAGAAGCATATAGAAGAAGAACAACGAGATAATAAATATCCTGATATGCGTATTGTTGGCTCTTGGAGTGATGCAGTGACAGAGAATGATTATGTTCGAGATCCTCCATTTTGGAGTGGTGGAAATACGACTATCATTGTTACAAATGATAATATAAATCCTATTGTTGCTCCTGACTTGGAGATATTACAAAATTTAAAAAATAAAAATGCTAGAGAAATTCAGCATAGGATATATACTGATGAAGAAGAGACAGCTGCAGCTATAAAATATTTGCAGAATCGTTCTAGTACGACAAATGAAGAGCCTTTTATAGAATTGATCTTTAAGACCAGGGATGGACCTAGAGATTTTGAATAGCAAGGGCCAATATATAACAAATTATGTAACCGATAGATTATAAATGGTACCCAACTAACAACGCAAGTGCAATGGTGCTAAAAAATGGTTTGAAATATTAATTTTTCAGATTAAGTAATTAGAATATAATTCTTTATAAAGTGAATAAGTGAGAAATCTCGAATTCCAATTCTAATCTCTACATATTATAATATTTTTATCAACATAAACAAAAAATGTAAGATTTAAAGCACACGCAACTCACAAGAAATAAAACTTGCGCAAAATAATAAAGGGAGAAATCGATGACTTGCATATATTATTACTATATTATATTAATAATTTATACATATAAATATAGGACATACAATAGTAGTAAGAGGCCAAAAATCTAATACTATAAAGCAATGCAATGAAGAATATATATAGAAGAAGTTAAAATGGTAGTGAGATGGTAGTGAGGGTCTTGGCCCTCAATTTGATGAACGTGGGTCCGTCCCTCTAAGACAAAAAAAAGAAAGAAAAAATTATGCAAAAGAGATTTAAAGTACATAACACCTAGGCAAATTATTTAATGTTGATTTTTTTTTTTTTTTAACTTTTACCTTTGATTTTTTTTTGTTTTTGGGTTAGGTTTATGTCCCCAATTTTTTGTTTTCCCTTTTATTTTAAAATAAACTTTTCCTGCTTTAAAAAAAAGTGTTTTTTCACATAATCAAATTTTTTAGTTGTTTTATATTGTAGTGATTTCGTCGTATGAGCGTGATGGTGTGTTGTTCATCGTCTGATTACATTGGTACGATGTTTTTTATTTTCCTTCTTGATGCGGTGTTCGCTTATTTCTTTTGAAAGATCATTTTCAACTAAGAAAAAGAAGAAGAAGTGTGCAAATAAACAATATTTTATCTTATTACACATGTTAGTAATCATGTTCATACACATGTCAAAAACAAATCATGTTCATACATTTTAAAGATTTATACGAAATGTTTTGTAAATTCCAATAGTAGCAAAAATACCAATTTTGAGTAATGATTTTGATTCAACTATGAAATTGAAATATTTTGGCCGTAAACACAATTTATTTTGAATTGCACTTGTTAATACTCATTTTTTTTTGAGTCAAAAAAAAAATACTCATTTTTTTTTGACGATCCAAAGCTAAATTCAAGCGCATTTATTTATTTAGATTGTAATAATATCTATATCTATATAATATACTATTTACGAATCTACTATAAAAAAACTATTTTAGGAAACAATTAAAGTCTCTTCTCACATTCATCGAGTATTTATTATTTCATAAGACACATTAATAAGATTTAATTGAGAAGATTTTTTTTCAAAAAACTATTTATTTAATTGTAAAAAACATTTACGTAATTAATTTAATACTTTAATTTGTAAAGAGATTTATTTTTAATACTCTATAATGCAAAAAATATAAAAGAAAAAGAATTAATATTATTATGATCAAGTTTATATAAATAATAACAATTTTAACTAACAAGGTCAAAATTAATAAGATTTTTATTGAAAAAATGATTTATCTAATTGTAAAAAAACATTTACGTAATTAACTTAATTTAATTAATTAATACTCTAATTTGTAAAAAGATTTATTTTTAATACTCTATAATGCAAATAATATAAAAAAAATAATTTATATTATTATGATCAAGTTTAAATAAATAATAACTTCCTAAAAAATTTTAGGCTAAATTTCTTGATCAAAATCAATTATTTTTTACCAATTGAGTCAACTTTCATTAGTTATCCACACAAATCAAGCAATTATGAAATTTAAGTTATTAAAATTGAGCAATTGTGAAATTTTGTGAGTTAAAATCAAGTAATTGAATTATCATTGCAAAATCTCTATGGAAAATCACACGAGATATTCACACATTAAGATACCATTCAATATAATTATTTTTATTTAAAAAATTTATAAGAAAACACATGGGATACACCATTCAAGGTACTATTTAGAAATACATAGAATACACGCAATCAAAAAATTATACGAAAACACACGGGATACAAACACACTTAAACATATTTAATTTAAAATACCACATTAGTAATTTTTATTTAAAAAAAGAATTTTATTTAAAAAAAGACAACGGGGCTAGGAAATACAAAACATGGTAAACTTGAGGGCCGAAATTGAACAATTGAAATTTAGGTTATTAAAATTGAGCAACTATGAAATTTAGGAAGTTAAAATCAAATAATTGAATTATCAATACAAAACCTCCGTGGAAAATCACACGGGATAGAAACACAGTCAATATACCATTCAATATAATTAATTTTTTTCTTAAAAATATATATAAGAAAACACAAGGGATACACACACACATTCAATATACCATTTAGAAACACACGAGGCATACATACTAAAAAAATTATAAGAAAACACACGGGGTACAAACAAATTTAAAAGCATATTTTATTTAAAATACCACATAAGTAATTTTTAATTAAAAAAAGTCAATGAAACTAGGAAATGTAAATTGGGTTAAACTTGAAGGCCAAAATCGAACAATTGAAATTTAGATGACTAAAATCAAACAATTGTGAAACTTATGAAGTTCGTTAAAATCAAATAATTGAATTAGCGATGCAAAATCTCTGTGGAAAATCACATGGAATACAAACAAATTGAAGATACCATTCAATATAATTTTTTTTTTAATTTTTATAGGAAAACACTGTGATACACACACATTCAAGATATCATTTAGAAACACACGGGATATACAGACATTCAAAAAATTACAAGAAAACACACGGGATACGAACACACTTAAAAGCATATTTTATTTAAAATATCACATTGAAGAGATACTTTTTGGATCGAAGGAAGGTTCTTGGCTTTAGTAATTTTTATTTAAGAAAAGACAACAGGGATAGGAAATAAAAAAACGTGGTAAACTTGAGGGCCAAAATTGAACAATTGAAATTTAGATTACTAAAATTGAACAATTGTGAAATTTAGGGAGTTAAAATCAAATAATTGAATTACATTGCAAAACCTCGGTGGAAAATTACACAGGATAGACACACAGTCAATATACCATTCAATATAATTATTATTTTCTTATAAAATTTATAAGAAAACACACGGGATACACACACATTCAAGATACCATTTAGAAACACACGGGGCATACATACTAAAAAAATTATAAGAAAACACACGGGGTACAAACAAATTTAAAAGCATATTTTATTTAAAATACCACATAAGTAATTTTTAATTAAAAAAAGTCAATGAAACTAGGAAATGTAAAATGGGTTAAACTTGAAGGCCAAAATCGAACAATTGAAATTTAGGTGACTAAAATCAAACAATTGTGAAACTTAGGGAGTTCGTTAAAATAAAATAATTGAATTAGCGATACAAAATATCTTTAGAAAATCACATGGGATACAAACAAATTCAAGATACAATTCAATATAATTATTAATTTTTTATAAAGTTTTTATAGGAAAACATACATGATACCACACACATTCAAAATATTATTTAGAAACACACGGGGTACACACACATTCAAAAAATTATAAGAAAACACACGGGATACAAACACACTTAAAAACATATTTTATTTAAAATACCACATAAGTAATTTTTAATTAAAAAAAGTCAACGGGACTAGGAAATGCAAAATAGGGTAAACTTAAGGGCGAAAATAGAACAATTGAAATTTAGGTGATTAAAATCGAACAATTGTGAAACTTAGGGAGTTAAAATCAAGTAATTGAGTTAAACTCTCTTTAATCAATAAAATTTTTCTTCTTCTTCTCTGTCATTTAAAATATCACTGTGGAAATTTTTATCAGTTGAATTATCGATGAAAAATATATATAGATTTCAGTTAATCTAATATTCATTTTATATGGTTAAAATGTTAAAATAAATGGACAAGGTAAAACTAAAATTAATTCTACAAATTAAATATTGTGCACGAATTTTATTTTTCTTTCCTGCCAAGTAGTTTAGTGGTAAAAAATTTATCTCTTAAAATAATTAGGCAGGGTATCTTGATTTCAAACTCTGATTGGGACGTCTCGACTCTTACCAAATAAATTATATTCATAGGAATTATTGTACAAAAAATTCTTACTAATTAAAATATGATAATTTTTATATTATCATTAAAATCAATACAAAGAAGTACAACGTCAATTATATATGAGACAAGTGGTAGCTACTCATGTACCTAAATTTTCTTTATGAGTACGGTATCCAACAATGTAAGTTGGACGCCAAATTTTTTTCTAAAATATTATATACACATTTAAAAATAAGTATATTTAAATTTAATTATTATTAAAATAATTTAAAAAAAAACTTATATCATAATCAAACTGTTCTATCCGGTCCAAAGTCTTAACTCCAAGTGTTGATGTCACGGTGGTGATAGGTGATTACTACGGTGGCTCAGCTCCTTGACACAGGGGGGGGGTACCTGCACGAAAGGGACTCCGACGCTCAAGTCAGTAAGTGTGCAAGAAGAGAGCATTAGGGTTCAGAATCATACCATGAGGTGGTGTAAGACCACCTATTTATAAGCGTTTTGCCTTGGAGGACAAGAAGGATTCCGTGTAGGAATCCTGGCCATTGGAGTTTGTGACGGTTTATCCAACGGTGGAGATCCCAAGGTATTGCTTTATCCGTCTACAGCGTGTGCACTGTAGCTTTGGGATGGAATGCCCTTGGGATGCGAGGCGGGTCCCCACATGTTAGTGGGCTTGGACTAATACTTGTATTGGGCCTTTGGCCAGTCCAGAACAGTTGCCCCCGAAGTCAATGGCTGCAGATGTAGTCTAAGCATTGACTTGATTATGCATATTTCCGTCAAGGAGTTCCTGCAAGGGTTAGTCCCACAATGGTAATAAAGTGAAGAAAAAGTTTTTGGGAAAAGAAACTGATCATACCGTGTGGAATCCCGTACCCTATTTATATGCCCCCGGGTACGGTTCTGTCTTGATATAGTGATGACGTGTCATTCCGTCTTCGATGCAGTAATTTGTTGCCGGATTTATGCTTGCCGTATCTGAGGTGAATTTATATCCGTTTGAGAAATTGAATCGTTTCATCTTTATTGGAGGTGTGGGACAGCTGTGATTTACTGAAACGTCGTGGTAGCATTAAAAGCGCACGCGTGTCCTCTTTTACTGCGCATTTACTGCGCGCACGTCACTAGCTGTTGTAGGGTACTCAAGTATCCGTTGTTCGAGGTTGGATCTGGGCCGTTGATTTCAATTCTTCGTATTCCCTCCATCTAGGCCGTTTAACGTGCCTTTTCGAGGGCTATAAAAACCCAAGGGTTACTCCATTGTTTCTTTTCGCATCCTTGTTTTTGCAATCCTTATTTCTACTGTTTTCGGCGATTCTCTCTCTCGCTCTTTCTGGATTTCCTCGATTCCGATTCATCATCAGTAATCATTACTCCTTCAGAAAATCATCTTCAATCCGCAAGGTACTTTCGCTGACCTTTCTTCTTTATCGATTTATTTCTCTCTGTTTGTATCATTATGGCCAATACAGGAGAGTTGATAGTTTTGACTGATAGTGATGAGAGTTTTATGAGCGATAGTGAGTCTTTGTTCTTGAGGGATGATGAGGTACTCTCTGATCAAGAGTATTTTGAGGGGCCAGTTTATAGGAGGAGATGTGAAACGGTGGTCATCCCAGATGATGGTGAAGGGATGACCTATGAACAAGCCCATTATGACGATCTTGATGTTTTCACTGTGAGTGTCGAGTGCTTGAAGAAATTTTATCCTAAGGATGCTGAGTATATCTTGACGGATGGTCTAACCCGTACCTATTATAATCACGATTGTGAGATGGCTGTTATTAGGTTTAGTAATGACCGGATCCAGGAGTATAAGAAGTACTTTGAGGAGCAGTTGTCTATTGGGATTTCCAATGTAAATTTGCAGCATCTTCTTTTTAAAGGAAATGACGCCATGGCTGACACTAGTGTTGAACTTGCCAAGCTTGCAGCGAAGAAAACGAAAGAAGTGGAAGAGATGGTGAAAGAGGTAAAAACGGCTTCGGTCTTGCCAGCAGATGCCAATAAATATCAATGGGTGGTGTCAAGTGTTCTTGGCGTGCCCTGCGATTATGCCCGGAAAAAAATCTCTTACCGGTGCATGTAAAAATGTTGGTTCTTCTGAAGATTGGAGAATCACTATCCCGGCAATAGAGAAGAGACTCTGTTCAATGTATGCAGAGTGTGGGATTTCCTTGCCGGAGGTGCTAGTCAGCACTTTCCAAGTTCGCCTTCCCTTCACGGAATTTGAAGCTGGTTTGATGGCTCATCTCCGCCTTGCTCCTTCACAAATTCACCCGTCGTCGTGGGGGTTTATAAAGGCGTTTCAGTTCTTTTGTACTTATGCTGGTGGGAACGCTACTGTTCCTTTGTTCATGAACCTGTTCGCCTTGAATAGGACCAACAAGGACACTTCTGATCCCCAAGGTTTCGTTTCTTTCCGTCAAAGAACGAAATATTTTGAAGTATACCAAGATTCCTTCAAATGGAAACGGGGTGAATATTACTTTGTGCTCCCAGTCTCGGAGGGTGCGCATCGTAGTCTTTGCCATTTACCTGTGGATGGTCAAGCCCACCCTGTTGGTCCAGTGAATTTTGATGATTATTCCGTCATCACGGAGTTATCTGATGACGAGGGAGAGATTCATGTCAGCGGATCTGGGGAGATCCCTCGTCAACAACTTGTTGACGAGGTGGCCCCCATTGTTGTAAATAATGAAGTAATTGCTCCTTGTAGATCTAAGTTCCCTAAACACTGGTACCAGAGACATTTTTTGCTCCCTTCTAAGGAGTATTTGTATACGGAAGGGGAGTTGAATAAGGCGGAACGCCACTTGAAGACAGAAATTCAAAGATTTTGTGGTCAAACTTCAGACGGGAGGGTTTATGGTTTTATTGAAACAAGGAGATTAATGGGCTGCAAGTCTGTAGATGCCCGTAATAAAGCCTTGGGTGAGGATTCTTTTTAACCATTCTCTTGACGGATGTGTCTTGGTGTTGTACTTATTAACTTTTTCTTTCTTTGTTCTTGTAGATAAAATGAAGAACGATCTCTTGGCCAGGATGAAGAGCAAGAGGCAAGCTGCTCAAAATCAAGGTCAGACTTCTCGCGGCGCTGGATCTCAACCGGAGAATATTCAAAATGTTGTTCAGCCTATTCCTGCTGTTGATTCGGTTGAGATTCAGGTGCCCACTCCTGTTAATGAGCCTGCTCCTGGGTCTACCCCGCAACCTCTTGACGGAGAAGACAAGGGGAAGGCGGTGGCGAGTAAGGCCAGTATTCCGTCGACGATCCCTGTCCAAGCTATTACGGAAAAACTTATTTCCCAACTGGGTGCTGGCCCTCAACCACAAGCAAAGGCTGCTCCTGTCAAACCTTCTTCACGGACCCTCCCTTCTTCAACAAACAAACCTCCTCCTGCTGCCGGAAACAGGGAGAAGACTCAGCACAAAAGGGGGAGAGATCATGCTGCTGCTGGTAAATCTCCTAAACGAAGTCGGACAACCCGTGAAGGTAGCAGTAGTCGTGATTCTGAGACAACGCCTCCTGCCCAGGTGATTGTTTCGACTCGTGCTCCTCCTCCTCCATATAAGCTTCCTCCCGTCCTTCACAGTTCCGCCGCACTTCATCCAAAAACGCTCCGGGGCATGGTATCCAATGAAGATTTTGAACATGTTGGTGCCATGTCTGTGGCTCAACGTCAAGAAGACCTCGCCCGGATGGCTTTTGATCTTCAACGTGCAAGTACTATTGCTCACATGATGGCTTGCGAAGATTATGACATCTTTTCTGGTAACCTGGCCATCAAGGAGTATCATAAATCTGAAGCTTTGGTTGTAGAGCTCCGGGGTGAACTGCAGAAATCTCTAGACAAGCTAATCCTCTTGGACAGTCAATTAAAGACGGCTTTGACTGAGCGGGATCTTGCTCTGGAAGATGTTACTTCCAAAAATGCTCTCATCCAGAAGCTTAAGGATGACTTGGCTGCTGAAAAAGGAAAATATGAAACTGCCAGGAAGAAGCATCAGGAGGAGCTAGCCGGAGTGAGGAAGAGACGGGATGAGCTGCTTGCTAAGGAGCGGGAAGAGGCAGCCAAGAACAAAGCTGCCTATGACGGACTGATGGGTTCCCTGACCCAACATGTGAAAGCTGTAGAGATGTATGGGGAACCCTCTGTTCTGGCGGGGCAAGTTATGACAAAAGATCAAAAATTGGCTGCCCAAAGTGCTGAAATAGAGAAAATGAAGGCGGAGCAGAAGGAGGAGGTGAAGAGACTTGAGGCTGAGAAGGCTGAAGCATTGGATCAACAGATAACGGAGACCAATGATCTTGTCTTTTCTACAATTGTCCCCAACATCTTGAGTCAAGTGGCTTTGCTTCTTCCCGGGGCGACAATTGATTTAGACGCAATTGACCCGTTTAAGAAAGTCGTTGACGGGAAACTTGTTGACGCTACTGAGGAAGAGCAAGCTCCTTTGGCTGCGGGTGAAGAGCAGATTGTGGAAAAGCCAACTGAGGATAAGCCTGATGATTCCACCGCTCCAGTTCATCAAGAGCCAGTCAACACCGAAGGACAGGACGTTACTGCTGACGGAGAGGATGTTGCCGTCAAGGCTTCCGCTGAAGTTGTAGAGGAGAAAATTATTTAATTTTGTAACCTTGTCATTTTTCTTGAATATTTTGTCCTCCCGGTGAGAGTGTTCCCGGTTTTGGAGGTTTTGTTTTGTAATATAAGTACAATATTCCTGTTAATCCAAAATGCAATCTTATGCTTTCTATGTATCCTGCGTGTTATTTTCAAATTTCATTTTAGAATTTGTTTTCACCGGTATGTGTGTTTATCCTTGACGGATAAAACGTTTTCGTTAGGGTGTATAAGTTCCTTTTAAAGGACTTTATCCTTGATTTTGGGATTCCATTTTAGGAATTTATACTTGTGAACGTATTCGGTATCTCCCCTTATTCTTTTTCATGCTATTTATCTTGTAAATATTTTGTGGAATATAACGAAGGCGTCTCGTTGTGAAGAGAAAATTCCGTCACGGGAATATTTTTAGTGTACACGCTTGAGAATTATTCCATCTTAGGAATGTTTATCTATTAGCGATAAACTTGTTCGTTTTTAGTTTGTGCTATGAATAGACTCCTATTAAAAATAATTCCATCATAGGAAAGTACTTTAAAATTAAATCCGTTTTGAAAGGATTTCGTCATGAGTTTTTTAATGCATGTCCCGTCTAGGGTTTGCATGTACTCCGTTTTAGGATCAATTGGTAGCAATTGTGTGGGTGCCTATGTTTAATAGGGCTTGATTTTTAGCCTTATTGTTAAGGTCTTACTGGAGTTATGGGATGATCTAGCCAAGATTCTCCCTCTTCCCCTATGAATGCGCGCTACTTTCAGGTGGCTAGCCGGAAAAGCCATTCATTAAATTGCCTCCGTTGAGAAGGTCTTTTGCCTTTCCTTGAAGGGCTTTTAATTTCTTAACGTAAGTTTAGTGTAGCATTTACACCTTGGTCTTTTCAAAGTTCACGTGTCAATATCTATCTTAAGATATTATAAGTTTGCTGAAAAATAATAGATAAAATTAATTTCTGAATATTCATCACTTCATTAATTCATTAAGTCATTACATGAAGGCTTCCGTTCTAAGACGGGCATAATATCTTCCGTTCTAAGACGGGTACAATGCTTCCGTTATAACGGTAAGCGGGAATCAAAAGACAGTTTTAACTGTAGTATTTCTTCAGCTTAGCGGCATTCCAAGTTCTTGGGATTTTTTCCCCTTTGAGAGTCTCAATTTTATAGGCTCCTTGGCCTGTAGACGCTGTGATCTTGTAAGGTCCTTCCCAATTAGCTGCTAGTTTTCCTTCGGATGCATTTCTTCCGCCAACATCTGCACGGCGGAGTACAAGGTCTCCGGGATGAAAATCCCGTGATCGAACCCTTTTGTTGTACCTTGAAGCCGTTATTTTCTTAACGGCAGCTTCTGTCAACGCAGCGTAATTTCTTTTTTCATCAAGGAAGTCCAACTCTTCTTGGATAGCCATGGAGTTGTCAGCCTCATTTAGAGGGTAAGCTGTTCTCCAACTTAACTCTCCAATCTCCACCGGGATTACGGCTTCAGTTCCATAAGTAAGCCTGAATGGAGTTTCTCCCGTGGTGGAATGGGGTGTGGTCCGGTATGCCCACAATACATGGCAAAGTTCTTCAGCCCAGTTTCCTTTGGCGTCTTCTAACCTTCGTTTCAATCCTCTCAGAATGACACGGTTAGCTGCTTCAGTTTGTCCGTTAGTCTGGGGATGTTCCACGGATGAAAAATGTTGAGTTATTTTGAAGTCCTCCATGAGTTTCTTCATATTTTTGTCAGCGAACTGTGTTCCGTTATCGGTAACGACAGAACGGGGGACTCCAAACCTTGCCAAAATGTTTCTTTTGAAGAACTTGATTACGTTAGCAGCTGTGATCTTTGCTAGTGCTTCAGCCTCGATCCACTTGGTGAAGTAATCCACCGCAACAATAAAAAATTTCACCTGTCCAGCTGCCATTGGGAAAGGTCCCAATATATCCATCCCCCATTGATAAAACGGCCACGGAATGGTCAAGGTATGAAGTTCTGAAGGCGGAGAGTTGTACACGTCACCGTGTTTCTGGCATTTTTCACAGGTCTTTACGAATTCCCTAGCGTCTGCGACCATCGTAGGCCAGTAGTAACCTGCACGGAGCACTTTCCTTGCCAGGGCTTTTCCGCCAAGGTGTTGGCTGGCAATTCCTTCGTGTACCTCTTCTAAGGTGTAAGCAGCTTCGTCTCCGTCAAGGCACTTAAGCAGGGGTGTAGAAAACCCTCTCTTGTAAAGTTGCCCAGAAACTATTGTGTGAGATGGGGCTCTTCTTCTGATTAATGCTGCTTCTTCTTTGTTCGTTGGTAGTTCCCCGGTTTCAATGAATTTCATGACGGGTGAGATCCAAGAACTCTTTCCGTTGCTTCCGTCAAGGGCCATAATTGTTACTCCTTCAGTAATGCTTGGCTTTTCTAGCGTTTCCTGGATGAAGGAGTGGTTAACTCCGCTTCTTCTAGTGCTGGCTAATTTTGATAGGACATCAGCTCTGGTATTTTGTTCTCTTGGAACATGCATGATTTCAAAGTTCTCGAAAGACCCAATGGTGTTTCTGATCACCATTAGGTATTTTTGCAGCAACGGTTCCTTGGCCTGTGCTTCTCCCTTCACTTGTGTTACCACCAGCTGAGAATCTGTCCTCAGTTTCACTTCCTTTGCGCCAAGTTCTTGTGCTAATTTCAAGCCGGCAATGCAAGCTTCGTATTCGGCTTGGTTATTGGTGGTGTTGAATGAAAATCTCAGGGATACTTCGATCACTAGACCTTCACCGCTTTCTAGGATCAATCCTGCTCCACTTCCTTTGCTGTTTGACGAGCCGTCCGTGAAGATGGTCCACTTGGCACACGGTTCATCCGTCACTGGTGTCATTTCCGCCAAGAAATCAACAAAGGTCTGAGCTTTTAATGCTTTCCTGCTCTCGAATGAGATGTCAAATTCTGAGAGTTCCACGGACCATTTTGTCATTCGCCCAGCTAGGTCCGGTCTGAACAGCACTTGTTTGATGGGTTGATCCGTCCTCACCACGATTGAATGTGCCAAGAAATATCTTCTCAGCTTTCTTGCTGCCGTTACTAATGCGAGTGCCACCTTCTCTATCTTCTGATATCTAACCTCAGGTCCGGCTAGAGCTTTTGAAATGAAGTACACTGGGTACTGGGTGACACCGTTTTCCCTTACCAAAGCAGCACTTACAGCTTCTGCTGAGATCGCCAGATACAAGTACAAGGTTTCGTCCTTCATTGGTCTAGATAGCACTGGTGGTTGAGACAAAATTGCTTTCATTTGAGTAAAAGCCTTTTCGCACTCTTCTGTCCATGCAAACTCTGTTTCTTTCCTTAGTAGCTTGTAGAACGGTAACGCATGCTGTGCGGATCTTGAAATGAATCTATTTAACGCAATGAGCATTCCGTTGAGCTTCATAATTCCCTGTTTTGTAGACGGGGCTTCCATTCTGATGACGGCATCGCACTTATCCGGATTTGCTTCAATTCCTCTTTCAGTTAAATAAAAGCCCAGGAATTTTCCCGCCTTCACCGCGAAGGTGCACTTCTCCGGATTCAGCCTCATGTTGAATTTTCTGACTTTAAGAAAAATCGCCTCTAGGTGGGTGCTGTGCAGACTCTCTTCTGCAGATTTGACGATCATATCATCCATATAGACCTCCAGCATCTTGCCGATCTCGCCTTCAAAAACTTTGTTCATCATTCTTTGATATGTGGCTCCTGCGTTCTTTAGCCCAAACGGCATCACATTATACCGGTAATTTGCTCCTTCCGTCATGAAAGCTGTTTTATCGCGGTCTTTAACGGACATAGGAATTTGGTTGTAGCCGGAATAAGCGTCCAGGAAACTTAGCAGTTTGTAACCTGCTGAATCGTCAACCAGTTTGTCAATATTTGGAAGTGGATATGAATCTTTGGGGCAAGCTTTGTTGAGGTCCGTGTAGTCTACACACATCCTCCATTTTCCAAAAGATTTCTTCACTAACACGACGTTAGAAAGCCATTCTGTGTAGTGAAGTTCTGAAATGAATTCCGCCTTCAGAAGTCCGTCTACAATCTCTTGTGCAGCTTTTGTCTTTTCCGGGGATTGTCTTCTCCGTCTTTGGGCCACGTATGGGTATCTTTCGCTAACATTCAGCTCATGGCATGCTACCTTAGCATCAATCCCTGGCATCTCGCTAGGTGAGATAGCGAATAAATCAGCGTTCCTCTTCAAGCATTGGATAAGGTCTTTCCGGACATTTGTTGGTAAATTCGTCCCAACCTTAACTTTTCTGTCCGGATGTTCATCCAGCTGCACCTCTTCAAATTCTCCATCTGGTATAGGCCTACTGAATTCTCCCGGGAGCAGTTTCTGTTGGTAACTCTCATCACCAGATGCGCGGTCATTAGTATGTATATCGATCTTTGCGATAGTGACATCTAATAGTTCGGATCGTGGTGGCGTTACCTTCTCTGGCACATCTACCCGGGGAATTTCTTCAGCTTCTACCATATCTACTGCATCCAACTCCTTCTGCAACTCTTTGTAGCACTTTTTGGTTCCGGCTAGGTCTGCCATAACCGTGACCACTTGGTTCTTCTTGCCGTGGTATTTCATTTTTAAATGAACAGTTGAAGGGACGGCTCCAAGGGCAGCTAGTGTTGTTCTTCCCAATATACAGTTGTATACGGCTTTGCATGGTACTATCAAGAACTGAACAGGGATGGTCATATCATTCTCTTCATTCTTCCCGTCTCCGAATGTTACCTTCAACGTCAAGAACCCCAACGGTTTCGTCAGGGTACCATTGAATCCCTTCAAATCTGAACCTTCATATGGGAATAGATCCTCCTGCTTCAACCCCATTTTATCAAACAGATCTTCGTACATGATGTCGCAGGAGCTTCCTTCATCAATCAGAATCCGGGATACATCAAAACCAGCAATGGTAGCCATGATTATCAAGGGAAGAAGTTTGTTTGGTTTGTTTCCAACTCTTTCGTCATCAGAAAATCCAAGGATGGGCCTCCGGGATGCTGTGCTTGTAGACGGAACATCCTCTATCCTAGACACGGAAAAGATCTCCGCTATTGTTCTCTTAATGGTTCCCTTTGAGGGTTTTCCTGAAGTCAAAATTCCTCCGGTAATGGAGCCAATGAAAGGACGCTTGCCTTTGCTCTTGGTTATCTCTTCGTCACCGGAGCTGGAATCTTCTTTCTCTTTGCCCTTCTTCTTTGATACAGAATCTATAGTCTTCCGGCTAGATTCTTCTTTCCTTGGTGACCGTCTTCGCTTAGGGGATTCACTCCTCTTCCGGCTTCTGCTATTATTGTCCCGGTAACGTTTTCCATCATTCCGGTCTTTCTGTCCGTCTTTAGTGTAACGGCTCAGCTTCCCCTTTCTTATTAGATCTTCAATCGCATCTTTTAGGTGTATGCAATCATCCGTGTCGTGCCCGTAGCATCTGTGAAAACGGCAATATTTGCTCTTGTCAGCTTTGGGAGATTCTTTGACTGTTTGAGGGAACCTTACTCCTTCATCTCGGAACTCCGTATTTATACACTCTCCTAGAATCTTATCTATGGAGGTGTTGAGGGGAGTGTAGTCCGAGAATCTGGGTTTGGGCATTCTCATCTTCCCTTTGCTATACCGCTCATGCTCTTTCTTTCCGTCATGGTGTTTGTCAGTGGATTTCCCTTTCTCTATCCCTTCAGAAATGAGCTTTTCCTCATAGTTGATGTATGGCTGAGCGCGTCTTAATAATTCGCTCATATTTGGTGGTTCTTCCAACCCCAGCTTTTCCTTAAACATTGAATCCGGTTTAAGGCCTTTCTCAAAAATAAAGCATTTTAGCGTGTCGTCAGCCCCTTTTACATCAACGGCTGCAGAAGTAAACCTCTCAATATACTCCCTGAGGGTCTCCTTCCTCCCCTGAACGATGGCACTCAAAGTGGCAACAGATTTGGGCTGTTTCCGCCTTGAAGTGAAATGGGAAGTAAACTCTTTGCAGAGATTCTTCCAGGAATCGATTGATCCTTCCGGCAACGCTTTGAACCAAGTCATAGCGGCAGCTTTAAGCGTTAGGACGAACAGTTTGCATTTGACAGCTCCACGTGCACCGTAGTAGTCCAAAACGGTATCTACGTGCTGAATGTGTTCGTCCGGGTCGGTGATTCCATCGTAGCTTTCCAGCTTCGGGGGTTTTTCAAGAATTTTTGGTATCTTACAGCTAGAGATCCTGGTGGCGAAAGGTCCCCGGGTACGGGGAGGACGCGATGGGTTAGAACGATCTTCTCCGCGTTCAAGTTGATGGGAAGGCGAACCTCCACCATTTTCCCCATGTTGTCTTCTCCTATCGTGGTTTCCGCCATCTCCGCCGGCATATCCGCCACCACCTTGGTGCTTGGATAGAGGCATACCAAGATCTTTTGAGATTCGTGTCCTCCTGGACTCTGCTTCATCATCCGGCTTGGATCTTACCTTGCCGGATCTGCTCCTTGTTGACTCAGGTATAACAGTTTCACTTCGAGCTTGAGCTTGCATCTGCTCAACTCTCACCAGTCTTTCTTTCTGTTCCTGTAATAGAGCCAAAATCGCAGCCAAGGGGTTGTCATTTGGGGCAGGAACAGCAGTCACGGCCAACTCCTCCTCCCCTCTCTCGTTTACCTGCTGAACGAGAGGATTCTGTTGACGGGATCGAGTATTGCCAGTGGCCTGATTCTGAACGACGTCGTCAATTTCAGCGACTCTAACTTCACTTCGAACTCTACTGTGTGTACTGAGAGAAGGAGCAGCATCTGATTCCTCATGAACCGGTGATAGGATGTTTGGATGAGATTCCGAAACGTTCCGCTGGCTTGCAGAAGGGGTTGCTTTGCTAGACTTCGATCCTTTAGTCGCAACCATGGTTAAGAGATTTGGAGTGATAACTAGAGCAGATTTATCAGATCTGATACTGATAAATGAGAGAGTGAGTACGAGAAAATCAATAAATGATTTCCCACAGACGGCGCCACTGTTCTATCCGGTCCAAAGTCTTAACTCCAAGTGTTGATGTCACGGTGGTGATAGGTGATTACTACGGTGGCTCAGCTCCTTGACACAGGGGGGGTACCTGCACGAAAGGGACTCCGACGCTCAAGTCAGTAAGTGTGCAAGAAGAGAGCATTAGGGTTCAGAATCATACCATGAGGTGGTGTAAGACCACCTATTTATAAGCGTTTTGCCTTGGAGGACAAGAAGGATTCCGTGTAGGAATCCTGGCCATTGGAGTTTGTGACGGTTTATCCAACGGTGGAGATCCCAAGGTATTGCTTTATCCGTCTACAGCGTGTGCACTGTAGCTTTGGGATGGAATGCCCTTGGGATGCGAGGCGGGTCCCCACATGTTAGTGGGCTTGGACTAATACTTGTATTGGGCCTTTGGCCAGTCCAGAACACAAACAATTTATATTTTTATAAGTAAAAACTAACACGTGCTTTGCACGGGTAACTTATACTAGTTGATGATATAGTAGAACTCGTTAAGGTATACAACAACAAGTTGCCTTCATATTTCGAGTATAGCACACTCCAGTTTTCTTAATTTTCTTGCAAACATCAGCACAAGTTGGTGTAGAGGTGCAAGGACGTGAACTGAATTTACAGTCTGCATGAGGAGGAACACTCATACTTGTGACAAATCCTGAATCAATCCAAATTTAAAAATATTATGCAAATGACAACATATATTTACATTTTAAAAGTAATTTTGAGACAATATAGTTACTTCAACTCATGCATGCATTGACTAAACTACCTGTATATATATTTCATATAAAAAATTATTATTGATCTTAATCGTTACATTCCACAAAAAGTTCATAAAATAAAATAAAGAGTTATTGATCGAGTTATAATAATTTTATAAACAAAGTATTTTCTTTATGTTGAATATGTAGAGCATGAATGCAATATAAATAAAAGAGTAACAATTGTTGATTGAAATTAGTAGTAAATTGTACATCGAAAGTGCCCTTCAAAAGATAAAACTAATTGATATTTATCCTTACCTGAACCAATGATTAAAATAACGCATAAAACACCCAAAAGATATGATTGATTGTTCTGAAAGCCCATTTTGTAAAACTTATAACTCTTTGTTTTTGTTTTGAAGAAATAAAACTTGCAACTTATATTTTGCTTTTTGTGAAAAGTACTTGTAACCTTAATATCCATTATATAGACAGGGAAAGTATATTGATATTATAAAATATTTTTATTTTATAAAGTATCATTAAATCTCATTTGACTATTAGAATTTTATATAATAATATTTTGTTCTATATATTGAATTACAAAAAACAAATATATATATATATATATATATATATATATATATCAAATGACTCCATGATGTCAAAAAAAAAATTATGACACCTTTGATAATTTTTTATCGAGTAATTTTATTACAAGATTGAGTTGAATTGAAAGATACTATAACATTGATCATAACTATAAAATATGACATTAATCTGAAGTAATTCGATAGGTCAATGAAATACATCAAAATTACCATCTTAAAAACTTTTAAAAAATGAGTCAATTTTGATGTACTAACTGGCCTATCAAATTACTTCCAATTAATACCATATTTTATATATATGATGTATGCTATAATATCTTCCATTTCAATGGTCAATTTTATAATGCGATTATCCAATAAAGAATTATAGGAGGTGTCATATAAAAAATTTGACACCTTCGTGTCATTTGATATATATATATATATATATATATATATATATATATATATATATATATGGCTTTAAATTAGCAATGTGCACCTTTATACTTGGACAAAAACTATCCCTTGCTACTCCACAAACTCATTTTAAATAGAAGGGCAGTTGTGTCAATTTTTATTTAACTAATTAAAAAATAAATAAAAACTCTGTAACATACTAACATGTGACAACTTCATCGTCTTCCTCGTCGCTCACGATTTCATCTTCTTCTTGTCACTCACGCTTCCAATATTGTTATTTTTTTTCTTCTCTGTAGCTTATATCACGGTTTTTTTTAAACTTTGGTACACTGAAACAAAGGATTTTAATGTGTTTATGCCATTAACTGTGTTGTTTGTTATTTTTTTTTTCTTTTCTCGAAGTCGAAAATATTCTTAGAATTTTTATTCGGAAAATCGAAAAAATTACGAGAACATTTTTTTTATCAAAATTGAAAAAATAAACCCAAAAATATATTTTTTTGAAATAAAAAAAATTTTGAGAACTTTTTTTTTCAAAATCGAAAAAAAAAATCCAAAATTTTTTCTCAAAATTGAAAACATCTGATAATTTTTCCCCATTAATAATTATTACCAATTGTAACTACTACTCTATAAAACGAAGAGGAAAAACATGGTGGCATAAACAGGTTAATTGAATCTAAGTTGCAGAACGTATAAGCCGTTAAAAAAACAATTGAATATGAAACGTTATAAAAAAAAGAACATGAAACATGATGTAAAAAAAAACATGAAACATGATGTAAAAAAAACATAATAAGTTAGTTAAGCACTTTTAGATGTTTGTTAAAGAATTTTTTATTTTTTTAATTAGTTAAATGAAAATTGACACAAATGTCCTTCTATTTAAAATTAATTTGTGAAATGGCAAGGGGTAATTTTTGTCCAAGTATAAAGATACACATTGTTAACTTTGGTTAACTTTGACCCACATTATCTAAATTAGCAATCCATATATATATATATATATATATATATATATATATATATGGGGCTACTAACATCATCCCACCTAAAATTATGTGGGAGGAAGTTAGCAACCCCAATCAAAAATAAAATAATAATTAAAAGTAACCATATATTAAAAACAACAACTTTTAAATAAAATCTTAAAGTTAAAAATCAAATAACATTTGTTTCGTAAAACTTTTCTAATTACAAAAGAAGTACTAAATTAACAATGGTTACTAAATTAAAGGTTAAATATGTTTTTGGTCCTTACAAAATGATGATCTTTTAAGTTTAGTCCCTCTTTAATATTTATTAAAAAATTATTCCCTAGAAAATTATTATGCACTTATTTTTAGTCTCTACCTGTAAATCAACATGTAATTTTTGAATGATTTTTTCACAGTATGTTTTGAACGTCATAAAAAGTTCCTCAAGTAAAAACGAGCTTCAAATTTGATTTATAGGTCATGATTTCCGTTACTTTTATCTTAAAATTTTGTAATTTAGGAAATTCATATTTAATTCATATCATGTCAAAAAATTCTAAATTTTGGTAAATAAATTCTATATGATGTTTTAATTAAACATGCCTATAAAAAAAATCAATCAAATATTTAAGAGTTTAATGATAGTTAAACAAATATTATTTTAGTGGAGACTAAAAATACGTGCAAGAAACAAATTATAGGGACTAAAAATATAAAAATAAAATTAAATAAACATTAAACTATATGGTCCGCATTTTATAGAGACCAAAAACATATTTAAAAGCAAATATACCGATCGTTAGTTGGTTCAATGGTGATTGACGTTGAACTTAGTAGGGATGACCACGGTTTGATTCCCCGTAATTACGATCGAGAGGCCTTGAAATCACTTGATGTCCGAACTAACACGCGAATTAAATTGGTGGTGAAAAACAAAAATAAAATAAAAGCAAATATCTTGACAATAAAAACTCACATATTTGCTACTATACTAAATTAGGCAAGTATACAATCAATTTAAATTCATGCGTCGTACAATCGAAACGTCCCATATTGGCTACTATATATTTATGTTTTCATTTTTTGCAATCGAATATAAGGTTAAATATATTTTTGGTCCCTATAAATATTTTGAATTTTGGTTTTTGTCTTTATAAAAGAATGATCATCAATTTTTGGCTCTCAAATATTTTCGGTAACAATTTTTGGTTCCTACTTTTAATTCAACTCTTGTATACTTTTACATTTTTGAATAACTTTTTGCATCCAAGTTTATATAATGTTATAAGAACTTTTCCCACAAAAATTTAGAATTTTTTAACGTAAGATAAATTATTTATGAATTTTTAAAAGCAAAAAACTAAATTTTTTTTAAATTAATCTATTGGTAAAAAAAATTTAACTTTTGTAATAGAGATCCCTATAATACAATAAACATGTCAGCGGAAAAAAATTTAAAATTTCGAATAATATACTTGAGTTGAATAAAAACAGAAATAAAAAATCACGATAGAAAATATTTAAGAAACCAACACCTGCTAAAAAATTTTATAAGGACTAAAATTGAAATTTGGTATATTTATTAGAATTAAAAACATATTTAACCCTTCAATATATAGAACAAAATATTTTTATATAAAATTTTAATTGTCAAATGAGATTTTGGTCAAAAAATAGTCAAATGAAATTTTGGTAAAAAATCATAGTCAAATGAGATTTAATGATATTTCCTAAAATAAAAATATTTTATAATATCAATATACTTTCCGTGTCTATATAATGGATATTATGTTACAAGTACTTTTCACAAAAAGCAAAATATAAGTTGTAAGTTTTTTTCAGAAAAAAAGTTGTAAGTTTTATTTCTTCAAAACAATTTTTTATTTTTGTGTTTTACAAAATGGGATTTCAGACCAATCAATCATATCTTTTGGGTGTTTTATGCATTCTTTTAATCATTGGTTCAGGTAAGAACAAAAATCAATTAATTAGTTTTAAGATGGAAATATATATGTTTTCATTTGCATAATAATATTTTTAAATTTGGATTGATTTTCAGGATTTGTGACAAGTGTGAGTGTTCCTGGTGGATACGACTGTAGTCCAGGTTCAGCTCCTTGCGGCCCTACTAGTAAACCAAATTGTAATGATGTTTGCCACGGCAAGAAAAAGAGTGGTGGAGTGTGCTATACTGGAGGTTTATCTAAGACTTGTTGTTGTACACCTCATTAGCAACTTCATTCTACTACATCATATAATTTGTGTTAATCTATAAATGCTATGAAATATGAAATATGATTATATTATTAACAAGTGCAATTTAAAATAAAATGTGTTTATGGCCAAAATATTTCAATTTCCTAGTTGAATCAAAATCACTACTCAAAATTGGTATATATTTTTGCTACTATTGGAATTTACAATTTGGAAAACATTTCTTATAAATCTTTAAAATGTAGGAACATGATTCTTTTTTTGGACACATGAATGCATGAACATGATTACTAACAAGTGCAATAAGATAAAATATTGTTTATTTGCATACACTTTTTCATTTTCTTAGTTGAAAATGATCTTTTAAAAGAAATAAACGAACACCGCATCAATACGGAAAGTTAAAAATGTCGTACCAATTTGACGATGAACAACACACCACCGCACTCATAAAACGAAATCGCTACTATTTGATCATGTGAAAAATCATTTATTTAGATTAAAAGTGGAAAATAAACAACTCAATAAATATCAACATGCACAACTTATAAAAGACACATAATCATATACTTTTCACATTTTCAACTTTTCACTTCAAATCACACCAAGAATGAGATTAACCCACAATACTATACTCCCTCCCTCCCAAAATATAAGCAAAAATTGGTCAACAAAAGTGAATATATTTAGTCTAGATTTTGAACTAAATACATCAAATTCTTGACTTACTTTTGCTTATATTTTAGGATAGAGGGAGTAAAACATAATCCTTTCATTTCATCCACACATCAACCCAAGCTAAATTTCACTTAAAAAAGGAAAAGAATTTCTTGTCTTCAGTAAATAAAAATAAATATGGAAAAAAATTCAACTTTTTTGCTTATATTTTAAAAATAATAATTTGAAACGACAATCTTAAGAAGTCAAAGTGTCTCCATGGACACATAGCAGAACAAAAGTACCTCACATAAATTTTTTGCGATCTCCTCTTTATTTTTATTAAAGTATTCACAAGGGTGTCTAAAATAATTCTCTTAAAGTAAAAATTTATTTTTCAACCCCAATCAAAAATAAAATAATAAATAAAAGTAACCATATATTAAAAACAACAACTTTTAAGTAAAATCTTAAAGTTAAAAATCAAATCACATTTGTTTCGTAAAACTTTTCTAATTACAAAAGAAGTACTAAATTAACAATGGTTGCTAAATTAAAGGTTAAATATGTTTTTGGTCCTTACAAAATGATGATCTTTTAAGTTTAGTCCCTCTTTAATATTTATTAAAATATTATTCCTTAGAAAATTATTATGCACTCATTTTTAGTCTATACATGTAAATCAACATGTATTTTTGAATGATTTTTTTACATTTTGTTTTGAACGTCATAAAAAGTTCCTCAAGTAAAAACGAGCTCCAAATTTGATTTATAGGTTATGATTTTCGTTACTTTTATCTTAAAATTTTGTAATTTAGGAAATTCATATTTAATTCATATCATGTTAAAAAATTCTAAATTTTGGTAAATAAATTTTTTATGATGTTTTAACTAAAATCCGCAGAAAAATTCAAAAAAAATCTACAAATTTTAAATCAGCAGGAAAATTCAAAGCAAAAATCTAAATATTTTCAAACGGATTTTAACTTTAGGGTTTGTTTGGATTTATGGAATTGGATGGAATGAGATGGGATGGAGTTCTATTCCATTGTTTGGTTTTGTAAAATATGAATGGAATGAAATGAAGCGGGATGGAACCAATTTCATTCAATACCACCCATTAAACCAATTTTTTATTCCGCCCAATTTGAGGTGTATAAGATAGAATGATATATCGTACAATATAATAAAGCAAAAGTAGTTTTTTGACAAATTTAACATTTGTCACTTAGTAAGAGTCTTTGCTATTTTAAAAGTTACTATTAGTGATAATCTTTCTTTAATTGATTTTTTAATTATTTTTATCTTTGATTTTTAATTGTATTTTTAACTATTCAATGTACATATGTATTGTTTCAAGACAAATTCATCCCTTTCACTTTCTATTTCAAATGTATGTACATTTTTTCACCTCTTTCAACCTTTCACGTTATTGATTCATGTATCCAAGAGTTTTTCTCTTCTTTCTTATTGAATGTTTGCATTACCAAGATTGTTTTGCTTTAGCTTATACATTGCGATACATATCCTCTTTAATCCATCCACTCTCAACCCTTTACACTACTACACTCTCTTCGTCCCTCTCTACTATTCCACAAACCCAAATTGTTAAGTTGTTTTGTTTTTATATCAATGCACAAAAGAGGGTATCAATTATCAAAACCTTAATGAATTTCTCTCATGTAACTCTTTTCTCAATGCTACTAATTGTTTCAATGTTCTCATCTCAAAGAATATATATTATTTCATTCAAATTGTTATGTTTCGTCAAGGGATCCTATTCAAAAAGAATGCCAATTTATTTCCTTTTCAAGCAAAATTTTCTAATGGAACCATTGAAGAAACACTTAAAAGCGTATATTACGTTACTCTAATTGATGGGTCACACGGGTTTGCCAGATGTTGCTCTCCTTATTTTTCTATTCTGTATTCAAGCACCTGTTTCAATTTTAATTTTTAAAATTAATAGTTTTATTATTTTTGTTGTCATTTGCAGTACCCTGTCTGAATTCCAATTTAATGGTTTATATCAAGCTATAATTTTAACATGACTCTGGATTAATTGTGTTTAACAAACAAGTCAACAAATGGAAGAAGTTTTAGGGAGGAGCTTGATAAAAATGTAAGTAAAATAAATCTTCTTAACCATATCTTTTGATTGAATTCATATATTGAAGTAAAATTTGACCGAGGAAAATTGAATTATAAGTTTGAAGTTTCTCTATTTGTTGTTACTTATACTATTGTGTTATCACTTAGATCACTCTGATATTTTTTTATGGATGATTTTTTTAATGTTGGTACTTAATTTGTAATTTTAATATTAGAATGTGTATTATTTTTTTCATAAAATATTGTGTATCATGGTTATTAATGTTGATTTTGTGATTTCTTCAATATTATGCAGGTGAGTCAATTTTTTTATTTATTAGTACTTTCTTTCTTTTTATATTTTGTGATATTTTATTTTATTGTTTTTCTATTTGTTGTTAATGGAATAATGAAATTTGCTAAGAGGAAGTAACTTTTCTCTTCTAAATTAAAAAAAAAAAGGAAATTTTTTTACATTTTACATTTGAGATTTTTCTTCATTTTTGTCAATTGACTAATTTAATATTATCAGTTTCCAAGAGAATGAGTGCAAAACATTTTAGGAATGACTCAAAGTAGATAAAGACATCAATTTAAGTTAATTTTTCTAATTTGAATATAGAAAACACAAAGTTTAAAGTTCTCTTCAATTTCGTTGATTTAATTTCATCCTTTTGATTCATGCTTATGTTGATAATAAAGGTAGCTTGCCAAATTTTTTTGCTGTTATAACAAGTTCTTCTATTTTCTCTCTAACTTTGGCTTCTCAACCGATCATCCAAATATAAATTGATGTTAATTGTACCGTAGTAGCTTATATGAATACATATTTTACTTTACTCTTGCATTGTGCCGAATACAAATGAATTTTCTTCCAAGAGCATATATTTAATAAAATTATATTAAATTTAATCACATATTAAAGTATAATATATACTTCATTAGTATATTTTAATATGTCTTTCTACGCATGATTTTATTTCCATTTTCACTCTTAATTTATAAATCTTATTTTTCCATGTTATTATGTCAAATTTTGGAGAATTTTAGATATGAATTTTTAAAAAAATAATTTAATGCACACAAAAATTTTCAGAGTACATCGCACAGGTATGCACACTAATAATAATTATAATTTTATAATTTTACAATTTCATCCCCGATTTTATATTTTATAACACTCTTCTCATTCATCGATCCTTATTCTACTTTTACATTTTTTTCTTCTTTTTGCCTGCTTGTCAGTAACTCTTCACTATTGTGTTTCTTTCTTCTATTGCTGATTTTTTATTTTGATGTGGTTTACCTACCTTCTTTTCTCGTTAACAAAAAAACAAAAAGAAGAAGTAATTGTTGGTTCGATACTATTACCATAAATGTAGGTTGCTGTGTTTGTATAACTGTGTTTTGAATTTGTTGGGTATTGAAAACTATTATTATTTTCTTAATATTTCAATTTAGTTTCTTTATTGAGAAAAAAAGAAAGATAAATTGGGAATACTCATATGAGACGAAGAGGAAAAACGTAAAAGGTGAAGGAAGAAGGTCAAAAAATATTACTCCCTCTGTCTTAAAATAAGTGTCACACTTGCCAAAATTGTTTGTCCTAAAATAAGTATCATATGCTATTTATAATATTGATTTTTCCTATTTTATCCTTTAAGATAATCATTAGGTGAGAGAAAAAAGTATACTAAAAAAGTATTATATTGTCTACTAGACTACTACCAATAAAAAGAGAGAGTATTTTAGTAAAATTCATATTCTCTTTCTTTCTTTTACACACTTTTCTTAAAGTGTGGGATTTAGTCAACTATGACACTTAAAATGGGACAGAGGGAGTAGTTATTTTAATTTTAATTTGATACAACTAGCCTCATATCAGTAACAAACAATACAAAATTAATAATATGTAAAATTTATTTTAATTTAATTTGGTAATTTATGTTAATTAAGAGTGTTATTATAGTTGGACAATGAATTAATAATTATATATGTGAAATTTATTGGTTGAATTGAGTAGAAAATTCATCATATTAATATTTTAAAAATAAATTGGAATAAAAAAGTTATAATTTATTTCATGCCGTTCATTTTCCAAACAATGGAGTGGGAAATTTGTTCTGCTCCATTATAAAATATCCAAACAATGGAATAAAATCTGAGTTGCATTTCGTTTTGTTTCGTTCTATTCTATTCTGCTCCGCTAAACGGAAATCAATGCATGTATTTAGACTATTTTATAATCCAAATACATCAATCGAATTCCATGTTTTCCTTCCTACTTTCTTTCCTTCAAACCAAACGGACCCTTAAGTTATCCAAACAGACCCTTAGAGATTAAAACTAAAATATTTTAACATACATAAATAAAATTCAAAATAAAAAAAAAATACATGAATTAAAATAAAAAACATACACAGAAACAAAAATGTCGTTTAAGCCAAAAAATAATATAGGATATTACACTTCTTAGCTCATACTCTCTCCGTCCCGAAATATAAGGGAAAAAAATCACTTTTTTTTGTCTCAAAATATAAGAGAAAAAAATCAATTTTAAGAATGTTTTTCCTTATTTTCATGAAATTAAATGTAAATTGCATTTAATTTCCTTTCTCTTGACTTTTTTCTATAAACAACAATCAATCAAAATTAATTTTACATCTTTCTATACACTTATTCTAAGAATAATTCCACAAAACCATATTTTTAATTCTCATGTTTATGTTTTATTAATAAATGTGTTTTTTTTATTTTCTCTTATATTTTAGGACGGAGGGAGGACACTTGAATCCGTGTCCCTCACCAGTCACTCTCTTCACGTCTGTCATAATGTGACTCTCGCTGACACCGACCACCGTATATTCATTAATTCCTTTTTCATTTTTTAAAAAATTAAATTAGTTCTAATAATAATTAAATTAAATAAATAATAAAACGCACTCTCTCTCTCTCTCTCTCTCTCTTTGTGTGTACATTTATACATTTTCTTTCTCTCTCTTCCATGGTGGAACACGGTGGAGCCAAAGTCGCCGGAACAAGAAACAAGATCGGAAACCAGAGACTGAAATTCGAAACGCTATCACAAAATCTACAGTTTCTGAATTGCTGAAAATTTGTATCAGAAGAACAAAAATGCCGCTTTCGAAGTACCTCATAAGGAACGAGTATAGTTTAGCGGATCCCGAACTGTACCGTGCCGCTGATAAAGATGATCCGGAAGCTCTTCTCGAAGCTGTTGCTATGGCTGGTCTCGTCGGACTTCTACGTCAGCTCGGTGACCTTGCCGAGTTAGTTTTCTACTTTTCTTATATCTCTTGTTTTTTCATTTGTTGACTCTGATTTGAGTTTGTTTGAGCAATTTCGCGCTTAGTTTGGTTTAGTTTAGTTGAATTAGTGGTGAATTTAGAAAAGGATAGGAAATTTTTTGACGATTTTGGTGGAGTGAGTTTAATTTGGATTTAGTAACTGTTTTGTTGAATTTGGAATTGGAGGAAAATATTGATGCTATATATAATAGATGCTAATTTTGGTAAATGATTATTAATTTGTTAGTGGAATTAGATTAATTTGATTTTGTTTCTAATTTTGTGCTTGTTATTGAGCAATTGAATTTTGTGTTGGGATTTGAAGGGAAAAACTAAATTAAATGAAGATAATGAGTGTGTGTATTGCACAAATTGGATTTCATTGAATGATCATTGACTTGACTTTTATTTTTTTGGTCAAGTAACAATTTCATCCCTTAAGGTGAATAAGTGGGGAATGCTAAGTTCGAAATCCAACCCTGCATATTTTAATGTCCCTATCAATTAAGCTATGCACACGAGGATGATCATCGACTTGACTTTAACAAATGAAATAACAAAGTTTCTAATAGGTTTAGGCTAGATTTTCATCAATATCAAAAGTGTGTTTTGAGTAATATTTTATATATTTTTGAAATGCGTAATTGAGTAATATTACATTACATGGTTGATGACTTGATGTCATTTTTCTGTTGGAGTGTTACTGAGGCTATTATGGCTTAAGCTTAGGTTTTTCAATGTACAACATCCTCAACAATCATTTGTTTAAAAAACATCCTCAACAATCAGCCGAGTTAACCTGTTGTGGCTTAATCTAGTGAATTCAGTTGAAGTAATTCTAAGCGGAAAATGTGATTGTGATGTACCTTGCAGGAGTTGTGATTGTGGTATTCTGTACGTTTTGTTTGTTTCTAAGAAGTTAGTATTAATTGGCTGAAGTTATTTCCTTCTAATTTTAGCGCCGGCAGTTTTCACCCTGATCTTGAGGCTTCTCTTTTTAAATTAGAAGTTTTAAAAGTCACTAGGAGTAGATGTAGGGATCTATGAGGATGTAGAGGGGTGATTGGATACTTGATATTCCGGTAAGTGAGGGAGATGGTTAGAGTAGTTACGAAACGAGGGCCATTATAGATATGATTCTATGGATGGGAAAGCCATTCTTTGGACATTTTAATGACTGTTTTGCAGTTCGAGAAGGGACTTTTCCCTTGGCAGATATTAATACCAGTTTTTTCTCTGATTCTCTTCTTTCCCACCTACCTTTCTTTCTCTTAATTGTTTTCTTAATTCTAGAGGATCTATCCAGTTCCCGTCATTTATCTTCTCATTCTGATAGGTTTGCTGCTGAGATCTTCCATGATTTACATGAAGAAGTAATGGCAACCGCTGCAAGAGGCCACGGTCTTACGGCTCGTGTCAAACAGCTTGAGTCTGAAGTTCCTTCACTTGAAAAGGCCTTTTTCTCTCAAACTCATCATTCATCATTCTTTACTAATGGAGGTGAGATTACTCATGCAGAGCTATACTGTATGTTCTTGGTGTTTTCCATCATGATTCGAGTACTGTTTATGTTGTGAAATGATGTAATTTTGGTTTAAGTTGTAACCTTTGGGTGTAATGGCGACTTTCTAGTTTAAACATTCTTTCATATTGCCATGCAGGGATTGATTGGCATCCCAATCTTCGGTCTGAACAAAATCTTGTTACTCGTGGAAACTTTCCTCGATTGATAATGGATTCATACGAAGAATGTCGTGGTCCCCCAAGATTGTTCCTTCTGGACAAGTATGTTGGTCTGATTCATCAGATATATATATATATATATATATGATTTCAACATAAATAGATGTTTGAAAAGTTTTCTTTTTGGCTTTTGCCTTCTTTTAAGGTTTGATGTGTCTGGGGCTGGGGCATGTCTGAAGCGTTATACTGATCCATCATTCTTTAAGTTGGAGTCAGCTTCATCTGTAAGAGCCACAGTACAAGTCCACAGGGAAAAGAGGATTCATAAAGTCAAGGTACACAATTTTCTATTCTAACTTTATCGGTGTAGTTTTTTACTAGTGAACTGTTTTAAATGGATGATTCTAATGAGCTTTATGTTGTGTGATATTGGCTGGGATCTTGCTGAAAATTTGTAAACTATAATTGAAATCAAATTATGTCAGTTATGAAGTCATGATAGTGCCTTTCATTAATACATACATACATACATACACATCATGTATGACCATATGTGCTACAAGCAGACAAATGTTTGGTGCTGCCTTTTCTTGTCCATTCTAGGGTTGCAATACCCCTGTGTTCTCTTTAAAAAACAACCCTACACAATTGAAAATTGAATAATTTTGCAAGTTTGATTATATAATTATTTCCTTCATTTCTACCAGAGGAAAGGAACACGACTAAGGGATATTGAAGCTCCTAATGCCGTACCTACACATTCAAAGTAAGGTCCAATCATTTGGTTATGGTGCACTGATATATTTGACTAGTTAGGTCTTTAAGTTATTGATTGGTGGCTCAATTTTATTTCAATGTTGCAGATTACATCAGCTGCTTCTAGAGGAACGTATTGAGAACGGCTATAGTAATCCAGCGCGCCTAGTGAAGTTGAAGAAAAGACAATTGAATAGACCTGCTGTTGAAGCAAATTCTGGCAAAAGTTACATGGGGATATTTCTAGAAACTCCCTCACCTGATCCTAAAATGATTTACGAAACTTCAATGTTTCCGCTGCCTGTGAAACTGACATCAGATGATTCTAGCGAAACAGGGATTAAAATTCTTGATATCAGTAGCATCAGTCCTTCGAAACAGTCGTATGGAGATGAAAACACTTGTTCATACTCATCCCCTAATGAGAAGGAATTTGAACCTAACCAATTTCCAGAAGAGGTTGGTGAGACAGATGGAGATCTTGTGATGGTGAAAGAACAAATATCAGTGGGTGTAAGAGATGAAAAGCCTTTTAATGATGTCAAGGTGTCTGATGAAACAGAATTGGCAATCAATGAACAAAAGAAAATAGAAGGCAGCTTAGATAGGTCCCATTCTGATGATGTGACTAGTGAGGTCGACAACTACATGGATGCTTTAACTACCATGGAGTCAGAATTGGAAACCGATGATGAGTATAAACCTAAGAAAAGCTTCTTCAGTATTCAAAATGTAACTACCAATAATAAAGAACGTCATCTACAAGCTCGGTTTTCAGATTCTCAGTCATTGGCAGACTCCTCAACATCTGATGACAATAGCCCATTCAAACAACAGAGAAATGAGGAAGATATTGAAGTGAAAGCTCGTTTATCAGATTCTCACTCAACTGGAACTTCCTCGACATCAGACAATAATAGCTCATTCAGAGGAGATGAAGATGAGCACGTGGAATTGCAAGCCCACTTTTCAGATTCTCAATCTACTGGAAACTCCTCTACGTCAGATGTAAATAGTTCTTCCAAGAAAGGTAAATCTTATATCCCTTGTGATGAACCTGAAATTGAAGGCACACCATCCAAGCAGCTTCCCAAAATTGCTGAATTTCAAAACACTAATAGTAGGAAGTTTGTCATGCGTGATGATGCACATGTTCATGAAGAAGAGGTTTCTGACTCTAAGGAAACATATTCTGATTTGTTGACTTCAGAAAAGGTGTTGTGTTCTGATCTTGAACCTACCAAACCAATGACGCTACCTGCAGCGACTCATTCAGATGAAATCGTTTCTGACAAGGTTGAGCTTAATATAAGATTAGGTAATGATGCGAACAGAGCAGGTCTTGTTGAATATGTTACTTCCAAACCTTCATCTCCCTCCCTAATAAAAGATGATACTTGCCCGGTGGATTCTTCTGATAAAATTTCATTGGACAACTTGGTTGATGATGATCCACATATTCATTCTCATGATTTGTTAGAAGTTTCTAATGATTCACAAGATTCCCTTTGTCCATCCATCGAAGAATTAGACTTCAATTCAGGTCTTAATGCGGTGCTTGATCGTCAAGGCTCAACTGATGAAGATTGTATTAATATTGCACACCAACTTAATCCAACTGTTGTGAAGGTTCCTCCAGTGAATTTCTTTACTGGAGAGCTAATTTCTGGTTTAACTCACAGTAATCAACAGGGTGAACAGGACTCATCAGAAGATCAGCCTGTTCCTTCTGTTGATAGGGCTGAAAATGATGTGGGTATCATCACTTGTCCAGCTTCAAGTATGATTTGTTCTCCATCAAGGAGCCTTTCAAATCCGGAACAACTAGCTCCTGCTTCTTCAGGTTCTTATCAGATGGAATGCAATGAAGAGGAACCGAGTCATATTTCCATGGACTCGAATATAGAGTCAAATGAGCATCAACTGGCACCATTGTTAGATACTACATCATCTGATATCATATCTTCTCCAATGAGTAATCTTACAAAAGCTGAAGAATCTCTTTCTACTTTTGCAAGTCCAAATGAGATAGAGGCGGAAGTCCATGAGGCAGTTGCTAGGGAATCTTTGACGGAGCTAGTTGGACAGAAGACTGCGGGTCATCCAGAAATTGTTTCTGTGGATGTACAAATGAAACTGAACAAATCGGTTCCCTGTGATCTTCAAGATTTGGAAAATAATTTTGAAAAGTCATCTCCTAGGGAGCAAATCCAACATAGTGCTGTTTCGGATGTTGCAAAAATGGGGCCTGACTTTTCTGGGTCTGACGCTCTGCAGCCTGAATCTACAAGTGGCCAGAATGATCTTATTCATTATGACAGAGATAATTTTTCATCACCGCCTTCTAACCAGTTGGAGTCGCAAAATTATTTAGAGCCATACTTACAATCTCAAGTTGGTGAACAGGATGGAGAGTTTCTGCTCAAATATAAGGAAAACTTTGCCTCCGAGAAATCTCAATCTCAGCAGATGCAGATATGTCAATCGAAGCAAGAAGGCACTCATGCTACTTCTGAATCCGTTTCAAAATTCACTGCAGATGAATCATCATTTTATTCTAAACCACAGTCATCTGGCTTGGAGATTAACCCTAAACAATATGTCACGGATCCATTGAAGCCTCTTCTTCCTGACCTCTTTCCCAAGGCAACTGAAGACAAACTTGATGAGATGCCACCTATGCCCCCTCTACCTCCTATGCAATGGAGAGTAGGCAAGGTTCAGCATGCTTCCTCTGATTCACAAAGAGAGGAGTTAGAAGTGCATCAGCCTTCTGTCCAACCAATGCAGCCAACTATGCCCAATAAGAAGTCTCAATTTGGTTTTCCAGCTTCTGATGGAGAGACCTTATTTCATCAGAATCCATTTTTGCCTGTCATGGCTTTGGAAAGTGATCAGCTCCGACATTCTTCTGGGTTTTCTGTGGGTGTTTCAGGGAATCCTGTTGCTGTACCCTTTCAGTTTCCTGTCATGGTTGATGAAACAAACGGACAGTATAATTACCTAGTGCTGGACAGAAACCAAATTCAGAACCCCTTCTTAACGCTACCTGTGGTACCTACAGCGGTGCATCCACCACGTGGTTTCATTGTTCCTTCTGAGGGAGAAATGGCACATAATTCAAACCTTTATGCACCAATACTACCTGCTGCATACATTGTATCTGGACATGACTCCACATCTCCACAAGTGGAACCATTTCAATATCTAAGTCAATTAATGACAGAGACTAGTGCAGATGATAAAACATTTGAGCAGCCTATACATAATGTAGTATCTAGGGATGGGCCTCCAAACAGTCATGTTATTGTTTCTGAGGGAGAAATGGTACATAATTCAAACCCATCCCTTCCAATACCACCTGCAGAATGTGCCAATTCGGAACATGATTCCAGCTCTACTATAGAAAACGTGACTCAGTCCCCTGATAAATTAACAACAGAGACTAGTTCAGATGATACAACACTTCCGCAGCATATGAGTGATGTTTTATCTATGGACAGGCCTCCACATAATCACATTGTCACTTCTGAGGAAGAAATGGTGCAAGGTTCTAATCCATGCCTTACTATACCATCTGCTGAATCTGCTGTTCCTGAACATGATTCCATATCTTCACAAGAAAAACTAACTCAACCTACAAGTCAGTTACTGCCGGAGACTAGTTCGGAAGCTACAACACCTAATCATTCTTTAAGCAATGCAGAAGGAGAACAAGGACAATTGGGTATCTCACTCATGTTGCCACCAAACATGGAGTGTGTGGATCCCAATCAGAGTTTCCAGCTCTTTGAGGGGGAAATGTCATCGTTGGATCCATCTGCGCAAACATCAGATTTTGAGAGTGAAAGGACAAATGTAAAACCAAAGCACAGGATTCCTCGTCCTCGAAATCCTCTAATTGATGCTGTTGCTGCTCACGACAAAAGCAAGGTCAGTGTCTACCTTTTATATGGCTTGGAATCACTTTTTGAGGTCTTAATCCTTGCATAATACTTTGCCTTTGAACCACTGCAGCTTAGGAGGGCTACTGAACGGGTTATGCCTCAAATAGAACCAAAGGTAGATGAAAGAGATTCATGGTTGGAACAGATAAGAACTAAGGTTTGAACTTGCAGCTTGTTTCTTTATACTGATTTTACCCTTTTATTTTCAAAGAATTCTTGTATTTAAAATTACTTTGTGGCTCTCTCAGTCCTTCAACTTGAAGCCTGCTGTGGCTACACGGCCTAGATTTCAAGGTCCAAAAACAAATATGAAGCTTGCTGCTATCTTGGAGAAAGCTAATTCAATTCGCCAGGTCTCTCCCTCTCTCTGTTTACTTTATTGTTGGTTACCACTTATATATCATTTTTCTTCAGGGCAACTAACCTTGATTATTGAAATAGGCTTTGGCTGGAAGTGATGAAGATGATGATGCAGATAGTTGGAGTGATTCTTGAATTTACTCTGGAAAGTGTTCCCGGCTGGTGGATATTTTGGTATTCTTGTTCCGTCTTTAAACCAGGAAATCTCCATGAAGTCATTATAGTTCTTGTATGACATCAATTAGATCCTCCTCTTGGTTCTCTTTCTTTACATGTTTATGCATGAACATTGGTCCTAGCGTGCAAATTAGCATCGATGCAGGCCGTTTTGGGAGGTGAATTCACTCCACTTGAGACAGATAAGGTGCGGCGTGTAAGCACTGTACCAGTCCAGATTCAATCCATCAACAAATAACCACATATATACCGTTCATATAAGCAAATGTATATTTGTATTTGTCATGAATATCCAATTTTGAAATTCTGTAATTTAGTGTTTCGTGATAGTTGCCCAGATATTGTAGTTCATCCATGTCCAGTGTAGTAAATCATTATAGTGTACAGTTTCTAGCATTTACCCATGTTCATTTATACACTCTCTTTATGAGTACTGTTGTCCTGTATGAGCAACAACATTGGAAACTTGGCAGTGGTAAATAAAGGGGGATAAAGATGACAAATGCCTACTTCTGTTGGTGCATGCATAATTTACTAGATTAATCCCATTGACAAGTTTTTTTTTTAATAACCAGGCTTGGCTGATAATTTAGTGTGGTATATTCGGACCCGGATCGTCGGCAGCACTTATGTCTGCCGCGGTACCGCTTCAATCATACCAATTGATTATTCAATGGATCATATGTAAAATATAAAAGCAAGTTTCAGTGGTTTAGTCTTTGCAACGGTCTAATTATTTTACCCTAAAGTTAATCGAAAAGAAAAGTTAAAATCCGATTTAAATTACCAATATAAACACAGTCAACATATCTTACATTTGAGACCACCATTATAAATACTACTTTATCATAGTTTGTCTCTTTCTCAGAAAAATATAACCCGAATAATGGAAGACAATAGAAGTGCACCTTCATCTCTCTCCCATAACTCTAAGAATGCATCCTTACAAAACCAATCAATGAAACTTTCAACACTCTCCATTAGCTCTTTTGTCATGGTGGGAACCAATAGAGATTGTATGATCCCACAACACCACCAATAATGATGACAAGTTCGAACTTAATGACACCAAAGAAAATGTTGTGAAAACTCTCATTAATTTAGTTTGGTGTGATTAATTTGGAACTTATCATCATTGTTGGTACCAGTGGTCGTGGTGTTGTAAGATCATGCAACCTCTATTGGTTCCCACCATGACAAAGGAGCTAATTGAGAGTGATGAAGGTTTCATTGTTTGGTTCTGTAAGGATGCATTTTTAGAGTTATGGGAGAGAGATGTGGGTGCACTTCTATCGTCTTCCATTATACGGGTTATGTTTTTTTGAGGAAGAGACGAACTGTGATGAAATATTGATAATGGTGGTCTCAAAAGCAAGAGATGTGGATAGTTTCCATTGATATTTTAAATTGGATTTTAAATTTTCTTGTAGATTAATTTTAGGGTAAACTTAATCGTTTATAAAGAGAGTTATGTTAGCCAAGAGGACTTTTTTCTTACACAATTAAGAGGATCGTCGTTTTAGTTAAACTCCAAAATTAAGGGTAAAGTCAATGTATTCTAATTTTATTTCAAATAATTCAACACAAATAAAATAATTAAAACATACTTAAAATGAAAAATAATTTTGTTTGACTTTCCTGGCTTTTTAATATATGGGAAAATTTGTCAAAAAAAAATATATGAGATAAGAAAATGCATGCTTCTCTTTGTACTATTATTCCTTATAACATACACTCTCTTAATTCCATTCAACTAATTGAATGCAATTAAAGAAATCAATCATATAATTATCAACTAATTAAATCAAAATTATTTTATTAAAATTGGAAAGTATTAATTTGGTTGACTGGTGTAGTGTGTTTCCATAAAAGAGAAATGAGTCAACGTAACATAATTTAGTCAAAATAATTTCCATTCATTTTTCCTATTCAATGCATTATATTTTATTCAACTTAGGCTACTGAATTAATACACCATAGATTTTTTTTTATTATCACAATAAATGATGACCAATGAAAAAGCAAAAGACATATAAAATTGAGATACTGTTTTATACTTTTATTAGCAAAAAATTGAGATACTTTTAAGTGTTACCAATGAGAATGAGAATATAAAATGTTCTTTGAAACACTCGTTCATAACTCATACTTTTTCCTTTTTCTTCAATTACTTAATTATGACGCATGTTTCATATTTCATATAGTATAAAAGAACCATAACAACAATGAAAATAATAGGTATTTCAATGTTAGACACACCAATAAGAAAATGGATCATAAAGACAAATAAAATGAAAGAAATTAACAATATGAGACGCACAATTAATGTGACAAATACTAAAATTTTCAGCTAATAATCTCACTATAACAATAGGAAATTAATTAAGCTTACTTTATTCAATTATTAAAAAGACTCAGAAAACAACAAAGGGAACATGCAAGACTCTCTTTGGCTAGCTAATAGTAATCTTTAATGCTAGCTAGTAGAGATGTTCAGGTGCACGACCATCAGCATTGATGATAACATCATCGGCAGCAGCGGCTTCAGCATCAGCGCTAGCATCAACATCCTCATCCCCATCCTCGTCTTCATCACCATCCTCATCCTCATCCTCGTCTTCATCACCATCCTCATCCTCGTCCTCTACATCATCATATTCCTCGTCCTCCTCGTCATCTTCTTCTTCCTCTTCCATATCATGAATAACTCCATTAATGACAACCATCTTATGAAACTTTGGCTTTCTAAAAAGAAAGCCTGTAATCGGAACAACACTAGCAGCCTTAACCTCCCCTTTGACAATTCCACCAAATATTTCTCCATCATTGTTAGAGAACAAAATGGAGAAAAATGAACGGCAAGTGTCCGCGAATTGAGGAGGAACACTACCAGCATTGGCATTGAAGTAAGTTCCAAAGAGAGATGTCATATGGAACTGTCCTTCGAAGGGAGCAGGGGCACGAGTCGTTGGGCAGAGAAGGGTAATGTCAGAGACAAGACCAGAACCACTTGATATAATGATTCCAGCGTTATGAGACTGAGCCAAGTTTACAAGAGTTTCCAGCACATTTTCACCGATAGGTACTTCAATATGAAAAGGTTCCATGAGGGAGTTGATATTTTTTTTGGAGAACTCTATAGTAGAGTTCTCCATAGTAGAGTTCTCCGTAGTCTCGGGAAGAAGATCATTATGACTGTCAGAGGACGAAATCACCAACTTGTCATCATTGTTGGTGTTCTCAGGGATCACACACTCTCTCTTAGTTTCCACCGTGAGAGGGGAGCTAATTGAGAGTGCAGAAAACCTCATTGAGTTATTGTCTTCCATTGTTCGAGTTATATTTTTTGAGAAAGGGATTAGTTGTGATAGAGCTGTGGGAAAGAGACTAGTATTTATAATGGTAGCTCTCAAATGTAGGATCTGTTTGTAATTGAAATTGAACGGTAATTATGAATTAACTTTGAAGGTAAACCTAATTGTTTAAAGAAAGTTTTCAAAGATTTTTTTTTTCAAACCGAATTAAAAGGGTCAAATAAAAATTTGTTTTAGTTAAACTCTAAAATTAGGAATAAAGTCAATGTATTTTCTTTTTTATATTATTATATTTCACATAATTAAACATCCATAAAATATGTTTGGTTTAGTAAAAAAAAAATTCATAAAATATGTGTGTTGAGTCAACACATACAGTCCAAATAACTTGCATGATTGTATCCATTTTGCTTGTTCAAAGTATTTGCTTCAATATGCAATTTAGGTTATTAATTTTAGGTTATTGAATTAATTGAATTCCCTCCTATGTAAATGAATTAATTGAATTAATATATATATCATAGATTTTTTTTATGGTCAAGAATGATGAGATTTGTACTCACCCCACATATTGAAAAATTTCATTTAAAAAGAGAAAGACATATTAAATTAAGATACTTTTATTAAAATTATTTTTTAAATTCATTGAAAAAGTGATGAATCTAATCTATAATAAGAATTAAAAGAAGTATTTTCCATAAAGTACAAAATACAGATTCATGCATTTCTTTGATTTTTTTATTTATTTTAATTTTAGGTCCATGCATTTCTGTTTACTGTTATAAATCATCTGTGGTTATAAAAATATTGGTAAAAAGTATTGGAGGGGTTCCATCAATTTTATATTTTTATAGTTAAAAACTACAAAATAAATGTTGTAAAAGTTATTTTATTTTATTTCCTCATAATTATATTGTAAAGAACTCAAAATACAAAAAATTTAAAACAAATAATTCGGTTTGATTTTCAAATATTATTAGCAATGAAAATAGAATATATATATATATATATATATGGGACTGCTAACTTTGACGTTGAAGTTAGCAAGTATATGACCCATATGTAATTACAAAGGGGTAGAGGTGCATGTGGCGGATATGTGATTAGTTGGGGGGTGCGCTAAGACTACGAGGGGGGGCGCTAAAAAATTACATGTGGATCATTCATTGCGTAACTTTGACCCACATGTCGAAGTTAGCAATCCTCATATATATATATATATATATATATATATATATATATATATATATATATATATATATATATATATATAAGGGATTGCTAACTTCGACCTAGGTCAAAGTTAAGTAATGTTGACATTCTCACGCGCCCTCCACTTTTTACGCAAAACTTCGTGGGGGGAGGGGGGAGACGCTGGAGGTGGCGGAGGGCGCGCTAAGTAATTTCATGTGAATCAACATTGCTAACTTTGACCCACATGATTTAAGTTAGTAGCCCTCTAATATGTGATATATATCACAAATTAAGTAGATTCTTGAGCACAAGATGTGCCAAAAAGCCTACAAATATTTACAAAATTAGCATTAAAATAAAACCCCAAAATAAACTAGTCATAACAATGGACTCGACCACCACCTATGGTTGTTTGCAACTAGATTCACATCGATTTCAACCACCAAAAAGAATAAAGTTTGAGGTATGGATTGCGGTGTTTTTAAATAATTTATGGTTTCTTTTATTCCACACAACTCAAACACACAAGAGCCATATGAACTGTAAAAAAGACCACTGTTGTCGGTGACCACCACCTGTTGAATGAGTAAACTGCACAAAGTGATTAGACAAAAGTTGAGTATCCACCGAGGATAAACCAATCCAAGCCCGAACCGACGATCAAAAAGAGGCAAAAGTACCACATGATAAGAATAAATGTTGAACTGACTTGACATCCTCACAACTGGACACACAAAAACCGGCAAATGAAGGAATAATGTCTCTGGCTACCAAGTTTGCTTTCGTTGGTAACCTATCGTGCAAAAGCCTCCAAGCAAAGATAGATACCTTCAAGGGGACCTAATTGTGCCAAATAAAATCTACTACATCCAAAGTAACAACATCGTGAGAGCTCAAAAGCTGATATGCAATGTGAACTAAATTAATAACCTTTCACGGAATAAGGCTGCCACCCCATGAATTTGAAGATTGAGCCTCCAAAGTAAAGGTATGAAGTCATAGGGTGTTTCTCCGAATCAGACTACCACCGCAATGAATCTTAAGACTTGGTTTAGTGGTAAAAATATAAGTCATTTCGTAATGTCTCAGATTCGAGCCCCGTTAGTGCCCGTCTTCCTTTCACCCTAAATTTTTTTATCAAACAAAATAAAGTATATAAAATAATAACATTTTTTTCGATGTACTCAATATGGGACTCATAACATAATTACATGAATAATAGTATGATGTTTAAGTTTTTTTTATTATGATATAAGAAATAATTTTGTTTTTCATACAAAAATCTTAAACCAATTGATAAAAAATGTTGAAATTATTAGGTCGAATGCTCATGACAGGATTCGATCTTCCATCTTCATTGTATGTTTGTAAATTTATAATGATTTTGTCATTTCGTCACTGGTCGGAAATCTTTGAGGCACATAAGTTCCTTACAAATCAAATTTTTGGAATGAAACCCTAACAATTCTTTATTTGTGACGTGTTTGGTTATAATGAGAACTCATTATGAACCATTGTATGTGATACTAATACTAAATAGTCAAAAACTAGTGAATGAAAGAGTCTTGAATTCTTGATATGAAATGGATGAAAAAGAAAGTGTGTTATCTCTTATCACTTATTTATACTTTGCCCACTTTTTAGCTAGATGGAGTTTCAGGTTCTCCATTCATCTCACTGTATTGCCCGCACTATTGATTTTGATTCCTATTTTTTTATGATTGATTTTGTTTCAAATCAGAAATTTGTCGGTGGAAGTGTGAAACAAACTATGAAATACAGACATCGACACGTTAACATCAATAATAATTGATAATTTGAAATAATGATATAATTTAATATAATCATATGTGTCCGACATCAGGGCACGCTGAAGATGAAAAATATCTGTATTTTATAAAGAACAACTATAAACTAATCTATAATGTCTTTGTCTATATATGACCCATTAACATAATGTATCAATTTAATATTACATCACATTATAGACATGTATGGGGGATGGGTAGCTCAACTGGTCAGAATTATAAAGAAGAATAAATACTGATCATAAATAAACCAACAGAAAATTCCCACATTCTGAAGAAAAAAAATGATGTAACCAATTTATGTTAAAGTAACATGCATGTCTATAATGTTTTTTTATAGGCAATGTTAGTTGTTATTAAATAATATATTACAATCTCCTTTGTCAGGATTTGAACCATAGACCTTCTAGGAGATTGTAATAAATTGGTTACATCATTTTTATTACAATTTATTACTAACAATTTATTACTATCAACTAACAAAAAGATATTGTAATATATTATTTACTAACAACTAACATTGCCTATAAAAAAAAACATTATAGACATGCATGTTACTTTAACATAAATTAGTTACATCATTTTTTTTCTTGAGAATGTGAGAATTTTCTGTTGGTTTATTTATGATCAGTATTTATTCTTCTTTATAATTAAAAATTATTTAATGTGTTTAAATGAATATTTAAAATATATTTTGATTTGATTAAAATATGGACTAACAAATTACATCTAAAAAATGTCAATTTTAATTTGAATCGAATGAAGAAAGAAATTGATATTTTTTATTAACATTAATAACCCGTGCTGATAATAACCGGCACCTCACTTCCCACAATCATCATGAGACACGTGACACAAGCGAAAGTTGAAAGAAAAATGAATTTCTTTCGTATTTATTTTATTCATCCGATTCGAATCCTATAAATATGATTAAGTGACCTCATAAGCACTTTTCAACAACTTGAAGTTTTCTTTTTCTCCATTTCAACCTTTTTCTCCAAAACAAACTAACAGAAAACCAAACCCAACTCAGGCCAGAACAGAACCAAGATAAACGGCATCGCTGCCATCAGCTGCTTCACCCACAACCTACTGCCGAGACCAACAACACCCCTGAGAAAAGCAAGCAGAACTCGCCACCCAACACCCACAACGAACGATACGAACCCATAACTGTTGTATTTGTGTGTTACTAAAGGGAATTGTGTCATCTTTATGGACGAAAACATTTCGTACCCCAACATATATATATGTGGCACTAAGATATGTGTGTTTTTGACATGGATCAAGGTCAACTTTTTCCTTTGCGTCATTATCCTCACTATTTCAGCTTGTTCCGCCCAGCTCTGGATTGGATTGACATCAACTGCATGCATGCGCAAAAAAACTTAAAAGAGTATGTTATCTTGCACTGAAAGATTTCTAATTTGATATTATATTGTGTTTAGTTTCAGTTGTTAGATTTGAATTAAACTACTTATAGATATCTGAAAATGCATCAGCCTTCTGTCCAACCAATGCAGCCAATTATGCCCAATAACAAGTCTCAATTTGGCAAATTCAGAACCCCTTCTTAACACTACCTGTGCTACCTACCTACAGCTGTGCATCCACCACGTGGTTTATTTGTTCCTTCTGAGGGAGAAATGTCACATAATTCAAACCTATATATATGCACCAAGACTACCTGTCGCATACATTGTATCTGAACATGATTCCACTTCTCCTATATGGTCTATTTGTGTATGATACACAAACTCACATTTTTAAAGGAAATTGTACTATGTGAAAGAGATTAATTTACATGCACTGACAATATAATTTTTAGGAAAATCATTATATGAAACGTATGCTTTTAATGTGCAGGTTATTAGTTATATCCGAAGGTCAATCACCAGATGAATTCAGTTACTAGACGCATTATTTAACCTGCAAGCTACTTGCACCAGTTATAACTGGTTTCATAATAAGCTTTGCATCCCTTAAAAAATCAGCTATAACTCTAGCACTTTGGAATAATGTTTCTGTTTGGGTGGAATATTGGCTTTTTAGATCTGTCTATAATGAAATTCCAGCTTTGTGTCAAAGTGGTCAAAGGAGAATGGAAAAGCTTTCATCACAAAGTGATCTAGAAAGAAACAATTCAACCTCTGAGGGAGATAGTTTGCTTAATGTTAAAGGTGGTCATAGCTCAGAACTGGTAAATGAAAAAAGCCGGACAATATTTTCAGAGTGGATTTCAAGAATCTCTTATGTTGATGCTTGGAGAGTTTATTTGCAGCAAGAAGTTGTCCTTCCCGGACTTGCTCTGGCTTTGCTATTTTTCACTGTACTCAGGTAAAAAGCTTCGAAAAACAATAGCAAGTAAATATAAAAAAGTCTGTTTGGATTGATTTATATGAGTTTACCTGCTAACATAATCACTTATGATATTGTAGTCGTTATGTAACCGTGCAAAACACATCTTCAGAAACATGTCTTAAATTTCCTTGATGTAAGTTAGAAATGAAGCATGCATCACTGATAAAATTCCAATTACTTGCTTCAGCTTTGGAAGTTTGATGAAAGCCACCTTAGAATGAAAAGGTATACCTGCATGCATATGTTATTGGAATAGCACGAGGATTAAGCGCTGTCATTGGAATATCTGCAACAGTTTTATATCCTGTGCTACAGCTTAAAATATCGGCTATTAGAACTGGACTTTGGTCTATCTGGTCTCAGGTACATACTCACAAAATGACTTTAACTTTAAAGTGCTTTCGATAAGTTACATTTTATGCAGGATTCTAAAAAATGCTGCAACATCAAAAGTTTTGTATGTCTCTGCGACCATAATTTAAAACTTTGGTTATGTGTTCGAGTCAATTATGCAAAAATATTTACACGTTATGTATGATTTGGATGCAGTGGACATGCCTCCTTCCTTGCTTAGCTGCAATATGGATCCATAATGGAATTTTATCGTCATATATTTTGATGGGAAGTGTCGCAATATCTCAGCTTGGACTGTGGATGTTTGACTTAGCTGTATTTCAGCAAATGCAGGGAAGAAATTTCAATTGTTTACTCAATGTTGTTTTTAACAAATATGTCTATGATACATCGAAATCCTCATTCTTCACAACCATATTAGCCTGATTATTTTTATTTCAATTTTGTTGAATAGAATCTTGTTCCTCAATTGGATCGTTTGATTGTTGGAGGTGTTCAGAACTCACTTCTGATCCACAGGTGAGTTTTAAAAGTAAAGCTACTCATTTCCAACACAAATATTTTATATTTAATAATAATAATAATAATAATAATAATAATAATAATAATAATAATAATGGCTTATTGCTATAGCTTTGAATCTGATCCTGTTATTTTAATCTGTTCAGGAGTTTTGGAAGCTGAGTTTATTATCATTTCTGGCAGTCACATTAGCCGCATTTCTCTACTGCATTCATCTGTTTCGCGTATGGAAGTATATCTTTCACTTTGACAAACTATTTAGTGTAATTCTTCTGCATCAGAATTGTATGTTGGGGGTCGAATCAATGCAAGTTGAGGTCTAAAGCTAGACGAGGTCTCAAAGTGAACAAATCATACGAGACGTCTATGCGTGCCATTTTTGTCGGACATCAGAGTGAAGGCGAAACCATAAGAGAGGCCGAGTAAGGTGGACCGAAGGTCCTAAAGTAAAGGCTTGTCTTGCATTATGCGAGAGTCATCACCCTTGTTCCCAAGCCTAATTCTCACATTATGTGATGGTCTTTACTCTTTAGGATTAAAAGTTGGACATTCATCTTGCTTTTTAGACTTAATTAAGATCATCCTTTTCTGCATAAGATTAAATGCTCCTTGTGAATTTAATTGCTTCTAGAAACACATTAAGATCACTCCTTGTTTTAAGTGAGAAGAGTGTGGTGATCCACTGTAAGAAGCTTCTAGTTCAAGGAGTAATTAGATTTTGGGTTAATGATGATTTTATTCTCTAAAACATAACCTGATATTCAGCTTTAGTCTTTAAATAAAAAAATAATTATCTCTGTCATCTCTAACGTTACTTGACAAAATTCTAACTACTAAAATACTTGACGAAAAAAAGAAATTATTTTTTTTTAAAAATAATTTAAGTTTAATTCATTCAAGTGCTAAAATAATACAATCATCATATGTTGAATATTTCTCATCCACATTTTGATATCAATACAAATGATGAAAATAACAATAACTAGATATTTATTAAAGATACATACATAGAACTTTTAAGAAATAGTAAAGTGTTAACAAACCAAATTCAAAGCTTAACAATCAAACTAAATTATTTAAGATACATGCATAGAATTTGTAGCTTTAACCCATTTCCTTTTTCCTTTAAATGGATAGATAAGAATTTTCCTATTAGGGGAAAATGTTAAACTCATTACGTCGTCTTCTCACTCCAATAATTCTTATATTCCTCCTCCAAATTCCATCAATATCTAAGAGTACTGCTACTCTACGATTACTTACACTATTTGAAAGCAACAACTAAACTAATAACGTTCGCAAATGTCAACGTCTATAATAAACTCTAAGTCTTTGCTTGTGCTTCTATGAAGTTTCTTGCAATAGAAAAAGCCTTGTCTTTTAGCGAATTTCAATTATGTTTTCACCCTTCACATACGTGTCTGTGTCTATAGCATATCAAGAGTCCCGTTTTTACATATTAAACTCTGATATCTTTGGTGATCAATCGATATAACAACTTTATTATATTGTTTAATCGACGATCCTTCAACCTATTAAATAATAGGATAACATTAAGATTTACAGTGTATGTGACTATAAACCTAGCATTATATCTCTAACAACTAGCACTCACAAATGAATTTATTTCAGACACTTTAAGTGAAAAGTCTATGTCTAAAACTTTCTAAATCGAAAAAGCATTAAGCAAAAAAATAAATCATCAACATAACGAAATAGATAATATATATAATCAGCCAAATTAAGAGTTTCAATAAAATCATAGCTAACATAACGTAATTCCAATAACTGAGGGAATAATTAGTTGTACATGATAATTTTACAATAATAATAAGAAGTAAAAAAATTCAACGTACCTAAGATCACTCTCTCTTCCTCTCTTCTTTCATTTCATGCTGCATTTTTCTTGAGTTGTAGTAAGTGGGATCCCTCCGATTTGTTAAATCAAACTATCTATTATAAGGGTTTTTGCCACTTCTAGCCAATCACAACTCTTTCTTCAAGGAAGGGTGTAATTACTTTATTGTTAATCCATTTGCAAGTGGCTTATCTTTGCAAGTGAGTAGTGACTTTCCTATCTATTTATCTTATCATGCTGGGCGAATATATATGTAGTGGCTAACAGAAGGGACGTCTAAGAGATTTGTTTTGATTTTCATGTTTTTTTTGCTCCAATCCTTTAATCTTCGGGTTATCTACAAAAGTTGTGGAATTTAGGTAGACATGTAATATAGAAATGACTGATTTAACATTCCAAACTAATATTTACATTTAGTTGGGGTTTTTAAATGAATTACTTGCAAAATAAGTTAACAAGTCTTATAAAATACTCCCTCCGTCCCATTATATAAGCCCCTCTGACCAAAATCACGCTTATTAAGAAATATTAAGAGTGTAATTAAAGTGTGTATTTTATGTATAAAGATTACTAAATTACCCTTTTTTGAATGCCACGTAAGTAGATTTTTCTAAAAAAAATTCTTCAAGAAGCTCTAATTGAATGCCACGTAAGCAGATTTTATTTTTTTTATATTTTTTTTTAGATATGTTTTTTAGCATAATTTAGTTGCATAATTTTTATTTTTGTTGTTATCCATAATTTTTATTTTAATTGCTTAAGATTTTTTTTATTTTAATTTCTTTTTTGTTGTTATACTTAGGGGTATATTTGGAAAACAATCTTAAATTTGTATAGAAATTCGAAAAGGTGCTTATATAATGGGACTAAATTTTTGTTAAAAGGGTGCTTATATAATTGGACAGAGGGAGTACATGTAAAAAGTTTTAGTTGGTAGAACTAGAAATTAACCGCCGCGTCTCTCTCACATGCTGTTCATACGACTTTGCACGACGATTCTAACCGCTCCCACCAAATTTGCGATTCTTCCCATGCTCAAACTCGGTCAGCCTCATGGAGATTGCAATATATCACGATCACACGTGTTGGCTCGCGATTTTGACTGCTTTACAACACATGTTACAATTTCACTATGTAGGTACATAGTACACTATTAACACATTTTACTTTAATCATATTTTTTTACTATTATACATAAAGACAAATTTTAGTATATATGAAAAAAAATTATATATTAAATACTACATTTAAAATTCAAAAGTCTTAACTCAACTGCAGAAAATGTTGAAATTACTAGGTCGAACATTCATAACCGGATTCGATCTCCGATCTCTCCATTCTGTATGTGCGAGAACATTTGCTTAGTTATTATGAAAAATGAGAACAATTAATTACATCCATTGAATAAAATCAACGGTTTAGATTAATTTTTTATTAAAATAGATTACATGGTCCAACTCTATCAATTAATTATTTGTTTTCATCTTCCTCCAACCCTACGGGTTTTTATTGCTTTTCCTTTCTTATGTATAGGCTTATTTACCCGTGGTTATGAGTTGTGTCCTTGGGTAGACAGTGTTTTATTTACCCGTAACCCGTGCTTGTGTCCTTGCTTTTCCTTTCTTATGTATGCCTATCGCCATCACCATTACATAAGATTTGATTTACCCATTTTATTGCTTTTCCTTTCTTATGTATAGGCTTATCCTTGAGTAGACAGTGTTTTATTTACCCGTGCTTGTGTCCTTGGGTTTTACTACTCTCATACATCTTGTATAGGAAAAAATTCTCCCACCCTAACAATTATCCTTGCACAGCTGCAAATTTATCCTTTTATTTTCACATTTTTATAGTTCACCCCAAAAGATTTTTACCTACAGATTTTAAACTTTTAGCAACAATTTTGTCGATCAATACAAGTCAAATTTCTTTAAAATTAAATGATTAAGCGGACTTTCAAAAAGGATTCTTCAATAAGAAGATCCAAACCTGAATAATATGAAAAAGATTTCTGGTACCTATCAAAACGAGTTCTTTGTATAAAATTTAGACTTTTATTGACAGTTTTGTCTGCCATTACAAGTCAAATTTCTTTAAACTCAAGTGATAAATCAGACTTTCAAAAAAGGTTTTTCGGTAAAATAATTCTTTTTAAAGATTAATTTTTTCGTCCGCAAAAATTTAACGGCGCAGTTTATTGCCCAACTATCAATTCATATGTAATTACTAATTATCATGAATATATATATGTGTGCGCACGCGTGCACGTGCCTGCGATGAATTAAAAATCTACCACTAGTTTAGGTAACTCCCCTAAGAAATGATTATGAGAGAAGTCCAAGAAGGCAAGTCTTTCCAACTTAGCAATTGATGAAGGTATATTTCCTTCAAATCCATTCCATGAAAAGTTCAAATAGCTGGTAACATTAGGAAGGAATATACCAATTTCTTTTGGAAGCAAACCACTTAAATTGTTGTCTGATATATCCAAATATTTGATACCATTATTATGCATCAGCCAACTTGGGAATGAACCAACTAATTTGTTTCTAGAGAGGTCCAACATAATCAAATTATATTGATACAAAAGAAAACTAGGAAATGACACCTCCTTTGTCCACGTTTAGGTTGCAATTACTAAAGAATGAGTGTCTCCAATTGAAATTTAGGAAACCACTTTATGCTTAGTGAAAATGATCCATTCATGTAATTTCCATAGAGTGATTGGTCAAATCAAAGTATGCCAGGGATGTGAGATTGCTAGTGAAGGATGGAAAATTTCCACTTTGTTGGACAACTTTAAAGGATCATCCATATTAAGTCTAGAACATCGGTATAAGTATTAGACACGACATTTTTAGCTAAAATCTTAAGGCATTAGGTTTATAAGTCTTCTTACTTATAATGTAGGACTTACTCACACTTGCCACAACACATCCTACCATCACAAGAATCTCTCATTAAACTTAAAGCTATAATTTTCTATTTAAAGAGAAACTCATTTTTTTTTCTTTTCTTCTTCATCACCTTCATATATAGATATATTTTTCTTCTTTCATTCTCACCCGTTCGTACCCAATCAATACTCATGCCTAACTTCCTCATGGCTTCTTCAACATCTATATATCAGCATACTCACCACAAAATGGAAGGATGGAGAACCAAACATAGCAAACATGACTAGACTCCACTACACAATATGATAAGGTTAGGTTTAAGTTTCTTTCATCTTTTAATTAAAGGTATAATTTTCTCTTTTAGTACAAACCCATTTTCTTTCTTTTCTTGTTCATCAACCACATATGTAGAATGATGTTCTTTTCTTTTCTTTCTCAGCAATGCTTAGCTTCCTTCATCAATCAATCACTCTTATCTTCAACCTCTATAAGTAAGCTAGCATTTCCACCATTTTACTTACAACCAAACAACTTGTATTTCTTCATTCCCATCCAACTTTCCTCTCTCTATAAGTAAGCTGGCTTCTATTACAACCTTTCTTCATCTTCTTTTCAACAAAACCAGAAAAAAAAATTGAAAAGCCAAATTTATTTATATATATGTGTGAAAGCAACTCACAGAGCACAAGAAGTGCCACCAGAGAGCGCAAAAGATACAAAGGAAAAGCCTAAAGCAACAAAGGCACATGGCAAGAAACAAGGCTAGCAACTAAAGCCACAACCCAACACACAACTCAACTAATCACACAAACCAGAAAAACACCAGTACACACTCAACGCAAAAAACAGAAACCAGATAATTGAAACTTGAAACAACCTCATCTTCTTTTTTCTCTGTTCTTCATAGTTTCTTCTTCTCATTTTTTTTATATATAGATCTCTTAAATTGAACACGTGATTAACTGATCCGTGACCACCGTGCCGTGTTCAGTGTGCTTATATAACAAGGTGACAGCAAATATGTGCTGACTTAATTAAGATTCGATCTCTTTCCCTAAATCGGAGCATCTCTTAAAATCCATGTCCACGAGTTGTTCTTGAGTTTCAGAGGTGAAGATACCCGTGCCTCTTTTACTTCCTCCCTTCAAAACGCCGGAATCGATCAGACGGCTGGTCTTGCAGGATTTGTTGTCATAAATTCCAGGTTACTTCTTCTCTTCACTTTCATGCTTTGTTATCATATACTTCCTCCGTACCACAATATATGTCTTTTTGGAAGAAAAAATATTATACCACAATATATGTCGTTTTACAATACCAATGTAACATTAATTTTGATCTTCCTAAATTACCCATGCATTTATACTCTTTTTACCAGCCAAAGTCACTACTCTCTCTCCAACTTTATTATTTTTCCATATACCAACAACGAGAGAGAAAGGGTAAAAGAAGAAAAATATGTATAATTTTGACAAGATTCATAGAAGTTACAAATTCCTTAATATGCGTAAAAATGTCGGAACAACATATATTTTGGTACAGAGGGAGTAAATGCTTTTGTATATATAGTTATTTGTTTGTATTGATTTATTTATTTGTGCTTATATACCTGTTGTGCCACTATTTGAAAGAGTTTATGGAAATTAACAAACACTTTATAGCATATTAATAAGCTATTTTCAGCTTATTTTCATAAGTTCTCCCTAGTACTTATCAAGGATATTTTTGAAAATGTTACATATTCATCCAATTCATATATATATCTCTCTTACTGTTACTTATGTACTGAAATACAATTTTTCTTTTATGTTGCAGATGTTCAAACTTTGAGAAACTTAAATTTTTTAAGTTTAAGGTCTAATTGTAAGAATTTTTAAGAATTAATGGACCGATATATTATATGAAATTAGAACACACTTACTTGACAATCAGTATAATCAACGATTACCGGAAGAATATCGAAAAGATCAATATGTAGACAAGGTCTTCCTTTGCCTGTTCACGTACTCCGGTCTTTGGGTTCTCAATGGGGCAAACCACAAATGAGTGATGTCGATGTGTCGGTAAAGGGGACCTAGCCTCTCTATTTATAAGAGAACAACCCTAGTCAGTACTACCCATCATGTACCCTAGAGGTTGGGCCTACACTTTATTTCCACACAAATCAGAATTAGTGTTCAAAGCCCATTATTATTAATCACTTTAGTCGGGCTTAAGCATCATCAAATGGATCACAAAAACATCAACCTGTTTTTATTAAAATCACAACTCACAATTGATTGCAGTCCACAAAATATTAGAAAATATTCTAACATTCTCCCACTTGGACAAAATCAATTGTGTATATTTAATTTGAAGTAAATATTTTGAAAACGACTCTCAGGTTGATAACATATTTTAATGTGGCCACAATGATCCCAAGATGCAACACTTAATTAAGACTCCATCCAACAAAAATTAAATGATATCGAATCAAGGCGGTAGTTATATCTTTATTGATACAACACCTTCCATGGTTACAAATACCACCAATTTCGTCGACTAGTCATTCGTGTAGAGTGTAGCAAGAAATGATATGTCATTGTGATTTAACGACCATACTATCATTCTCTTTGTCAGTCCTCAATTTCTCTCAAATGCATTAAAGCCAGAGAAATTTATTTGGTCCATATGATACCATAATGTCCAAGCTCCAAAATAATGTTGACTACTGCAGTATAATAATTAAATCAACATTGAGCTCCAAAAAGACACAATTTCTCTCAAATGCCTAAAAGCCAGAGAAATCATATGGTTCATAAGATACCATAACGCCTCAGCTCCAAAATAGTGTTGACCACCGGCAAAGAGGTCCCATCAACACTGAGCTTTAATTTATTTATGTTTATACATAATGCCTCAGCTCCAAACTAGTGTTGACCACCGGCAAAAGAGGTCCCAACAACACTGAGCTTTAATTTTCATAAATAATGCCTCAATATTAGAAAGGAGTTAACTTAAAATTTAAGCTCCCACTAATCAAGCATTTCAAAAGAACTCAATTGAAAAAATTTCAACATGTTCTAATATAGCTCGTAAGTTCTCTCCCACTGATCCAAAAATTTATTCCTTCTTATTTCAAAAGATCAAAGATGAATTAATCAATGAGCATAAATTAAACTTCAGAAATTGTCACCTTTAGGCAGGCAATTCTTCAGCTCAATCGTTCTCCAATAATTTCATCTTAATGTACAAAATTTGAAAGTTAAAGAAAATGTTTAACAATGAGGCCAATATAATTGTACAATCACCTTTGGGCAGAAAGCACAAACTAAAGTCAAAACCTAAGTCAAAACCTCATATAACAATTATTTGTTGAAAAATTTTATTGTTAAAACCAAACTTGAATGCATTAGAATATATCATATGACAATATATAGCTCAAAGTCAACAAGCTATCATTTCAAGGCCAATATAACAGTACAATCACCTTTGGGCAGAATGTACAAACTATGGTCAAAACCCCAGTCAAAACCTTAGAAGAGTCAATCAATGAGGATATATTAAACTTTTAAAAATGTCACCTTTAGGCAGGCAAATTCCTCCATTCAATATATTCTCCAATGACTTCATCTCAAATCAATTTTTAATTATAACATATAATAATCACCTTTAGGCAGAAAACCACATGTCACAATTAAAAACATTCCTCAAACTACAAAGAAAATTCCATCAATCAATATAAGCGGTTCCACTTTGATGATAACGGCTTATACCAACTTATAAAATTTCTTGCATAGGAATCAATAATTAAATAGCATTCCTCAATATGTTTTGAATCATTCACAGCAGAGAAGTGGTTTAAGAAAAGCACAAGAAAATATTAATATATTATATGCTATTATATTATTTGGGAGAAAAAATGTTACTGTGAAGCATCAAATTCAAAACATAATAATTAAATAATTTACGCAGCGGAAAAACATGAGACTTCAATTTTTAACATTTGAGGCAAAATAGTCATTTAACAATATTTAAGAAAATGCTATTATATCCTCAAAATAAGTCTCCAAAAAACATTTCAAGATAATTGACATGATAAACTCTCCCACTTGATAGAGATTATAGTTGAATTACCATTCTATTATATTTAAAATATTTAAGCAAAAATTCAACTATTTTCTCTATCACACAATGGTCATGTCAGTTAAAATAAACTTATAGATTGTATTTTATTCAGAATAGAACTCTCAAAATATTCAATTTCAAATACTCCCACTTAATAGAGTAAAATTTTCAAAATTAGAGTAGTTAATAAGAAATCATTTTAATTATTATATTGAGAGTTTCTAACTTATTTAGAATATTCTAAAAAAATAACAACACCTTTTATATAATTGCACATTTTTCATTTCAAAGGAGCACATAAAATTAAAATCAAATTTCTCCTTATATGCAATTATATAATAAGTCACAAGAGGTTAAAAATAATTGCACAACTAACCTCAAATAATGCGACTTTCATCCTTACAAACAGAGTCGATAAACTTTGATAACTTTACAATTATCATAAGATCTTTGTCGGTATCACCTCAAACAACCACAAATCAACGACAAAGTTATATCATAATAAAATAATTTAATAATAATCGACTCAATTTATATAAACAATAAAGTGCAAAAGACAACACAATTTTCAATTGCCTTAAAATTGCTCAAAAGAATGATTTTAACAAAATAGTTTATATTTGAGCTTTTAAATAACAAGGCAGTATATAAAATTATCAAGACAGGACAATGGTCATGATGGGTTTGGTCTTATGCTACGACACTGGTACCAATTATGAAGCAACCAATTACAATCCAATTAAATCGGTTGATAGCTTGAGCACAATTCACCCGGTAGTATTCATATGCTGTAAGTTTCAATCAATTAAATTTACAAGGCACCAAAAGATTACTCTCTTTCAATTTATATATATCATATCATACCTTGTACATAGGCATAAAGATAAAACTGGAGCTAGAAAAAGAAAACAAACTTCAAGATGGAGAAAAACAGAACAAAATAAACCCCTTATATTGGATCGAATTCAAATCAAGTAAACAAGATTCTAGTTCAGATTGTCATAATGAGTAATCAACCGATCAAACTAATTCAATCCAAATTCTTATCTTGATATTGGTCAAACAAAACGAGCATGACAAACTCTATCAAACTCAAAATATATACATACTGATAGACCAAATAATTATTCTTTAATTGACAAATCTTTATTGACACTTAATAAGAAAGAGTGGGATATATTAAAGTGTCACAAGTAAGAACTCTCCAGAGTCCGGTCTCCACAAAAACATTGGACACAAAAGTTTGAGAATACAATAATAAAATTTGTTGTCAAATAAATCAATACAGTATCTCCATGCGTCCAAAAATTCCAAATAATTTGCATATTGCATATCAGCGCAACACATAACAAATAATAACCTTGGTTTTGTTCTGCAAAATTTATAAACAAACGTGTAGAGAGCTTATATATAAATCGTTCATACATCATACTATACGATGCATAAAACAATCAACCAAAATATGTGATGCAATCCAAAACCATAGACCAAACCCGTTCCAAGAAAGTTGTGAGTCACATGAGCATGACAAACAATCAAATTTTGCACCAAACAAAAATTTCGTGATGCTTGTATTCAATATATATAAATTAATTTGTTGATTTAACATAAAAAATCAACACACACATCAACTAATTAATATCATACTCAAATATGAATGAACATAAATCGGAACGCAGCAACAAGAGCATGACAAGAATAAAATAAAACAGCAAGGTAGATTGAATGAATAAACCCTCGATAGAATGTCAGAAATTGACCGAAACATCAATAAAGCTATTATAGCTTAAAACAAACCCGAATGACGTGAATCATATAATGTTTGTTAAAACCAAGTCTAATAAAGCATTGTTACTTTTGATGAATTATAATTATCATCATAAAGCTTCACGGTATATCTCACACCAATTTATTATTTTACACAAACACCAAATCAAATTCAGAAAAATAAAATGTAATCCGAATTATAGTTGATTCAAACAAAACTGAATTTGATTCAACAATGAAATTAGGGTTCTAACTCATATAATATTGGCTCTGATACCACATGTAAGAATTTTTAAGAATTAATGGACCGATATATTATAATCAACGATTACCGGAAGAATATCGAAAAGATCGATATGTAGACAAGGTCTTCCTTTGCCTGTTCACGTACTCCGGTCTTTGGGTTCTCAATGGGGCAAACCACAAATGAGTGATGTCGATGTGTCGGCAAAGGGGACTTAGCCTCTCTATTTATAAGAGAACAACCCTAGAGGTTGGGCTTACACTTTATTTCCACACAAATTAGAATTAGTGTTCAAAGCCCATTATTATTAATCACTTTAGTCGGGCTTAAGCATCATCAAATGGATCACAAAAACATCAACCTGTTTTTATTAAAATCACAACTCACAATTGATTGCAGTCCACAAAATATTAAAAAATATTCTAACACTAACTGCTTTAATGGATATTTTAAGGAAGGATTACAAACAATTACACACTTTTAGTTACACATTTTTTAACTTAAAATATAAAAACAATTAAATAAGTTAATGTATCTATATTTCACCTTGGATAAACTAAAAAATTTGTAATATTGTACAACTTTTTTAGTTAATTATAATTTTCAATTATTAAGACCAATAGTTTTTGCTTATTTCTTTTAAAAAAACTTACTTGGAAATTATAAAACTTTAAAACAATTTAAATTATAGAATTACTTTTTAATTAAATACACCTTTTATTCAAACAAAGTTAATAACCAACTTTTAATTATTGATCTTGAATTAAAAATGAAGTTGTGGAGGATACATACATCAAATTGTAATTCTGTTTCCCCCTCAAATTATATATATGTTTCATGAGATGGATTTAAAATCCAAAGTATAATCTTGACATATTAATTAATAATACAGGATTTGGAAGATCTAGATATCAGCCATAACATGTGCAGTGGAAATTTTCCATCATTCACTATCAATTACATGAATGGATCATTTTCACTAAGCACTTTGGCCAATCACTCCAATCTTCAGGTTCTACTTATTTCATCCCAAGACATTGGAGCACACGTTGAAACTGAAGAAACAAAGTGGTTTCCTAAATTTCAATTGACGACACTCATTCTTAGTAGTTGCAACCTAAACATGGACAAAGGAGGTTTCATTCCTAGTTTTCTTTCGTATCAATATAATTTGACTATGTTGGACCTCTCTAGAAACAAATTAGTTGGGTCCTTTTCAAGTTGGTTGATGCATGCTAATGGTATCAGATATTTGGATATATCAGACATAAATTTAAGTGGTTTGCTTCCAAAAGATATTGGTACATTACTTCCTAGTGTTGGCACCTTGAACTTTTCATGGAATGGATTTGAAGGAAGTATACCTTCATCAATTGGTAAGATAGAAAGTCTTGAGTTCTTGGACTTCTCTAATAATCATTTCTCAGGGGAGTTACCTAAACCACAACTACCCGCAGATTTCTGTCCTTATGTATACATGGGGTTCTCCAACAACTTGCTAAGTGGGAATATCCCTAAAGTTTGTGATCAACTGAAGGTTTTGCTTCTAGACAATAACAACTTTAGTGGTAGACTTCAAGATGCACTAGGAAATAATACAAATCTAGAAGTGCTAGACATATCAAATAATTCAATCTCAGGCACAATTCCTAGTTCAACTGGGATGTTTTCTAACATTCAAATCCTTCTTATTGCTGAAAATCTATTAGAAGGTGAGATCCCTATTGAAATTTCCAACATGTCTAGTCTTGAGGTTATGGATATTTCTCAAAACAAGTTAACTGGTTCAATCCCAAAGTTCAATAGTCTGAAATCTCTGAGATTCTTGTATTTGCAAAAGAATAATCTCTCTGGTTCCATACCATTTGAACTGCGTGCAAATTCACAGCTAGAACTTGTAGACTTGAGGGATCCAAATTGGATGGGTAATCTCTCAGAGTTACGTGCCCTTTTACTAGGAGGGAACAATTTGGAAGGAGAAATTCCCATTCAGTTATGTCTATTAAAAAAGATAAACATAATGGACTTGTCAAGGAACATGCTCAATGCTTCAATACCATCTTGCTTTCAAAATTTGTCATTTGGAGTAAGAGGACAACATGATGGTTATGGTCCTGTTTATGAAATAGATACGCCGGATTTGTACTTCGCCTTTTCACCATGTGGTAATATTGTGTGCAATACCAGTCTAACGCTTCTATATCCTTTAGAAGAGAAACAATTTCAGGATAAATTGCACTTGAAAGTGGAATTTAGAACAAAGCACAATGATTATCCTATCAAAGGTCAAATCCTAGAGAACATGACTGGATTGGATTTATCATGTAATAGGCTAACAGGTACCAGCAACAAATTAGAGCCTTGAATCTATCGCATAATTTCTTGTCAGGTCATATTCCAATTGACTTTTTAAATCTTACTCAAATAGAGAGTCTAGATTTATCATTCAATAACTTGAGTGGTAAGGTACCTAGTGAACTGGTCCAATTGCACTTTCTATCAATCTTCAATGTGTCATACAACAACAACCTTTCTATCAATGCTTGAGATTGAATTATTGGATATGTCTAGCACTTCTAAGTTTGTATTATTTCCTAATGCATCTTCAAGTCTACCACTAAAGTTGTTATTGTCGAGAAGCAAAACCTTCACTTGATTACAAACTTTAGGGATATTCCCACTTAGAAAGTTGTGGAGAGCCCCATGTATACTAAAGGACAAAAATCTGTGGGTAGTTGTGGTTTAGGTAACTCCCCTGAGAAATGATTATGAGAGAAGTCCAAGAACTCAAGTCTTTCTATCTCAGCAATTGATGAAGGTATATTTCCTTCAAATCCATTCCATGAAAAATTCAAGGTGTTAACACTAGGAAGGAATATACCAATATCTTTTGGAAGCAAATCACTTAAAGTTTAGCGGCGCAGTTTATTGTCCAACTATTATTCATATGTAATTATCATGAATATATGTGCGTGCGTGTGTGCGTGCGCGTGTGTGATGAATTAAAAATTGTAATTTTGTTCAAATATAATAATAACAATAATCAAATTTTATTATTATTATTATTTATATTTTGTTGAAAAATATAATAAAATTTTAATGTATTCTCATGTAGAAAATTTTACTCTATGTGTTATCTTATTAATCTTATGTCATGTAGACATAATATTTCTATTAGTTTTTTTTAAAACTTTTTAAATGCTAATCTTCTACTACCAACATAGTTTTACATAATTATTCTCACTATATGCGCATTAAAAATTTCTATTTTCTTTACAATTTTAAAAAATAAAAACAATACATTTTTACGATGCATAATATTGAAGTTTGAAGTTTAAAACAAATACTAAAAACATTTTCGTCAAGGCACATTCACTCACTCAATTCTTTTGTTTTGATGTTTTTTTTTTTGAAACGGCAAATATATATATATATATATATATATATATATATATATATATATATATATATATATAATACTCGACCATAGACATACATATGGCGAGAAAAAGTACAAAAGGGCATTAAAATACAAGAACAATACCAATACCAAAACCAAAGTCCTATACCCATACACCATCTTTCGTTTTGATGTGGCAAATACAGAAAATTCAATCCATAAAGCAGCGTCTAATTTGGTGTGTGGTCATCGCATGTATTAAGAACAACACACTAAATTGAAACGTGTGGATCATTGGCATATATTAAGAAAAACACACTGAATTGAACAACTCATGAAGATGGAGTCAACAAGTCGTTTTGAACATGGCTATAATATAATGGTTTGGTCCATTACTTTGCCGATTTTCATACTCCCTCCATCTAGGGGTGGCAAAATAATCCACCAATCCATTATCCATCCAATCCATCCACTTAATTATCCATCCAATCCAATCCATGAAACAAAATTAAGGAGTGGATTGGATTCAATCCATCCATTTTAATTATATGGATGGATTCAATCCATCCATCTTGTTTGAAAAATTCAATGAATTATCTTAAATACTATTACAAAATCCATTGAATGATATAAAAGTAATTTTTTGATTAAAATATAAAACTAATTTATTTACATTATATTTAAATTAACTTTATAAATAAAACTAATATTTAAATTTAATTTAATTTAAATATGAAAACAATTGAATATGATTTTAAAAATAAACTGAATTTTTCAATTAATTTAATTTTATAAAACAACTAAAAAAATATTAAAAAAAATTGAATTCTAAAAATAAAAATTAGTCATCAAATCTATAAATTAGAATCAAAACAAAAAACAATTATTGAACTTTCAAAACATTGATATGCCAACAGCCCAATGGTAAAAAATCTTTAGGCCCATTAATTATAATTTCTTTTTACAGCAATTAAATATAAATTAATATATTATAATTAATTTTTTTTAATTTAATTATATTAAATATTAATGATCGCTGGTCAACGCTGGAGCTCGGCGGTCAACGACTGGTCAACGCCGGTCAACGGCGGAGGACCGCCGTGAGTCACAGGAAAATTGCCGGTTCGCCGTCGTCCACCACCGTGGTCAACGCCGGAGCTCGACGGTCAACAGCGGTGGCGGCCGGTCAACAGCGGTGGCGGCCGGTCAACCCCCTTGACCACCACAGCTTTTTTTTTTGTACAACTAACTCTTTTAATTATTCATTAATAAAAAATTAGATAAATAGTTGTTTTGGGCTCATATTAAAATTTTGTTTGGGCCTATTAAAAATTATGATGTTTGGACTTTAAATCAAGGAAAAAAATTCTATTTGAAACTAATTCATTTCATTAATTTAATTTAATTGAAAATTTATTATGTTTTAACAAAAATATTAAATATATGTTAAAAAATTTAAAAACATTATTAATACATTTAATTAAATGGATCGGATGGATATCCATCCATTAAAAATATGTTAATGGATGGATTGGATGGATTTTATGTTAAATGGATGGATTGGATTGGATTTTTTTTCTTAAAATTTTATTGGATTGTAATGGATTAATAGATGATTTTTATCCATCCATTAGGATCCAAATTCATCCAATCCATCCATTTTGCCACCCCTACCTCCATCCCAAATGATACATTACATTTTTCTTTTGAGTTTTGACCTTTGTTCTATGTCTGAGTTTTTGTAGTATGCTGTGAGCCCACTTTTTTGAAGCACAACGCAGAACACAAATCAACGATTGAAGCACGCTCCCTCGTTAATCCTTTTTTACATACATTATTTCTCAAAAATGAAGTTGGGTTTCATCATTAGTTCCCTTTTTTACTTTGTGATTATAATGTTAATGCAAAATGAAGGATCATGTAACGGATGTTTAGAGAAAGAAAGAATAGGCCTTCTGAGGATCGAAGACTACTTCATGCCATACCAAGGTTTAGGTGCTAACAATGAATTGTCTTCTATATTGGGTGATGATAGAGATAGCAATTGTTGTACTTGGAACAAATATAGACTTGTTCAAGTGCTCTAACATCTCTTATGGACACATAACTGAGCTATACCTCTCCTTTTTAGTATATCCTTCACTAAATATAATGACGAATGTTTCTCTGTTTCGTCCATTTTTTGAAGAATTACACGTCCTCTATTTGTCCTACAACAACATTGATGGCTGGACCAACAATGAAGGTGCCTTTTATCATATACTTTATTCCTAACTAGCATAAATTACCCGTGTTGCATGGAATAATTTTTATCTGTAGATTTTTTTTTATTATGATGTGAATTTTTTGAAAATATTTTAGTAATACTTTTTTAAAGATTTATGCATAGTAATTTTATGTTGTATCTTTTAAATTTATGAATGTATTTTTTAGAGATTAACATTTTTATAAAGAAAAGTTTAACGGCGCAGCTTGTTGTCCAACTATCAATTCATATATAATTATAATAAATATAAGTGAGTGTGCGCACGTGTGCGTGCGTCCGCGTGTGTGATGAATAAAAAATTGTAATTTTCTTCAAATATAATAATAATAATAATGATAATAAAAATTTTATTAGCTTCTATACCAAAAATAATAATAATAAATTTAACATAATAAAATTTTGTTCAAATGTAATTATTATTATTATATTTTATTTCAAAAATATAATAAAATTTTATTGTTTTCTCAAATACAATAATTTTACTCCGTGTGTTATCTTATTAATCTTATATAATGAAGATAATTTAGAAAAAAAATCTTATTATCTATTTTAAAAAGTGTATTTTTATGACAACAATTCAAATTCACAACAAATTCTTAATACTACTTTTTTTTTTTAAAAGTCAAAGTATATATATATATATTCAAGAAGTACTAAGAAAGATAGAAGTTTTACAATTGCACTAATGTTGTTAAAGCAAAATAAACAAGCAGGGATAAAACCACAATTTCCAATAAACACAAGACTGAACAAACACAAAGGAAGGAACTAAAGCAAAGACAGAGAACCAAAACAACAGTAGTGGTCTTCAACGTTTGAAACAATCACCGGACTCCACCTCCATTCGTAAAATAAACAAGGGCTATTAGCCATACGCCCTATAAACCACTGCCAGGACATTCTCTTGATTGATTCCAACGTATTTTCCTTGAAAATCATATTGTTACGGGTCCTCCAAATCGTCCATACGAAAGCGTGTCATGAGCCCACATGTTTTGAATAGCCAAAACCCAAATGTATTAATATGCTAAGAGGGAAAGGTAGAAAAACGTGTGAATACTCCCTCCTTCCCAAATGATGCACTACATTATCTTTTGATCTTTGTTCTATGTCTGAGTTTTTGTAGTATACCAGCCATGAGTCCACTTTTTTCTGAAGCACAAAGCAGAACACAAACGTGTGAATACTCCCTCCTTCCCAAATGATGCACTACATTATCTTTTGACCTTTATTCTATGTTTGGTTTTTTTAGTATGCCAGCCATGTTTGAAGCACAATGCATAACACAAATTGAATTGAAGCACCTTCCTCTTTGATCCTTTTTTACATACATTACTTACTATATAATCCTCAACCAACCAGCCCAAAACAAAGCAAAACACAGCAGCCAAACATAAAACAAAATAATCAGCAAAACCCCACAAGCTTAAGGAAAAACAAACAGCAAACAACAAAACACAAAAATGAAGTTGGGTTTGATAATTAGTTTCGTCCTTTACTTTGTGATTATAATGTTATTGCAAAATGAAGGATCATGTAATGGATGTTTAGAGAAGGAAAGAATAGGCCTTCTGGAGATTGCAGAGTACTTCAAGCCATACGAAGGTTTAGGTGCCAACAATCATTATCCTTCTATATGGGGTGATGTTAAAGACAGTAATTGTTGTAATTGGAACACAGTCATGATCAATTGCACTAACGGACACGTAACTGAGCTATACCTCTCCTTTTAGTATATTCTTCACTAAATATAATGACGAATGTTTATCTGTTTCGTCCATTTTTTGAAGAATTACACGTCCTCTATTTGTCCTACAACAACATTGATGGCTGGACCAACAATGAAGGTGCTACTTTTATCATATACTTTATTCCTAACTAGCATAAATTACCGGTGTTGCATGGAATAATTTTTATCTGTAGATTTTTTTTAATATGATGTGAATTTTTTGAAAATATTTTAGTAATACTTTTTTAAAGATTTATGCATAGTAATTTTATGTTGTATCTTTTAAATTTATGAATTTATTTTTTAGAGATTAACATTTTTATAAAGAAAAATTTAACGGCGCAACTTGTTGTCCAACTATCAATTCATATATAATTATCATAAATATAAGTGAGTGTGCGTACGTGTGCGTGCATCCGCGTGTGTGATGAATAAAAAATTGTAATTTTCTTCAAATATAATAATAATAATAATAATAATAATAATAAATTTAACATAATAAAATTTTGTTCAAATGTAATTATTATTATTATATTTTATTTCAAAAATATAATAAAATTTTATTGTTTTCTCAAATACAATAATTTTACTCCGTGTGTTATCTTATTAATCTTATATCATGAAGATATTTTAGAAAAAATCTTATTATCTATCTTAAAGAGTGTATTTTTATGACAACAATTCAAATTCACAACAAATTCTTAATACTACTTTTTTTTTTTGAAAAGTCAAAGTATATATATATATATATATATATATATATATATATGTGGGGTTTGCTAACTTCCACCCATGTGGGAGGAAGTTAGCAAACCTCCTCCCACTTTTTTCTATGCACCCCCCCCCCATAATTACTATGCGCCCCCCCAAATTCTCCCTTCTCACGCGCGACCCCCATTTCTCTGCGCCCCCACCCTTTTTTTACTGCGCGCCCCCCCATATTCTGAACGCACCCCCCACCCCCCCCCCCCATTTTTTTTATAGTTTTTTTTTAGTTTATTTATCCAATTTTTTTTTTACCTTTTTTTTTAGTTTTATTGTTCATTTAAAATACTTATACCCCCCCCCCCCCCCAAAACCCATTTTTTTAGTTTATTTCTTGAATATATATTCAAGAAGTACTAAGAAAGATAGAAGTTTTACAATTGCACTAATGTTGTTAAAGCAAAATAAACAAGCAGGGATAAAACCACAATTTCCAGTAAACACACGACTGAACAAACACAAAGGAAGGAATTAAAGCAAAGACAGAGAACCAAAACAACAGTAATGGTCTTCAACGTTTGAAACAATCACCGGACTCCACCTCCATTTGTAAAATAAACAAGGGCTATTAGCCATACGCCCTATAAACCACTGCCAGGACATTCTCTTGATTGATTCCAACGTATTTTCCTTGAAAATTATATTGTTACGGGTCCTCCAAATCGTCCATACGAAAGCGTGTCAAATAAGAAGCATGCCTTTCTTACCTTTCTTCCCAACTCCACAACCTGCTATCTGAACAACCGATTGGTTCACATCCGGAGGCAAAACCAGCAAATGATCTATCCATCGCATGATTCCATACTAAAGAAAAGCAGAGATCCAACAATGAAGAAAAAGGTGAGTTTCAGTTTCCACATACTCATTACAAAGAGGACACAGCTTGTTGTTCAGGCTCAACATCCCTCTACTCAAGTTTTCTCTAGTTGGCAATCTATATCCAGCACCAATTGTCAAGAGAACGCGATCACTTTAGATGGCGCAACACTACTAACTTTCTTAATTCTTGTTATTGAGTCGAGATCACATATTTAAAGACAAAAGTATCAAATAAACAATAACATGATATCAAGTCACAATTCTAACAATAATAATCTTATTGTTGCTTAATGCTTTGACAATAGTTTGACATCATGTTAAATATTATTGTAAATGATTTATAGAAAATTATATCTCTGACTATTTATGTACTGAGATAGTACAAATTTTCTTTTATGTTGCACGTTCAAACTTTGAGAAACTTAAATTTTTTAAGTTTAAGGTATGATATAATCACATGAATGGCTCAATTGAAGGTATTACATTCATAATTGCTCTATATATAAGTTAGAAATCCTACGACTTGTTTAGAATCTACTATATCTTTCCGGGCTTATATTCATTACATGTGCTGACCTAAAGATTCGATCTACAATGTATATACTCTGTCCGTCCCAAATTAATTGACACAATTGACCAATTCATGTTTACCGATGCACAATTTTGATCGTTAATATCTTTAACTATGTATCTTTAAAATTATAAAAATTGCATATCTTAAAAATATTCATCGAGATAAATTAAATAACATTTTATATACTAATATTTACATTTACATATTAATAAAAAAATATAGTCAAAATAAATTATATAAATAAGATACATTGGTTAATTGTATAAATTATTTTGGGACGGACGGAGTAGATTTGACCATCCATCTCTTCCTTCGATTCTTTCCTCAGGCTCTCTTATAATCTATGTCCTTTCAAAGTTTCTTTTCTCATTCAAAACCTTCATTTACTATGTCATTTTCTTTTGATGATTTCAACTTAAATCCTACTTTCACCACAAAATAGACACGTGTCCTCCTATTTTCTGTTTTAAGAAAAACTCATTTTCATTATTTTCTTCTTCGTCACCTTCATATATAGATATATTTTTTTCATGGCTTTTTTTTCTTTCTTTTCTTCTTCAACATCTATATGTATCAGCATACTCACCACACAATCAATATGATAAGGTTAGGTTTAAGTTTCTTTCATCTTTTAATTAAAGCTATAATTTTTCTCTTTTAAGAAAAACTCATTTTCTTTCTTTTCTTGTTCATCAACTACATATGTAGAATGATAGTATTATTTTCTTTTCTTTCTCAGCAATGCTTAGCTTCCTTCATCAATCATTCACTCTTATCTTCAACCTCTATAAGTAAGCTAGCATTTTCACCGTTTTACTTACAACCAAACACCTCGTATTTCTTCATTACCATCCAACTTTTCTCTCTCTATAAGTAAGCTGGCTTCTATTACTAGTTTCAACAACCTTTCTTCCAACAACCTTTCTTCTTCCTCCTTTCAACAAAACCAGAAGAAATTTTTTTTTGAAAAGCCAAATTTATTTATTTATTTATATATATGTGTGAAAGAAACTCACAGAGCACAAGAAGTGCCACCAGAGAGCGCAAAAGATACAAAGGAAAAGCCTAAAACAAGAAATGCACAGGGCAAGCAACTAAGGCCACAACCCAACACACAACTCAACTAATCACACAACCTCATCTTCTTCTTTCTCTGTTCTTCAATAGTTTCTTCTTCTCTTTTTTTTTTCTTCTTATATAGATCTCTTAAATTGAGCATCCATCTCTTCCTTCAATTCTTTCCTCAGCTCTCTTAAAATCCATGTCCTCTCGGAGTTTCTTTTCTCATTCAAAGTCATTTTCTTTTGATGATTTCAACTTACACCTCAATTGCGTGTTTGGTTCAGATCAAGATCAAGATCTGTTTGATACTCCAGACAGAAGAAGATTCTTGAGTTTCAGAGGTGAAGGTACCCGTGCATATTTCACTTCACTTCTCGATTCCTCTCTTCATCAAAACGCCATAATCATCCTTTTTAAACACGGTCAGACGGCTGGTCTTGCAGGGTTTGATGTCATAAATTCCAGGTTATAGTTATTTATTTATTTCTATGACAAGATACTATATTGTTTGTATTGATTCATTTGTGCTTATATTCTTGTTGTGCTGACTATTTGAAAGAGTTCATGGAAACAAACACTTTATTACAGTATGTTAATAACTTATTTTCAGCTTATTTCTATAAGTTCTCCATGATAGCTTATATGGAAATTGTTTAACTTTAATTGAGGTATATTAATTGTTGATGTACTAAATGATAATTATAACTGCACATACTATTTTCTCCTTTGGTCAACACTTTTAGTCTCATTGCAACTTTTTGAAACCATTCTACTTATACATGAATGTAATTGTACCCTTTCTTTGGTTCCTTTTTTACAGGAATGAAAGTGAGTTTATCAAGAATATTGTTGAAAATGTTACATATTTGATATACAAGACACATTTGTTCATTGCTGATATTCTGGTGGGAGTTGAATCTCGAGTGCAAGATATGATTCAACTTCTAAACACTCAAGAATCAAATGCCGTTCTACTGCTAGAAATGTGGGGGATGGGTGGAATTGGTAAAACATTTAATCATTGCAAAAGAATAATCTCTGGTTCCATACCATTTGAACTGTCTGGAAACTCACAGCTAGAACTTGTAGACTCGAGGGACAACAAATTGTCAGGTAAAATTCCAAACTGGATGGGTAATCTCTCAGAGTTACGTGCTGTTTTACTAGGAGGGAACAATTTGGAAGGAGAAATTCCAATTCAGTTATGTCTATTAAAAAAGATAAACATAATGAAACCTTTGATGATGAAAACTAATCCCAATCTTTGCGGACCACTTCTTAACTGGAAGTGCGAAGGTGTTGTGTCTTCACCGTCATCACAATCCAATGAGAGTGAAGAAAAGGAAGGCGAAGTGGACATGATATCATTTTATTGGAGTTTCACAGCATCTTGTATAACAATATTGTTGGCCTTCATAACAGTGTTGTGCATCAATGCACGTAGGCGCATGACCTGGTTTTATTACATCGATAAGGTTATGCGTACATGTTTTCCAAATTTTCCTCTTTATCGGTGAATTTTCATAGTCCCTGTTGAAACCTTTGATGATGAAAACTACAGAGGTAATCCCAATCTATGCGGACCACTTCTTAACCGGAAGTGCGAAGGTGTTGTGTCTTCACCCTCATCACAATCCAATGACAGTGAAGAAAAGAAAGGCGAAGTGGACATGATATCATTTTATTGGAGTTTCACAGCATCTTGTATAACAATATTGTTGGCCTTCATAACAGTGTTGTGTATCAATGCACGTTGGCGCATGACCTTGATTTATTACATCGATAAGGTTATGCGTACATGTTTACCAAATTTTCCTCTTTATCGGTGAATTTTCATAGTCCCTGTTGAAACTTTATGTGGAGTCTCAAATATTTGGATATTGTAATTTATCTTTCCAATAATTTCAACATTTTGATTTTGAGACATTTGATGTTAAGTTCCTTTTCTCTTGTTGTATGTGTGATGTATTTATCTACAGCTGTTTGAAGCTATTGTTATATGTTACATGTGTTTCTTTTTTCTGTTTCAATTCATAATAATGCCTATATATGTTACTCTTTATTGTCAGTCTCTATTCTCTAACACCAAGTAGGAGAAAAATTATGTCATTTGAGCATAATTCAATTAGCTAAATGTAAACATTAGTCATATAGATGAGCAAAAGTCATGCAGACTTATATAAGCATTTTCTACTGATGTTGAAATAAAATATACATAATAAAATTATTATTTTAGCCTCTAATTTTATAAAAAAACTCTTAAATAGTTCATTGACTAATTTGTAAATATCTTAAAGATAGTCAATGACTTTATTAATTTTTTCAAGTCGGTCTTTATATTTAATCACTTACTATAAATTTAGTCTTTATATTTAACCACTAATTATCGATTAAGTCCCTATATTTTAATAACTTACTATTAATTTAATTTGTTCTAACTTTATCTACTTACTAGTATCAATTTAGTCTCTAATATACAATTCCCTGACTACATATATAAATCATTTTGTTTGACCTTCCCTACTTTTTCATATATGGTAAAAGAAAACCCATGCTTCTCTTTATACTGTTTTTCCTTGCATCTTACACACTCTTTTTTTTTATTTCTTGATATGATATATCTTACACTCTTAATAATCAAATAATTAAATCAAAATTATTTTATTAAAATTGTTTGGAAAGTATTACTTATGTTGACTGGTGTAGTGTGTTTCCATAAAAGAGAAATGAGTCAACAAATATAGTCAAAACAACTTCCCTCCATTTTTTTTTATAATCCTTCCATCTATTTTTCCTATTCAATGCATTTGGTTCAATTTAGGTTACTGAATTAAATATACACCATAGATTTATTATGATCACAATAAATGATGAGATTGGATTCTCCCCAATATTGAAAATTTTCATTTAATTAAAAAGTTAAGACATGTAAATTTAAGATGCTGTCAAAAAAAAGTGTTACCAATGAGAAAAGTGTTACTTAATTATGACGAATGTTTCATAGAAAAGAACCATAACGACAATGAAAATACATTGAAAATATTAGGTCTTTCAATGTTAGAGACACCAATAAGAAAATGGATCATACAGACAAATAAAATGAAGGAAATTAATAATATGAGACGCACAATATGGCACATAAAATTTCAGCCAATAATCTCACTATAATTAAATAAGATATAACAATAGGAAATTAATTAAGCTTACTTTATTCAAATATTAAAAAGACTCAGAAAACAACAAAGGGAACATGCAAGACTGATCTCTTTGGCTAGCTAATAGTAATCTTTAAAGCTAGCTAGTAGAGATGTTCAGGTGCACGACCATCAGCATTGATGATAACATCATCGGCAGCAGCGGCTTCAGCATCAGCGCTAGCATCAACATCCTCATCCCCATCCTCGTCTTCATCACCATCCTCATCCCAATCCTCGTCCTCCAAATCATCTTCTTCCTCGTCCTCCTCCTCGTCATCTTCTTCTTCTTCCGCTTCCATTTCATGAAAAATTCCATTAATGACAGCAATCTTATGAAACTTTGGCTTTCTAAAAAGAAAGCCTGTAATCAGAACAACACTAGCAGCCTTAATCTCCCCTTTGACAATTCCACCAAATATTTCTCCATCATTGTTAGAGAACAAAATGGAGAAAAAGGAACGGCAAGTGTCCGCGAATTGAGGAGGAACACTACCAGCATTGGCATTGAAGTAAGTTCCAAAGAGAGATGTCATATGGAACTGTCCTTCGAAGGGAGCAGGGGCACGAGTAGTTGGACAGAGAAGGGTAATGTCAGAGACAAGACCAGAACCACTTGATATAATGATTCCAGCGTTATGAGACTGAGCCAAGTTTACAAGAGTTTCCAGCACATTTTCACCGATAGGTACTTCAATAAGAAAAGGTTCCATGAGGGAGTCGATGTTGGAGAACTCTATAGTAGAGTTCTCCATAGTCTCGGGAAGAAGATCAATATGACTGTCAGAGGACGAAATCACCAACTTGTCATCGTTGTTGGTGTTTTCAGAGATCACACATTCTCTCTTAGTTTCCACCGTGGGAGGGGAGTTAAGAGAGAGTGTTGAAAACCTCATTGAGTTATTGTCTTCCATTATTCGAGTTATATTTTTTTGAGGAAGGGACTAGTTGTGATAGAGCTGTGGGAAAGAGACTAGTATTTATAATGGTAGCTTTCAAATGTAGGATCCGTTTGTAATTGAAATTGGACGGTAATTTTGAGGGTAAACCTAATTGTTTAAAGAGAGTTATCAAAGAGAACTTTTTTTCTTACATAATTAAAAGGGTCAAATGACTTCCATAAAAAAAAAAGGGTCAAATACAAATTTGTTTAGTTAATTAATCTCTAAAATTAAGGGTAAAGTCAATGTATTTTCTTTTTTACATTATTATATTTCACATAATTCAACATCCATAAAATATGTTTTGTTTAGTAAAAAAAAAAATCCTTAAAATAGGTGTGTTGACTCAACATATACGGTCCAAATAACTTGCATCCATTTTGCTTGTTCAAAGCATTTGGTTCAATATGCAATTTAGGTTATTAATTTTAGGTTATAGAATTAATTGAATTCCCCCTATGCAAATGAATTAATTGAATTAATTATATCATAGATTTTTTTTATGGTCAAGAATGATGAGATTTGTACTCACCTCATGTATTGGAAAATTTCATTTTTTGGTCTTGACTGGGGGTATCCACCGCCGAACGCAGTGACTAATCCCTCGCTAAATTGGAGGCACCTCGATGGGTGAGATAGCTTGACCAAGGTTTTAAAGCTGCTCCATACCCAAGGATTGAAAATTTTCATTTAAAAAAGAGAAAGACATATTAAGTTAAGATATTGTTTATTTAATTTTGCCAAAAATATTTAAGATTTTTTTTTAAGATGTTATTAATTTAATAAAATGTGTCTTTCTCTTTCTAAATAAAATTCTTAAGTTTTAGTCAAAAATAAATAAATAAATTAATAAATCAAACTTTTAATTAAATTATCAAAGATCGTTTATTAAATTAAAAAAAAAACACATGTTTTTATCTCAATTATTTTTTAAATGATAAGTAATAATTGATTTATGTTCATTTTAATGTTAATTTTGCAAGTTTTCTATATTCAAGATTTGTTTTGAACTTTTTATTATGTTATGTTACACTGTGTAATTTGATCACTCTATTTATGTTAAATTTATATAAGTTTACATTCAAAAGATGTCCATTAAAAACTAAAAATTAAACACATTTTTTAGGATTAAAACATGATTTTTTATAGGGACGATAATTAAAATTTACAAATTTTATTTCTGACTAAATTTTATAGAAACAAAAACATTTTTTTTGGATACACCGGCAAAACAAAAATATATAGTACCATTTTTTTGAAGTAACATATATATATATATATATATATATTATCTTTTTGAGAAAATCTATATTATCATTTTTTTCGATACTCCTAAATTAGTGTTATTAAAGTCACCGTTACGTAAACAATAGTACTCCCTCCGTCCTTAGTTATAAGCAACTTTCCACTTTTTAGATTCATTGAATAACTAATGTATCTAGTCGATAATTAAGGCTGGAGACATTAGTTATTCAATGAACCTAAAAAGTGCAAAGTTTCTTATAATTAAGGCCGGAGGGAGTACGATCTTTAAGTTTTTTATTTTTTATGATGATATAGAAAATAATTTTGTTTATATACGTAGAAAATGTCGAAATTACTAGTTGGACGTCCATGAGCAGGTTCCATCTCTGTTCACTTCACTTTGTATGTGAGGATTAATTATATGACTTTGTCATCTCATCTATGTATAAAAAAAATAGATTTTTTTTTCATATAAAAATCTTAACTCAACTGATAAAAAATATCAAAATTATTAGGTCACTCGCTCATGACTGAATTCGATCTCCCATCATCATTTTGTGAGATTTTGTCATTTAGTCAATGTGGTAAATCTTTTAGGCACATCAGTTCCTTACAAATCAAATTTTTGGAATGAAACCCTAACAATTTATTTAAGAGGTTCAAAACCACTTATCAATTAAATCAATACTTTCTCTGTGACGTTTCTTTGTGACGTGTTTGGTTATAATAAGAACTTATTTATTATGAACCATTGTGATACCTACTAAATAATCAAAAACTAGTGAGTGAAAAAGTGTTGAATTCTTGATATGAAATGGATGAAAAAGAAAGTGTGTTATCTCAAGAACGAGAATTTCCTTTTTCTTCTTCGTCTTCTCTGATCACTTATTTATACTTTGCCCACTTTTTAGCTAGATGGAGTTCCAGGTTCTTCTTTCATTTTGATTCCTCTTTTCTATGATTTCACTGCCACAAATTTGTTTCAAATCAAATGATTGATTTTGTTTCAAATCAGAAATTTGTCAGTGGGAGTGTGAAACAAACTATGAAACACAGACACCAGACACAACACAAACCCGACATGTCAACACCAATGATAATTGATAATTTGAAATAATGATATAATTTAATGTAATCATATGTGTCTCGTGTCCGACATTAGGACACGCTGAATATGAGAAGTATATGTGCTTTATAAGAGACAGCTATAAACTAATGTATAATGTGTTAGTTACTATATAAGACATATCAATTAAATACTACATCATATTACAGACATGCATGTTACTTTCACAGAAATTAGTTACATCACTGTTTGAATATGGCCCATTAAGATTTTTAAGATCATTGTTGCAAAAATAATTTAAGTTTTTTGTTGTTGTTTCAGAATGTGGGAATTTTCTGTTGGTTTATATATGATCAGTATTTGGCCAGACTCTTTGTTGTATGCAGCAATATATGGTGCTGTTGAATCTGCTTCCATTGCACTGTTTGGTCCAATAATTGGAACTTGGGTTGATAACTTGACTTATCAAAAGGTTTGATCTCAAATACATTGTCATGCTAATACTAGTACTATGATTTAATTATGATTATTAACTAATTGGGGGACAACTCAAAGTTAGTTTTATAAAGTATTATAGGAGAATATAGATATACTAGTTGAATTAGTCGAGGTTTTAAGTCGCAGTTGTGGTTGCTGCCGCGTCTCGATTCTGATATGGTAGAGAATTTGAGTCAAATGTGACTCGGGGTAGCGTTGAGATCAGAGACATCAAAAATCTTGAAGTTGCGACCTCTTTTTAAAACTGTGATGTCAAATACGGTGTCATTTGATTTTTGTGTGTATTTTTTAAATACATGTGAGTTGCAGAAGATGAAAAGTAAGTCAGAGATAGAGATACACACATATGCAGTGTCTGTATTTTGATATTTTAATAACACAATTCTTATGGTAATTCTTGTCATTTACTATCTAAACAGTATGGACAACATTTGAAGATAAAAAATGTAGTTATATATGTAACTTTAGTCAATTCAAATTCCTTAAATTAGTACCTTGTTAATTGTTGTTATGAATATGACCTTTATGTAAAATCCTTTTCTTCATTTTTTTCATTGGCAGGTTTTGAAATTGTGGTTGGTGACACAAAATATCTCTTTTATTATTGCTGGTGCCGCTGTAGTTGCTTTACTCGTCTACTCATCTTTGAAGTTTACAAATTTCTCAGTGTTCTTAGTATTGGTGGTGATAATCAACATCTGTGGTGGAATTGGAGTACTTTCAACTCTTGCAGGAACTATTCTGATAGAAAGAGAATGGTAACACTTTTTAGGCTTTAATGAAAATTGATTAACTATACTGAACAATCTATTGTCTTAATATTTACAAGTCAGAAGATATTATATTTAAATTTATTTCTATCTATCAGTGTTGAGTATGACTCATAGTTACTGATAAGTGGGCAGGTTACTCAAGCATAGGCCGTAGTATTTAAATATAAGTTGCAGTCTGTAAATCAAAAGATGATTAATATTAAGTTATTGTAGCCGCACTGCAGTTGGAGAGATGGACACAATTGGCTAAACTCTGTGATCAAACATCATGCGTTCTTTCTTTGTCTTAGTTTTTGGTATCATTTTACTTTGGAACCATGTTTTTATTCTACAATCAGTTTTGCTTGTTTTGGTAGAAGTTTCTCCGACCCTCTCCACCCTCACCTAAATCCTCCATGATCACCTCTCCAGCTGGCTCACAGTAAACACCTAGGCCGGCCAATTTGTGTACGATACACAAACTCACATTTTTAAAGGAAATTGTACTATGTGAAAGAGATTAATTATATGCACCGATGATATAATTTTTAGGAAAATCATTATATGAAAAGTATGCTTTTAATGTGCAGGTTGTTAGTTATATCCGAAGGTCAATCACCGGAACTCCTGACAAAAATGAATTCGGTTACAAGGCGCATTGATCTAACCTGCAAGCTACTTGCACCGGTTATAACTGGTTTCATAATAAGCTTTGTATCCCTTAAAGCATCAGCTATAACTCTAGCACTTTGGAATAGTGTTTCAGTTTGGGTGGAATATTGGCTTTTTACATCTGTTTATAATGGAGTTCCAGCTTTGTGTCAAAGTAGCCAAAGGAGAATGGAAAAGCTTTCATCACAAAGTGATCTAGAAAGGAACAATTCAACTTCTGAGGGAGATAGTTTGCTTAATGTTAAAGGTGGTCATAGCTCAGAATTGGTAAATGGAAAAAGCAGGACAAAATTTTCAGAGTGGATTTCAAGAATCTCTTATGTTGATGCTTGGAGAGTTTATTTGCAGCAAGAAGTTGTCCTTCCCGGACTCGCTCTGGCTTTGCTATTTTTCACCGTACTCAGGTAAATAGCTTTCGAAAAACAATAGCAAGTAAATATACAAAAGTCTGTTTGGATTGACTTATTTGAGTTTACCTGCTGACATAAGCACTTATGATATTGTAGTCGTTAAGTAACTTTGGTTCCAAACACATCTTCAGAAACATATCTTAAATTTCTTTGATGTAAGTTAGAAATGAAGCATGCATCACTGATAAAATTCCAATTACTTGCTTCAGCTTTGGAAGTTTGATGACAGCCACCTTAAAATGGAAAGGTATACCTGCATATGTTATTGGAATAGCACGAGGAATAAGCGCTGTCATTGGAATAGCTGCAACAGTTTTATATCCTGTGCTACAGCTTAAAATATCGGCTATTAGAACTGGACTTTGGTCTATCTGGTCTCAGGTGCAAATTCACAAAATGACTTTAATGTGCTTTGGATAAGTGACATGTTGTGCAGGATTTTAAAATTTGCTGCAACATCAAAGTTTTTGATGTCTTTGCGACCATAATTTAAAACTTTAGTTATGTGTTCGAGTCAATTATGCAAAAATATTTACACGTTTATGTATGATTTGGATGCAGTGGACATGCCTCCTTCCTTGTTTAGCGGCAATATGGATCCAAAATGGAATTTTATCGTCATATATTTTGATGGGAAGCGTCGCAATATCTCGGCTTGGACTGTGGATGTTTGACTTATCTGTACTTCAGCAAATGCAGGCAAGAAATTTCAGTTGAATACACAATGTTGTTTTTAACAAATATGTCTATGGCGAATCAAAATTCTGATTCTTCGTAACCATATTAGCCTGATTAATATTATTTCGATTTTGATGAATAGAACCTTGTTCCTGAATCGGATCGTTTGATTGTTGGAGGTGTTCAGAGTTCACTTCAGTCCTTTATGGATTTATTGGCCTATGTTATGGGAATCATAATATCTGATCCAAAGGTGAGTTTTAAAACTAAAACTATTCTTTTCCAACCCAAATATCTTTAATTTATTTGTTTTTGCTGGTTACATACATTAAAATAGTTACTATATTTCATAATTTCCTTTTCTTATGGACTAAGATTCACTAGTGATAAGTCTTCTAGGTTTTTCATTATTGAGTTTATCTTTTGAGTCTTCAACTTTTGAAGGAGAATTCGCTAATCTCACATTATATGGATCAATAGAATGTGTCTTGCATTAAGTAAACAAATAATTTATGAAGAGATTAATTTTGATACACTGTCAATGTAAAACATTACAATGTCAAGCAATCACAAATAATCTATTTCTTAATGATCCAATATCTTTTACACCGACGGTATATATCAATAAAATCCATCTATTCACCTCTAAATTATTTACAATGATTTGACCTACAGTTTTCATTTAATTCTCTTTACCTCTAGCTTTGTTCTATTCTCCATCTAATAAACTCTTCATACCGATCTTTTCTACACATGTCCAAACCACTAGCACGAGATCGTACCATCTTTTCTAAATTAGGCAACCTCAACTTTACTTGAATTTTCAACCTTATGTCTTGTATAATCCTCATCTTTATTCTTTTCAAACTTTCTGTCGCATCTAATATTTATGTATATACTATGACGACTTTCAAATACTTCATAAATATTGCTATAGCTTTGAATCTGATCCTGTTATCTTAATCTGTTCAGGAGTTTTGGAAGCTGAGTTTATTATCATTTCTGGCAGTCACATTAGCCGCATTCCTCTACTGTATTCATCTGTTTCGCGTACGGAAGCATATCTTTCACTTTGACAAGCTATTTGGTATAATTTTTCTGCATGAGCATCGTAAGTTGGGAGCCGAATCAACACAAGTTGAGGCCTAAAGTTAGACGAGGTCTCAAAGTGAACAAATCATCTCTGTGCCATTTTTGTCAGACATTAGAGTGAAGGCGAAACCATAAGAGAGGCCGAGTAAGGTGGGCCGAAGGTCCTAATGTAAGGGCTTGCCTTGCATTATGCGAGATTCGCCGCCCTTGTTCTGAAGCCTAATTCTTGCATTCAATTTTCATACCATTTTAATAATATCTATACAATGGTAAAGGAATGACAGTCTTTAGGATTAAATTTTGGATAGTCATCTTGCTTTTTATACTTAATTAAGACCGTCCTTTTCTGCATAAGGTCAAATTCCCCTTGTGAATCAGGTTGCTTCTAGAAATGCTTTTTTTTTTTGAAAATTATGACTTGCTTTTTTTTTTTCTTTTGAAATATTAAAAAATGACAGTACATACTAAAATAAGTGGTTGATTGCAATTTTGCCGTCATGTTGATGTGAAGCTGCATAATTAATTCTCGACGTTTTGGTGCATGAAAAATGACAGAAACCATCATAAAAAATGACATAGAAACATTGTGAGAAAAAAAAAAATTATGGCTGCTGATTTCTTGAGTGGTTTGTTGGTCTGAAGTTTATACTTTAATTCAACCTTCTCTCCTTTAGTTCAAAACCAGAATGAAACCAAAAAAAATGTTAAAAAATTGATAAACATTTGTTTTTTGGTATTATTCTTGTAAAGAGATTGTGAAACATTTGTCTTTGGCATTATTCAGTTGTTATCTGTCCTTTTCCTATGTCACAGTCACACAACTAAGATTCCAGCAATTAGTCAGCCAAACTTTTGTTTAATAACTTTTGACTCTTAGCTTTGAGTACACTATTATTAATTTTATGGAAAATGCATACACATATTAAGAAGTTTTTTTTTTTTTGACAGAAACACATATTAAGAAAGATAAAAATATATTTTTTATAATTTTTGCATTCAACTTTTTAAATATTAAAATTAAAATTTTATATTATTAAATATAAAATTCTTACATTAAGATGGCCACATTGGTACTGCCTGCACTTATATTTGTTTTTCCTCATATACTCCTCCACCATATGTCATCTGCAATATGCATCATATGAAGAAAAAAAAGTCAACTTTGAAATTTACCATATTACCCTTCATTTTTCCATTGTGATGTCATTGCGAAAAATATGTTAATCCGCAGCACTTGTTTAATGTAAGCTGAATAAGTGGGCGTACCAGAGTTTTAAATCTCAGTTTCTGTCCACTAAACTAAGCTTATATATGAACCAATCCATATATCTCCATATTATGAGAACTTATATATGATAACCATTGCATGTTGCTTGGTTAATATATATGAACTTATAATATGATAATAATTGTGACACTAAATAGTAGTTGTAGTCAAAACTAGTGAGGAGAAGACTAGATCTTCTTGAACTTGATAAATGGATGAAAGAGAAATTTTGAGGGAGACTTTGCTATCCCAAGAACCATCAGATTTTCCTTCTTCTCTTATCACTTATTTATATATTGGTCACTTTTTAGCTAGATGGGGTTCCAGGTTCTTCAATTTCATTTCATATCATAGCTTATTATATAGTTTGTTATAAAAAATAGTTTGTTTTTAAGATTCATTGAATAATTGATGTATTTGGTCTATAATTGCGCAAAAGTGGTGAATTAAAAATAATTGCTTGAGATTTTTATTAATCACATGTTATTTTTCTTTTTTGCAGAATGTGGGAATTTTCTGTTGGTTTATATATGATCAGTATTTGGCCAGACTCATTGCTGTATGCAGCAATATATGGTGCTGTTGAATCTGCTTCTGTTGCATTGTTTGGTCCCTTAATTGGAACTTGGATTGATAAATTGACTTATCAAAAGGTTTGATCCCAAATTCTTTTAAGTAATCGAGAATTTAAATATCGTCTTGATCCCGATATTGTAGAGAATCGTAGTCAAATGTGAGTTAGGGTCACGTGGTGGTCGCAAAGACATGTAAAATCTTGAAGTTGTGACCTAAATCGCAGTCGTAGACCTCTATTTAAAACCTTGAACCAATTATCTTTCACTTGTGTACCGGAAAGGAATAGAAAGTTCCTCAAATAGAGAGAATAAATATCCGGAATCCATTGTATCGGATTAATACATCCATGAAGCTTGCCTTTTATGTTAATCATAACATATGCTTAAGATTCTTTACATGTACTATCTAAACAAAGAGATATGGACAAAATTTGAAGATAAAAAATGTAGTTATATAGTGTCTTTAGTTGTTTCAATGAGATATGGACTTTATTGAAGAAACACTTTTTTCATTTTTTTAATGGCAGGTTTTGAGATTGTGGTTGGTGACACAAAATCTGTCCTTTATTATTGCTGGTGCCACTGTAGTTGCTTTACTTGTCTACTCATCTTTGAAGTTTACAAATTTCTCAGTTTTCTTGGTATTGGTGGTGATAATCAATATCTGTGGTGGAATTGGAGTACTTTCAACTCTTGCTGGAACTATCCTCATAGAAAGAGAATGGTAACATTTTTTAAGCTTTAATAAAAATTGATTAATATCATTAGATAGAAGAAAATAATTGAAAATGGATAGTAGAAGTGTAGAACTTTAGTGAATAATCTAAAGGAAACTGTAATTTGTTAAAGAGATTAATTATATACACTAACACTGTAATTTTACAGATGCGTCTAATTAATTACATGCCTAATGTCTAGTTAAAATCATAGGAAAATATTATATGATAAGTATGTTTTTATTGTACAGGTTATTAGTTATATCCGAAGGTCAACCGTCCGAACTGCTGACAGAGATGAATTCAGTTACGAGACGAATTGATCTAACTTGCAAGCTACTTGCACCAGTTATAACTGGTTTCATAATAAGCTTTGTGTCACTTAAAGCGTCGGCTATAACGTTAGCACTTTGGAATGGTGTTTCTGTTTGGGTCGAATATTGGCTTTTTACATCTGTGTATAATGGAATTCCAGCTTTGTGTCAAAGTAGCCGGAGAAGAATGGAACGGCTTTCATTACAAAGTGATCTAGAAACGAACAATTCAACTTCTGAGGAAGATAGTTTGCGTAATGTTACTGATGGTGATAGCACAGAATTTGCAGATGGAAAAAGCAGGAAAACAATTTCTGAGTGGATGTCAAAAATCTCTTATGTTGATGCTTGGAGAGTTTATTTGAAGCAAGAAGTTGTCCTTCCCGGACTCGCTCTGGCTTTGCTATTTTTCACCGTACTCAGGTAAAAGCTTACGAAAAACGATAGCAAGTAAATATACAAAAGTCTGTTTGGGTTGACTTATTTGAAATTATCTTTTAGTATAAGCACTTATAAGATTATTTGAGCTAGCTTATGAAAACAGGTTATGACTTGTCCATAAGCTCTCCAGGATAGTTTATGCAAACAACTTATAGCTTATATTAAAACAGTTTGACTTTATTTTATCTTTTGTTATAGAAATGATTTATACATAAGCACTTATCTATTGTGCTATAAGCGCTTAACTAAGTTGTTTATCAAAGCATGACCCTAGTCTGAAATTAGTCTTTTCCACTAATGCTTAAAGTGTCTAATCTATTCATGAACAAAATAGCCAATTAAAATTCTAATTTGAAATGTAGAATCACTGATAAAACTCTACTTATTTGCTTCAGCTTTGGAACTTTGATGACAGCAACCTTAGAATGGGAAGGTATACCTGCATATGTTATTGGAATAGCTCGAGGAATAAGCGCTATGATTGGCATAGCTGCAACGGTTTTATATCCTGTGCTACAGTTTCATATATCAGCTATTAGAACTGGACTATGGTCTATCTGGTCTCAGGTACGCACTCGCAAATGATTTTAAAGCGATTTTAATAAATGGTCAGCGACAACAAACTGAGCTGTAACATCAAAGGTTTTATATGTATGATTTGAATGCAGTGGACCTGCCTCTTGCCTTGTTTAGCTGCAATATGGATCTATAATGGAATTTTATCGTCGTATATTTTGATGGGAAGCGTCGCAATATCTCGGCTTGGACTGTGGATGTTTGACTTATCTGTACTTCAACAAATGCAGGCAAGAAATAATAGCTCATATTATTCCCTATTGTTTAAAATGTGAAATCTAGATTTAAATGTTTATGATGAATAATTTTCTTCATAATCATCTTGGTTTGATTATTTTTATTTCGATTTTGTTGAATAGAACCTTGTTCCTGAATCGGATCGTTTGATTGTTGGAGGTGTTCAGAACTCACTTCAGTCCTTTATGGATTTATTGGCCTATGTTATGGGAATCATAATATCCGATCCACGGGTGAGTTTCACTAATTTCCTTTTCTTATGGTCTAAGATTCACTAATGATAAGTCTTATTGACTTTAGCTTTTGATTTTTCATCATTTGAAGGAGAATTATCTAATCTTACTGTAAAAAACTGGCTTCACAAAACCACAGATGTACTGATCCTTTTATCTATATTTGTTCAGGAGTTTTGGAAGTTGAGTTTATTATCATTTCTGGCAGTCACATTAGCTGCATTCCTCTACTGCATTCATGTCTTCCGCGTGCGGAAGCATATCTTTCACTTTGACAAACTATTTTGTTGTAACTCTTCTGCATGAGCAACGTAAGTTGTGTGGCGAACCAAAGCAAGTTGAGGTCTAACACGAGGTCTCAGAGGGAACAAATCATAAGATCATGTGCAAATTTTGTTGGATATCAAAGCGAATAGGAGGCTGCGTATAGGAGGCTGAGCATGGTGGACCTAAGGTCATAAAGTAAGGGTTTGTCTCGCCTTATGGTTGAGTCTCCGCCCCTGTTGTAAAGCCTAATGCTTGTATATTCACTTTTCATACAATTTGGATGAATTTAGTGTGCTGAATTAAATTTTGGATAAGTCATCTTGCTTTTTAGAGCTAATTTCTTGTATTTATTTTTCATAGTTTTTCTGCCTAAGATCAAATATCTGATGCCCCTTGTATATTATTAGTATTAGTATTATTGTGTGATCTACATAGAGTACAACGTACAAAATCACAAGCTTAAATTTATACATATACAAAAAAAACCACCTCATTGTTGTCTATAGTATTTGTTTGCAACAAGAAACTTAAGCAATTGTTACATTAAACTAGAATCTACTTCCTCCAAACATTAAACGTTAAACTAATTAAAGAAACCATTAGCTTTAACCAATAATAAAGCCAATAACACGAATCTATTCCAGTGGGAGATATTCCAACATTTGGAAATGATTAAAAAAATTCCAATGTTTTGAGTCCAACCTAAATGGGCTAAAGAAGTGCTTATTTAATTTAGAGAACACAATAAAATGGGGTAGGAGAGGAATTCTGTTCAAGGAGTCACCCTTCCTACATGAGATTTTAGAGCTTTCTTATGTTGGGATTAGTTTTTCTTAGGGTATAGCACGGTGAAATAAGTGTCGTAAGGCGCACATATTTGATTTTAATATTGAATTAATAAGTCTTCGTCTTTGTGAATATTGTTCAGTTGATAGAGATATTGTATATGACATGCAGAGATTGAGGTTCGAAACTTCGTACACTCATTTATTCATCTTATAAGTTGAAATTTTAATCATTAGACTACAAACAAAAACAAAAAGTCTTCAACATTGGATCAAATGGATTAGTCAACATAAACATTGGATCAAGTAAAACTATCCAATGATTAAAAAAAAACAGTGTGTATGCGCAATACTATCTTACTTATGCGTGATAGAATTCATATTTCTTTGTACCCAAAAAAAATAATTCATATTTCTTTTTATCTAAGGTTGTGACACAAATAGATATTTAATCACATTTCAATCTCTAACTATGGTTGAGTAAAGACTAATCCATACACAAGGTGGTCCAAATCTTTGCTTTAGGACCTTTAAAAAAATAATTTTTCTAAAAAATAAAATAGATATGTGTTTAGTATAACTAACTAACTTATAACAACAATGAATTGATCTAAATGGTGTGGAATTATTTTAATTGTTTAGATATTATCTCTCTAGTTAGGATAAAGATGTTCTAGTAATCTATAATTCGACCACAAAATAAATAAAGTCTGACAAAAAAATTGTTCAATTCAACTCACAAAATGAGAATATTTTATTCCCATAATCCCATTCATATAGAACATAAAAAAAAACCACCCATTGATATAGAACATATATAAATGCCAAGAACTAAACATTCCCTCGATTGATTATTGATTTTTCTGTTTTTTCTATTTTTAAAAAAGTTTTTAGGAATATCAAAAACTTATCAAACACATTTATGAGAATATAATTCATGATAGTATAATTCTTATATTAGTACATCATTCTAAGGTATATTATAACTTGAAACAAACACCTCCATACAGTCCACAAAAGCATATTATCCCCCATCAAAATCAAAACAAAAAAAGCAGATCTAAGTTTTGGTTCAATATCTTTTTTAGGTGTATAAAGAGTGAAAACATTCAAAAAATTTAAGTTTAATTAAATGAATATATTCCATTTTTTAATAATAACATTGTTAGTTGAGGTAGACTTACGAACACGTAAAAATCCGTATCAAAAAATTGAAAGACTGTAATTTATATATAAAAGAGATAAAAGAAATTTTTACCAAAAAAATAATGTGAAATTTATTTTAAATATAAGATTCATTTCTACCAGTCTTTCTTCTAAATAAATCATCTATTTTTTTTAATCAAAATAGATCATCAACTCTTAATTTAGAAATATAAACACCATTACCACCCCCACTTGCATGCCTAGTTATAAAAGTCATGATTCAAGACTCTTCCCCAAGTCACTACTACTACGTACTATTTTTGAAAGTTGAAAGAAGGCTTCCTAGAAAGAAACCTTACTACCTTACGTACGGCATTAGAGTCGTACTACTACTATCTACTTTCTTTTTTTTGGCAATAATTAATTTCTACCGACTACATTTAAATATATATATTTTTCAAATTTTTTTCAAATTAAATTTCTATCAATTTAAGTTTACAGGATAACAAAAAAATGAAATTGATTGCATTAGAATAAAATTAATTATGGAGATTAGTCATAATTAACGGTGGTGAAAACTTCGTACTAATTATTAGTATTAAAAAAGTTGACTAAAGTATTGATATTACGCAAGAACAAATTTATGGGAGATTATCAAATTTATAGTAGATTCATGGAGAAATTGTTAATTTTATCATTGTTAATTTTTTTTAGTAGTGGATTCATAGGGAGAATGTCATTTTATCGCTGAAATATTTTTAAAAAATAGCGTTTAATTTTTTTAAGAGTGATTAAAATATCCTTAATTACTTATATATAATATTTTAATTACTTATATATAATACATTTTTAATTATAACTATCAAGACAAAAAACATCCAACACAACGAATCGCGCAGAATGCATTGTGCGATGCACGAATATCTTACTAGTTTTCAAATAATATGAGATGTAGATCGTATATGAGCCACAAACTTTGTGACCTAAATTCGTGATTCTAAATTCTACGATCTTATCAACTTGTTGCGGAATTTTGACTCTATCCCTCACATAATCATATCATTTAAAATTAAAAAGCATATAGTATATCAAAAGCATAAGCAAACATTTTTCTCTCTCTAACCGTTCTTATCTGAGTCAGGCAGGTACTATACCTAATAAGTACGGCAATTTATTTTATTATTTTCCAAAAAACATTATACTAATTTTCAAATTTCAACCACTTTTCAATTTCATAAACTTCTAAATATTTATAGAATATGGTGAAAAAGTTTATGTCGTTTAATGTGAGTTGGCCACATTCGTACTGCCCCGCACTTCAATTTGTCCTTCCTCATATACTCCTCCACCATATGTCATCTGCATCAGTTGAACAAAAATAATATCAAACTTTTATTTTACTATAATACCCTTCTTTTTTCCTTTATTAAATTCCGTCCTTACCTGTCCTTCTCCGTACGGATCACTTTCTTACTTTGATAAGTCCATAATACCCCGTAGCAAACAACTCTACAACATTTTTATCATTATGAAAAAAGTTTAGCCACACTTCAAAAAAACTTAGTGTAAAAAAACAAACTTAAGTTACATCTAAATTTTATTAAAATTTAATCATAATATCATAAACTGCAATAAGTACATTAATTCAAACATAAATTTATGTAACATAGTATATAAATTGAATTTATATGAATTTATGTAAACTGAATTTATGTAAAAAAAAAATAATTAATATCGTTTAAGGACAATTTGATCATTTCAAAGTGTAAGAAGAATTTATTGTAGTGTGGAAAGAAAAAATCTATCAGTTTGATCATTTTGAAGTGCTAATTTTATCTATTGATTTGATTTTTATAGAACAAAATCACCTTATTACACCACTACACCACTTGATATTGAAAAACAAGTATAACATCTAGATAAAAAAGAAACAATTATAACAACATAGAAGTGTATTCTTTTATACCAAAAGTTTTTTTTTTTTTTTACGATTATATGCCAAAAGATATTGACATATAATTAGACTTTTTTATTCCTACTAGGTACCACTTGCTTCTAAATTAGAATTCAATCATTCAAAGCCTACATGTAGATAGATTACATCTTAAATATTAAAATATGTTGTTTTCCTTCATCTTGTATCCTCCACTAGTCCTATATTTTCCATTAAAAAAAAAGTACATGATAAAATTTTATTCTTTCGTCTCATACTGCTTAAAATATTTATATTGATTAAATATTAGTAATTTAAGTTTTAAAAGAATTTAAACATTAATTATTTAAATATTAAATATTAGTAATTTGAGTGAAGTGCTTGAATTTTGAATTTTAACTTCTACCTTCTTTCTCAAAATGATTGTTGTTTAAGGTTTATGCACAAGTTTTAAGGAAATGATTAGTTGTGTTGATTTTAATGGTAAAATTTGTATGATTTACTATAATACCCTTATTAATTATAGTTAGTGAAGTAGTTAAGTGAGATAAAATTTAATAAATAAGCGTATAATAATGGAAAAAAGTAATTAATGTTGCATTGGTATTCTAAAGTGACAATTATTTTAGGACAAATAAAAAATACTAAAAAGACAATTATTTTAAGACGGAAGGAGTATATAAAAAAATATGATGTCACTAACCATTGAACTAAATGACACAAAAAATTTATATCTATGAAATGATAAAATGATGGAGACAAACATTTAAGAACATTTAAGAGAGGATATATGAGTTATGAATGCATCTTTTCATGCCCACAGTTTCTAATTTTGACTACCCATAGTTTTGGTACTTTGTAGTACCTAACTTATGTAAATCCAACAGAAAAGCAAGGACATTTGTGTCTTTTTAAAGGTGGACACAAATTAGTGCAGAACAATAACCTATAAACAGATAATGACACCAAAGTGGCATTTTGGTCTTTTATGGACCACCCTACCCTTCCCTCTCTCATTATCATTCTTCAACATAAATAAATAAGTAATAACCCATAGCTTCCCCACGTTAACTACCAAACCGTACCCATAACCATACTCCAAAAAAACCACAAACACAAAGAAAAAAAGAAGAAACAATGAAGAAGCAAAAACAAAACACAAACCCATTCGAAACACTCTCAGAGGAACTCATTTTCACAATCCTCGACTTCCTCGAACCAAATCACCAATCAAAACTAACTAAAAAATCATTCTCTTTATGTTGCAAGTGGTTTCACGCGCTCGAATCAAAACACCGACGCGCTCTCCGTCCTTTACGCGCCGAACACATACCAACAATCCTCGCGCGTTATCCATCCGTCCAAAACATCGATCTAACCTTATGTCCGCGCGTGAACGACACGTCGTTGTCTATGATCGCCGGAGCGTATAAGGAATCTCTCCGGAGAATCGATTTATCGCGGTCGAGGTTTTTTACTGGGAATGGGATATTGAATGTGGCTGTTAGTTGTGTGAATTTGGTTGAACTTGATTTGTCGAACGCGACGGAGTTGAGAGATGGAGGGATGGTTGGTGTTGCACGCGCTGGGAATTTGGAGAAATTATGGTTGAATAGGTGTAAGTTGGTTACTGATATGGGAATTGGTTGTATTGCTGTTGGTTGTAGGAAATTGAAGTTGATTAGTTTGAAATGGTGTGTTGGTGTTGCTGATTTAGGTGTTGATTTGATTGCTATTAAGTGTAAAGATCTTCGTTCTATGGATCTTTCTTATTTGCCTGTGAGTTTTTCTCCTTATCTTGTTCATTTTCATCGCAATTGATGTATCTGGTCTATATTATTGATCAGTTATATCAGTTATTCAATGAACTTAAAAAATGAATTGTTTCGTATAATAAGGAGTTGAGGGGGTAATATTATTGTTTTTTAAAAAAAGATCGCGTTATGAACAAATTATTTGGAAGAATTCGAATTTAAACTCTGGCTAGAACAATAATTTAATGATAATTTACTTATCTTCCGGATGAACTCTAGATCACTAGATCCCATAGTTGAGAATTAGTGGTGGATTTGAGAATTTTTTTTATAGTAGTATTGATGTTATTATGTAATAAGTCATTGTGGTTTTAATTTTCTAAATTTGGAGTTTTTATTTTAGTGAATATATGTGGAGGTTGATGTGGGAAAAAAGTGGGGTGTGATATCAAGTTATTTTTTGTAGTTTTATTTCAAAAATTATTATTTTTTGTATTTTTTTTTTGGTGTGGATGGTTGGTGGATTGAGATTTTTTGTTATTATTGATATTGATGTTATGTAATAAGTCATTGTGGTTTTAATTTTCTAAATTTGGAAGAGTTTTTTAGTAGGGAATGAATTTGGATGTTGATGTAAGGGAAAAGTGGGGTGTGATATTATTAATGAGCTATGTTTTTTGTAGGTTTTTTAATTTCTTAATTGAGGAATTAGCTTTCATTTTTGTTTTATTTTTATTTTTGGGGTGTTAATAATTATTGGTGGTGAAGTGAGGATTGAGGAATGATTGGAAAGGGGAAAATGGTTAAAATTGAATATAATGAATTGGTGGTTGGCTTAATTTGTTTTTAGTGAATCACTAATTTAGTTCATAATATTAATGAAAATCTAAAATGATTTGTGAAATTGAAAATTCTTGTTCTTCAAGGGGTTGATTAATTTGGTCGTAAAATTAGTGAAAAACTGAATCTTAAATTATCGCCAAAATTGAAAACTCTTATTCAAATTAGTTAGAGATATTTATTTGGTCCTAAAATTAGTGAAAAACTGAATCTAAAATTATCGCCAAAATTGAAAACTCTTATTCAAATTAGTTAGAGATATCAACTGTAGTTTGAAAGTTAAGTGATTTAGCGCTTGATTATGCTTTTAGCCCTTGAGTTGTTGTTTTGAAATGATATGGTTGATATAAGTGTTATTGGTTTCTTATGATGTGTAGATCACGGAAAAATGTCTCTCGTCGATCTTCAAATTGCAACATCTCGAAGATTTGGTCCTTGAAGGATGCTTTGGTGTTGGTGATGACAGCCTCAACAATTTAGTCTTCAAACAAGGGTGTAAGACATTAAAGGTATATATAGGGAGATTAACTATTAATGGCTATTATAGCCTTCTCACCCGACATTGGAAAAAAATATTTTGGTTGTTTCGTCATTTTTGACAAATTCACTTTCTTCTGCAGAAACTTGATATCTCAGGTTGTCAAAACATAAGTCATATCGGTCTGTCTAAGCTAACTAGTATTTCTGGATGTGTCGAACAACTTCTTTTGTCAGATGGTTCTCCGGTAATTCTTCCGTCTTCATAATTATTAATTTTTGAACTTAAGGACGTGGAATTCGATTATAACTAATTTTTGGTATTTTGATTATCCAGGTGACTCTTGCTTTTGCTGATAGTTTGAGTAAACTTTCGATGTTGCAATCAATCATATTAGACGGCTGCATTATTACCTCTGATGGATTGAAAGCCATTGGAAGTTTGGGCATTTCGCTGAAGGAACTGAGTTTAAGCAAATGTTCGGGAGTGACAGATGAAGCTCTTTCTTTCCTTGTGTCAAAACACAGAGATTTAAGAAGGCTTGACATCACATGCTGCCGCAAAATAACCGATGTTTCGATTGCTAGCATTACAAATTCGTGCAGAAGTCTCACTTCTCTTAAAATGGAGTCGTGTACACTAGTTTCATCGGAGGCGTATATATTGATCGGACAGAAATGCCATTATCTTCAGGAGCTTGACCTCACAGATAATGAAATAGATGATGAAGGCCTCGAGTCGATATCTCGTTGTTCGAGGCTTTCCAGCCTGAAACTAGGTATCTGCCTAAACATAACTGATAGAGGAGTTTCCTATGTTGGCATGTGTTGCTCAAAGTTAAAGGAGCTTGATCTATACAGGTTTGTGATTCAAATTTGGGCCTTTGCTTTTCTTGTCATAATATAAATATTCTATGCATTCTTTTAATTTCATTTTTGGCATATATATATATAGTAGTATTGAGTTGGGTCGAGTTTCTAATTTTTTTAAATTTCGAATATTTAAAAAATTAGGGATAGTTTTCCACTATGACTTAGGTAAATTTTTAAGAACAATGAATTATTTGAATATAATCGCATGTGTCGGTGTTGTGTCAGACACCAAACACGCCTTCAATCAGAAGTGTTGGTGCCACCGAGGATGTATGTACCTCTTACAGTAGGTTTGATAAAATTTGGCTTTGGCATAAAAGTCCTATGATTAACCTATTAGATGTTAGCATAAATATCATTTTCCAATGTCACCTAAGATTATTTTCTTTTTTCAGATGCACAGGAGTAACAGACTCGGGCATTTCAGCAATTGCTTCTGGTTGTCCTGACCTCGAGATGATAAATACTGCATATTGCACTAGCATTACTGATAGGGCATTATTCTGCTTATCAAAATGTGCAAATTTACAGACACTCGAAATTCGTGGATGTCTTCTTGTTACATCTATAGGTTTGGCATCTATTTCGATGAATTGTAAACAACTAAGCCGCCTAGACATAAAAAAGTGTTACAATATTGATGATAGTGGTATGATTCCACTCGCTCATTTCTCCCAAAATCTAAGACAGGTACTTATTTTCGTCATCTTGATTTTATGCAAAACATAAAAAATAAAAAATAAAATAAAAAAAGCGAGAAAGTTTCGATAAGGATTCTAATGTTATTACGTCTTTTTTCTTGATTTGCAGATAAACTTGTCGTATAGCTCAGTTACAGATGTAGGGCTTCTGTCACTTGCTGGTATCAGTTGCCTTCAAAACTTCACCCTGCTTCATCTGCAGGGCTTGTCTCCACAAGGACTAGCAGCGGCGTTATTGGCATGCGGAGGGCTAACAAAAGCAAAGCTTCATGTTAAACTAAGATCTCTTTTACCCGAGCTGCTCATCAGACATGTTGAAGCACGTGGATGCGTGTTTGAATGGAGAGATAAAGTGTTTCAGGTATGTTCATCTCTTGTTCCTATCTTAGGATTTAACGCCAAATTGCGACATATTTTATGAAAATACTAGTAAGGTTTAAATAATGTCCTATAGTAATTTATTGTATTTTATGCGGTCACTGAGGTTCTTGTTGTTCTATTGACAGGCTGAGTTGGATCCGAAGTGTTGGAAATTACAGTTAGAAGATCTGATACAATAGGATCGTCTCAAGTTGTTTGAAGTTAATAACAACGACTCTACGATATTCAAGTTAGTGAAATATCTCGCATCTCAGATTCTCTCGGATGTAGTAATCATCCATGATCCGTTCACTTCCACTTATACAAGAAGAACAGATAGAAAAAAATAAACGAAAGCGACATGAAAGATGTTAGAATTAGAAGTCCATAGGTCCTACATCAACCAGGAACTTGTGTTTTGGATTATCACATGAAAACTCTCAAGTTTTTGTTGTCCTTGTTAGAATGTTGAACCCTTTTTTGTGTGTAAGAAGCTGGTTCAATCAAGTGTATAAGAACTTTGTAACCCTTTTTGATCAAGCTTCATATTTTTAGGGTCTTGCTATAAGCAAGGGTATTCAAGTGTATAAAATTTGTAATTTGTAATTTTATTTTTGTTTTAACCCAAGTTTGGTGCTCTTCTGAGACATCAAGAATGGAAGATGTTTCAAATGTTGTATCCCATGTTTTATAATTTCATATTTTTTTGGAACCATAATGGTTTTTTTTTTTGTCAAGTAGAACAGTCCTAAGATTCTCACAATTTTAAAAAGATTCACTAAAAATAATAGTGGTTTTTTTGTTTGTCAAGGAGTATAAATAATATATTCCGGTGTGCTGCAAATGATTGTTATTTTGAAATCATTCTTTGATGATTGGAAACTGATTTTTTTTTTTTATGGTGTTAGCCTTTAAAAGTCATTTTTTGATTTCTTGGAAGAAGTTAAAAAATCGTTGGATCAACTATCTTGTTCTCTTTGGAAGTATGAATTTTATGATCATTCACATCTATAACAATGGAAATCAATATGCAAACATTCTTGTAAATTTAAGTCTTTTTCTTCCTTCTTGTAACATTTGGAATGAGTTATCTTTTGCCTTAGTTTCTAGTTTTAATAGAAACAAACTTGACCTTCCAAATTTTAGGTTAGTTGGCTTTTGAGAAGGTTTTGGTATAATCTCCCTTCTCTTGTGATTCAATTTTTTGTCTTTATATAATTTTCTCGGTTAGTAGCTTCTAGCTTCTAACTCTTTGTTTAAAAAAAATAAAAAATTGTTATTTTGAAATGTCATTTATACTTTTGCATGCTGGTAGTCTTACTAAAAAAGAATCACTTTTATAGATTTTGAAATGCTTTCTAAATAAACTAATAAAATGATTGTATAAGTTTGAAAATAATAGTATTATTAGCTTTAAATCACTTTTTTTAGATTCTGATATACTTTCTAGAGCTCCTGTGTTTTTCAAAGAATTGGATTCTGAAATGAACTAATAGAATGATTGTATAAATGTGAAAATAGTGTTATTAGCTTAATAGAAGCTATTTTATCGGAACTAAATTAGTACAGAATGAAAAAGGGTCAAAGAGTCCTGCATGTGCCCAAGATTTTATATATGTTTATCCATTTAAGCAAAAAAAAATTTATATCAAAAAGATAAATACTCCTACTAGGATTTGAACCTTGGATCTTCCCCTACTCATCGGAAAGAAAATTGTATAATACTAATATGGATCATTTATATATAAAAAATATTTAAATTTAAGTGTGTTTTTTACCCTCTATTTGTTAAAACTGCAATTTTAGTTTTTCCATTTTTTATTTACTCATTTTTTTTTGACAAAATTTATTTACTCATTTTTAATTCTTTAATTTAACTAATGATAATCATGTCATATTTTAGCTGTAAAAATGATGAGAGACGTCATTTCTTACTTTAAAGAGTATTACCAATAATTGTTAAAATTCTTGATAATTTTAAATATCAATCCACCATGATGATCTATCGTAACAATTTAAAAAATAAAATATGAACTTGTTAAAAAGAAATGAGAAAAAAATAAAAATTATTGGATCTAGAATTGGTGACACCACATGTCACATGAGACAGGTGGCAAAACAAAGAAAGCCATGTAAAAGAACTCGTATTATCATCATGCAATGATAGGCCAAACAAACCCAGTCAAGTCAAACCCACAACACTTGACCCATTGCCTTTTCAACGGTCAATTGGTGTACTTAGTACAATATACATAACATAACATTCATATAAATATAAACATTATGAACTATATTTTCAAACATACACCAAACACAATTCACTTAACACAACCTCAATTGTCTCAACTATGTCTTTTACTAGTTTCAATAACAACCTTTTCAACACTACTAATGATAACATTATAACCACCAATAACTTGGATATTGCTAAACTTGTTAGAACTTCTTCTCAACTCAAAACAAATTATGATGATGTTCATTTTGGATTTGATGAAGTAACTTACCCTTCTTATTCTGATTTTCCACCTGGTTTCAGCCCTGAGGAGTTATTCAATTCACCTTCATTTCTTTCTTCTCCTAAGGTATATAGTAGTATGTTACACTTCCGCTTGTTATTAATGAACTACAGTTAAAGACGAATTTTCAAAAGAACCCGACTTTAAATTCTGATTGAATTATTTTCGATCAAATTTTATTTACTTTTTGGTCAAATTTTGGATTATCGAAAAACTCTTTCGCCTGATTGAAGGGTTCAAACAAACGAATATTGCAATTACGTTGCATTCCTGATTTTTCATACTGTAAAAAAATCACGGTCAAATGCGACTAATGCATGTGGCCTTAATTAATTGTTGCCACACTGGAGTCGCAAAGACATAAAAAATCTTGATGTTGCGCCTCGCGGCTGGAGACTTTTTATAAAAAAAATTTGCAAGTATATATAGTGTTGGTTTTGTGTCGATACTAATAGTAAATTAATTAATTTATATGATGATTTTAGATTCCTTCATCTTATACAACTGAGCCTCCTTCTGGTCAAAGCATGAACCAACAACTTAGCAAAGAATTAGAAGAGAGAAACTTCTCTGAGCTCTCTTTCCAAACTCAAAAACAGAACTTGCATGATCTATTTCAATCTTCCACAAATATGTTTCAAGTGGTAAGTTGTAGTTTCTTTAATCACAAGTTTTACTTTAATAAAATAAGTTTTATTTTTTCTATTTCTTGTAGTATATGCTGATCTTGACTTTCTTGGACAAAAATTGATTACTAATTAGTATCTGAGTCACACACTTGCATTTAATGGCTTTATTTAATATTGTGCTCTTCTTTTGGTTTTTTCTTATTTTTTAATTGGTCAAAATTTTATGTAATTTTGTCTGTAGTGTAGTACAAGCTAGTTTGAATAGTTTTGACAATTAAAAATTTGACTAGCATATCTCTGTTGACAAGTCAAACTTTGTGTTTATATTAAAATTATTTGCTTGAAAAACATATTTGAAGTTGATGTGCCTAAAATATACTAGTAATATTCTAACATAATGTATGATTTATTGAATTTGATGCTTAGGAATATGCAAATCTTGTCATTTACTAACACTTGTTCAACTTGAACAGGAGGAGGAGCCACTAAAGAAACAGGACAAATTGATATTCAATGAAACTACAAACCAAAACAATTTTTTATTTGATAGAACAACAAAACATGAAACACAAACAAATTCTTCAGCTCCTAGTTCTAGTATTTTCAACAACAATAATGCTTCTATGTGTATTAAAGAACAAAGAAAATCAGAAGAAGATGGATACAAATGGAGAAAATATGGAGAAAAACAAGTGAAAGGAAGTGAAAATCCAAGAAGTTATTATAAATGCACTAATCCTATTTGCTTGATGAAGAAGAAAGTTGAAAGATCTTTGGATGGATATATAACTGAAATTGTCTATAAGGGAAATCATAATCATCCTAAGCCTTTGTCTACAAAAAGAAAAACAAATTCTCAATCTATTTATCAATCATCTACATCATGCAACAATTCAGAAGATGAGTTTGAGCACACATCACAAGCTAGTTTTTCTGGAGGAGAATATGATGAGTTGGGATTAGAGGCTAAAAGATGGTAAGATCAAAGAAATTACACCCTACATATTACTTTATTTATAGGATTTGAATTGTCTGCAATCACAATCATTTGTGGCCGTTGGATTGAAATTGAACAATTTAGATTTCAAGCTCGGTATTTTCATTTTTTTTAAGTCAAAAGTTGCATTGAAATTTGAATTGTCCAATATCTTAATCCAACGACTCTCAATGCGCTGACTGCGTGAATGCGTGAAACTATTGACTGCAGACAATTCAAATCCCTATTAACCTGATTTGTCGGGAAAATTGGATTTGCAAAAGTCACTACAATCATGCATTCACACATTTAGAATATCGATGACCGTATGATCTTGATCGGACCGTCCACAAAAAGCAGATTATAATTTTTAGTTTATAATTTAAAATATGAAAATTAAATTCGAACCGTCCGATCTCAAATAGTTACCGTATAACTAACTATGATTCTCATTATTGCAGGAAGGGAGATAATGAAAATGAATCTTATTCTATAGAAGGGTGTAGAACTGTTAAGGAACCTAGAGTTGTGGTTCAAACTACAAGTGAAATTGATATACTTGATGATGGATATAGATGGAGGAAATATGGACAGAAAGTAGTTAAAGGAAATCCAAACCCAAGGTATTTTCACTAATTCAACTTATGGAAACAAAGATTACTCATTAGTTGTACTAAATAGATCTTAATAATATGGTATAGATATCACTTAATACCAACCCTATTTAATCATAACTTGTTAAAAATAATGTTTGTGCAGGAGCTACTACAAATGTGTAATCCAAGGTTGTCCTGTTAGAAAACATGTTGAAAGAGCAGCACATGATATGAAAGCAGTAATAACAACATATGAAGGGAAACATAACCATGATGTACCATTAGGAAGAGGAAGTTCAAGCTATAACATGAACAAAACTTCTCTTAACAACAATAATACATGTAATAATGTAACACCTATTAGGCCTTCAGCAGTTACTAATTATTCTAGCTTATCAAATTTCACAAATTCACTTCAACATGATGATTCAAAGCTACCAAGTTTTGGAACTCAAGAAGATCATTTTCAGCTAGACATGATGATGAATTCTAAAAGCTTTTTTGATAGGTCAATTGGTTCAAATACCAATTATGAACAATGCTCGGTTAAGGATGAGTCGTTCCTTCAGTCTTTTATGTCGAAGAACTTTTAATTTGGAATTAGAATATTACTCATCATTTTAGATCCTCTGCGGTTGTTCAAATCGGTGCAGACAATTCAGAATCATTAGATTCGAGTTGCAACTCAATCCAACGGCTGAGATTTTGCCTTCACCGATTTGATAATTGAAGAGGAACTATTTTCAGCTTATCATTGATATGTTTTTGTATATATTATATGAATTTTAGTCTAAGTAGTAGAGCTAGTCAACTTAAATCTTGACAAGAGTTAGGCTGATTAAAACTTCAAGTATCACTTTAGGAATAACAGATTTATTAAGTGTTGGCCGATTAAGTTCATCAATGTTTTGTTGTATTTTTTTTAGCATGAAATAAAATAATTCTCTTGCTGAGTCTTGCTTTATAGTAAATTCTCCATCAGATTATGTGTACTTGTTGAGTATTGCTTAGTTTGACAAATTCAAACAGAGTCTTAAGATTGAAACAATTGAAGACAAAGTTAGCTATTGAGACTATAATCCACACTTTTTTCAAACATAAATGATATTTTAACACATAAATTTGACAACAAATTTGGACAATTCTAGATGGTTAGCGAATTATATAAATATTTGGTTAATTATGTTCAGCGGATGATTAATGAATATAATAACATACCAATAATAAATTAGTTTAAGCGGTAAGAAACTTTGACTCTTTAAATAGATAGTTAAAAGTTCAATTTCTGACTTCTGCATATGAAAAAATTTAAGTTAAAAGGGCAGAATCCACATTATGTGCCGTGCTATACAGGTTCTCCAGCACAGATTACTCACCGTCACCGATAAACGACGGTGAAAACTTTGCTTTCGGCCAAATTTGTTATTAAAGATAAAATATCAACATAGTTTCAAGTAGGGAATATAAAAACTTGTATACTAATTAATGTATGAAACAAGTACAACCTCACATCTCATACAGAGAATTCTTAACACACTTCCTCACATAAATTTTACATATAAATTAATTTATTTGATCAGAAATAAATTAGAAAAGGATGAAACTTGATATGAGAACATATTGTGCAAGTTGAGATTTAAGTATAAGATGATAATTTGTATCCTGATAAGATTGCTGATAGTGCTAGAAATGTAAAGGAAAAAAAGGACATAGTAATGGTTGCAGATGCAGAGTCTGTAAATATAGTATCTCCATCTTCTCTCATTCTATCTGTTAAGGGAATTGCTGTTGATGCTGATGATATTAAGAGATATGCCATGACCTGAAATTAAATAATTTAGATAATTAAGTACATTCAAATAATCATTTTTTTAATAAACATTTTGTCAGATGACCGATTATCCCAAAAACTTAAGCTGTTATGAAAGACCACATCAATAGTTTTATATTATTTCTAACACATTTCATCACTAAAAAATAATCATTTAACTTAAGATAAAATTAAGAGAAGCAAGAATTTTTCAAACATATCTTTAACTTAAGACATGTTGATTGCTTGAAAAAATAAATTTGGATTTTCATTCTAAATTTTTTGTATTAAAATAATACTCAAGAAAATGTTGTTATTTTCAATTTCAAGACTAAATTAAATTCCTTAATTGGGCTAAAAATCATAGTACAAATTATGTGTTAAGAAAGTAAGAAATATCATACCTGATCTCCAATAAAATCAATCAAAGCTGCCATTGTTGGTCTAAACAAATTATTCCCAGTTGAAAGTTCATGAATTTGACGATACACTTGACCTCCAGTGTATAAACTTGTAAATATTGCTACTGCAAGCAAATACCTATGATAAAAATTAAAGTTCCATACCCAAACCAAAAAATTATCAAATTTTAATAAAAGTCCATTAACGTTCACACAAACTCCACATTCACAACTAAAATTTTAAATGCAGTTACAATATTATAATTTTTAATATTGCTATAATTTTTCAAAGGGGATAATAAAGATTAGTGTTAGCGAGGTAAATAAAGAAATTTATAGCTCGATTTTCACTTACAACAATTTTTTTATAAGATTTATATTTTCAATGTAATATTAACAATTACTAACTTGTATTAAAATTGAATATTTAAAAAAACTACAATTAGATATAAAATTGTTGGCATTGCGGCCATACTTGTGGCCGGTTGTGATTTTTTTTCTTAACAAAATTGTGTTTATAGAAATGATATTTATGGCAAAAAAGAAAGAAAAAGTTATGCAAAAGGGATTTAAATTACATAACATCCGCTCAAACGGTAGAAATATTACATATGTTGAATTTTGTTTTACTTTTTTGTTTTCGGGTTAGGTTTATGTCCCCCGATTTTTTGTTTTTCATTTCATTTTTAAATAAATTTTTCTTGCTTTAAAAAAAATTGTGTTTATGACATATTTCTTACCTGTATTCTTGATAATTATCAAAATTCTCCCAACGGCCATGATTGTTACTTGCCATGAGGAGGAATGAAATTAAAGAGAAAAATAGAGCAACTCCTCTCAATCCCAAAGAGAATCTCTTGAGTGAGTCCTCCCTCTTCCACCGTTGTAGGAAGCCAATGTTGCTGCCACTAGTTGGTGGCTCCGGATTCATGTCTACATTTACCTCTGAATTATTTGAATTCATCATCTCTAATATATGACACTTATTTTGATTCACGAGTTCAAAATTTTGAACAATAATGAATTTGACAAAATGAGAAAGAAAGAAAGAAGTGGAAGGAGGCTCAAGACAAAGACATATATATGCTTAATGTTTATGTATTGTGTTTCATTTGATTTAATAGTAAGAGTTAAACTTTGTAACTTTAAAAAATATAGTGTAATTTATTTATTTTTCGAAACAATTGTAAAAGGACAATATTATTTTTTGAGAGACATTTATAAAATGATAATTATTGTCATTTTATTTAATAAACTTTTCCCCTATACCCCAATTTTTGTTTTTAAAAAAGTTGTTGTGTTGGTGAATTAATATTATTATGAGCTACGATGCCAAAAAAAAGAAGAAAAAACTAAAAGAGTACACGATGAGCTACACATGAGGATACATACATATTTAGTACCCGTTTGACCCGGCTTATTTTCTACTTTTCTATTTAGCTTAAACGAAATAGAGAAGTATAAAATTGAATTTAGCCATATTTCTCTTTAAAAGTATTAGAGAAATAAAGTAAAGAAGTAAAAAATAAAAAGAAGTAGAGTCAAACACAATTTTTTCCTACTTTACTATTTTTAAGGAGAAGAAAAAAAGTAGAAAATAAGCCGGGCCAAACGGACACTTAGTATACTCATAAGAACCCATACACTTTTTTTTTTTAAAATCACACGGTTTTTTAAATTAATTATAGTTATTTAATATTTTTTTTCTTTTGGTTTTATTACCTTTTCCTTGTACATAAGAGGTAATACTAAAATTTATAAAACTTTATTGTGGCTGTATATTTCTGCATTGATCTCTATTATTTCCTCATATCAAAGGGTTAAAATAACTCTTCCAAATTTTTATGCATATGTTTATGCATAGGCGAAAAGGTGATGTTCAAGTACAAGGATAATGTGAAAAAAGGTGCAAATATATAGATCTAATGTAAATGAGTATGTAGTTATAAAAATTAGTAACTATAAATAAGGTTTTTATTTATGAAATGAATTTGCATTTGAGTTTGAGTAATTATTCTAATAAAACTATGGATATGAGTGGAAGTATAAAATCAATTTGATTTTTTTTTTTTTGGTAAGATTAAAGTGGTGACACGAGGACTTCTACGAGGTATAAAATCAATTTGATTATAAAACAATATAAATCAATTCTTTTATTTTTAATACTTTGTAAAAAAAAACACTAAAAAAAAGTGATTCAAAAGTTTAAAAGTGATTAAAAAAATTCAAAAGTGGCATTTAACATGAACAACCATTAACTTATCCTTCAAAAAAAAAAAAACCATTAACTTATCTACTGTATATAAACTACGTCTCTGATCAAACATTAAATTTGCCTCTTCTAAAATGAGAATATGAGTTTAACGGTATGTTTGAATTTCTTTAGGCTTAATTGTATTTTTGGTCCCCTATTTTACATGTTTTGTAGTTTTGGTCCCCCTATTTCAAAATCAAACATTCTAGCCACCCTATTTTAATTTTTGTTGCAATTTTAGTCACCTATTTCAAAATCAAACATTCTAACCCCTTTATTTTAATTTTGTTACACTTTTAGTCCCCCAACCAAGTTTTGTACCATTTTCTTCATTATCATCGATCAAATTTTTCTTTCTTGTCTCAATCCTTCAAACAACAACAAGAACAACAACACAAACATCATCAAAACTCAAATCTAAAGGAACCAAAACCTTGCTTCTATTTTTTTTGGCAAGTTTTGGAGGCACCGGAAGCTTTTGGAAAACTTTTGAAAAGCTTTTGGGTATCATAGGTTTGAATTTTAATTTAAGATTTGGTGAAGATTTGTGTCGTTAATTAGCAAGAAAGTTGAAAATAATAGGAGAGGAGTTTTGATGATGATGATGTTTGTGTTGTTGTTGTTTTTTTTTTTTGACTTGTTGTTATTGTTTAAAAGATTGAGACAATAAAGAAAAATTGGATCGATGATGATGAAGAAGAATGGTAGAAAATTTGGATTTGGGGACCAAAAGTGCAACAAAAATCAAAATTGAGGGGTTAGAATGTTTGATTTTGAAATAGGGGGACCAAAATTGCAACAAAAATTAAAATAAGGGGGCTATAATGTTTGATTTTAAAATGGGGGACCGAAATTGCTAAACATGTAAAATAGGGGGACCAAAAGTGCAATTAAGCCATTACTTTATGAATTTAATTTATATGTAATGACAGTATAAAATTATTTTACACGTACATCTAATTAAATCACGTCATTTAAGCATTAATAGAGATATTTTAGAAATCAACTTATAAAAGTGACAATTTATTATATTTTAATTGAATGTATATGTAAAAAAGTTTTACACTGTCAATGTATAATAATTAAACTCTTAGTTTATTTTTGAGCTTATAAAAATAGTTATGCAAATAAAAAAATCTTTACGTTAATTTATAAATTCTCACTGGTAAAAGTTGTGACTTCATAACCTATTATTTGAAAATAAGTACTTTAACAAACTTATAAATAATAGGTCAAATGCATCTACAACCCCTTTTAAGGTTTTTTGTAACACATAAATTTTTAGGTTTTAAAATTATAATGCATAAGTCAAAAAAAAAATTATAATGCATAAATCATTTCTAGTTATACTCATCATTTAAATCTTCAAATCTAATATCACATAAATATCCTCATGGTCACTACCAAGTTCCTCAACTGTAGGGGTCTCATCATATATAAATTTAAATGATGAATATAACTTGAAATGACCTATATGTTACAATTTTAAAATCTAAAAGATTTGTGTATTACAAAAAAAAAAAACTTCAAAAACAGATGTGATACAATCCGAAAACTTAAAAGACTAGTAAATGCATTTGACCTAAATAATACATAAAAACTTATTTAGTTGTATAAGTTATTTAAATAAGTCATTCCAAATGGAGCTTAAATATTCTTGAAGTCCACAATTTAAAAGAGAGTTCAATACGCTATTAAAAATACTACCTCCGTTTCTAATTATAAGATCCTGTTTGACCACTACACGTATGTCAATGTACAATTTTGATCACTAATATCTTTAAATATCTAGTAGTAAAAATTATAAAAACTTGATATTTTGAAAGTATTCATCAAAACAAATCAAACAAGATCTCATATGCTAATATTTATATCTATGTATTATTAAAAAAATATGGTCAAAACATGATAAATGAATAGTGCAATTTTGTCAAACGAAGTCTTATAAAAAGGGACAGAGGTAGTAGTAAATAGTACTCTCTCCGTCCCAAAACTATTGTCTCTGTTGACTTTTGAAATTTATTTTGACCGCATTTTTTTTACTAATGTATAAAGATAAATATTAGCAAATAAGATTTTGTTTGATTTGTCTCAATGAATATTTTCACAATATTAAATTTTTATAATTTTACATAAAAGAAAATTAAAGATATTAATAATTCAAATTATGTATTTTTTTTTTGTTTTTACCACCAGTTTAATCTGGTTCGAGGTCAGTTCTAGCATCAAGTGGTTTTAGTCTCCTTCCGATCGCAGTTGCAGGGGATCGAACCGTAGTCCTCCCTACTAAGTTCAATGTCAATTACCACTGAACTAATTAACGATTGATTTATAATTCAAATTATGTATTAACATACATAAGAACAATAGTTTTTGAATGGATGTAGTAATATTTTTCTAAGGAAAATGATAAACATTGCCCTAAGGGCAATGGTTAAGAAAACTAAAATGGTAAAGATTCTCTCGAAATTTGTGTTTTTTACTTTTCTAAAACAATAAGTACAATTTTCAATGTAACTATTACTTTTTTTAGTAACCTTAACCATTGCCATTAGGGCACTTGTTAACAAGACTTTTTCTAATAGTAGTAAAGAGAGTCCAATACTTGTCTATCAATCATACATGGCTGCCTATCACCGTTTGTTGGGCCCATTTAACGTAAAGACGATTACAATGCCGAAAGCCCACAAAAAAACCAACCTGGAGCCACAACAAAACGCCTGTCGTATGACCCATGGAATGGAATAATATGGTTCTGGTTCTTCTACTACTGTTCTTTTATCTTTATTCCCTTTGAATAATTAAAGAAGAGTTCACTTTCTTAAATTTATTGATAATCAATATGTATCTCATAAATTTTGTTTGCGGATAGTCATATTTGTATAGATTATACATACAGGTTGGAATAGTTCAATCGGTTCTACAAGAATCTACGGTTTCGTCTATTTAGTTATACCAAATTATATAAAAAAGGTCTTTTAAATTTTGTTTTTATCGGTTACAAAAAGTCTTTTAAATCTATTAAGCTAATTTGTTTTTACGGTGGTGTTACAAAGTAACAAAAAAAAATTAATATAAACTAGCAAATTCTAAGTTTATCTTACAAAACGAAAGACTTCAAGCCAGATGGAGAGAATTATAATGGATAGAGCATTTTGAATGTGATCCATCTTTTGCCATAAAATCCGCGCATATATTTTGTTCCTTAAGAACATGCATCAGTGTGTGTATTGTTATCACTCTCATACAAAGCTTCTATAATATGAATGATGTCTATAACGTAGAAATGTAAAATGTTATCTCGTCCAACATTAAGCAGTTCTATAATTAATCATATTGAAATTCTATAAAATGTATTAAATATCAGTTTAATATCATTTGTTTATTAGTTCATTTAAATATATTCATATATTAAGGTTTTAAATATGTTTATATAAATTAATAAATCATCTTTTTTAACACATAGTCCAATTTATAAATGTAACTGAATTTTTTTTTTAAAGTTAACATTTTTAGACATATAAATTTTTCTTATACGTTGGACATGAACAAAATCACACTTTAGACCAAATTTTTTTTAAAGAAACTATAATTCAATCCCTACAATTATGTTTTAGAGAAAATTAAAATTATTTGATATCAAAATTCACTTCAAATTAAATTAGTCGGTTTAATAGACCGTATATTGATGGTAAAAATAGAAAAAAATAAACTTCTCAGTATGATAGAAAAAGAAGAGACTTACTATGATGAAAAGAGAAGAAGGAACTTCTGTAACAATAAAAACAAAAGTTGTAACGGCTATCTATATCTAATGGCAAGTTAGTACTGTGCAAGCAAGCAAATCTGGGTGTTGTTGCTTTATAGTGCGCCTACCAAAAATGTTAATATTCTTTTAACGCGTTAAGTTGTTTAATAACAACCCGTGAATGACCCACACCACACACCAGCAGCCACCATATATTCCAATTTCCACCGTATAGTAATCAATCGCATGCCACCTTCTTACGCGTGTATGTAAGGGTTTCATTCTCATCGTTCCCAACTCTTTGACTTACTACGTTTATTTTATTTTTTGTGCTACTCATTTGAAAGATAAGTCTATATAGTCCACTCTTACGATGTCAGCTTTTTAGATCCGGCTCAATTATTTTTAGGACACTTCTATAGCTCACTCATAAGATCATCTCCAATGAACAATACCAATACTATTTTGTGGGTTCCATTAGAGCCACATCACTTTAAAATACTAACTCACTATTTTTTATTTTAACAGTGTAACTCTCAAAAATTTATATTGGATCCCACATTTTACATTACATGTTAGTAATATCTTATTTATATTGGGTCCCAATGATAACAAATCAATTGAAATGGATTGAAACATACAAAAATATATTATTATTTTAATCAAAGTAACAGCAAAGTAGCGTAGTTTCATGACACAACCGTGTTGCCACTTGGCGAACTCAATTGGTACTCCATTGGTAATATAGCAAATATACATGTCTCCAATCTGGCGAACATCTAGTTGCACTAGTAAAGTTGCTCTAGGTCCCACATCATTTAGATCTTGAGATTAAAAGTAGTTTATATACAATATATTACACTTCTTAAATTACTGAGATGCCTTTTCTATAAAATATATAACTGTGACGGGTTAACTCCAAAGAGGACAATCTTTCAAAGATGTGGACTGAAGGTCGGGTTAAAACATCATATTTTTGAGAGATTGTCCGCTTTAGAATTAACCGTCACGGTTTGTCATGTTAGCACTTGTAAGATAAAATTTATATATTAAATTTTTAAAATGCATATTAATATTTTCCTTATTTCTATCATATAATTTGTTCTCTTATTTTAAAATTTAACAGTTTTAATCTTTCATCTTATTTTTTAACTATAAATTGATCATATAATATGTTTTAAACAACATGATATGTGATTTATTGATTAGAAAATATCAATATTGACGAAATTGTAAGAAAATGAAATGAATTTATAAATTTTATTTTAAACATGTTGTATCACTATATTTTAGACAAAACAATTGATGAAATTGTAGGAAAAATTAATTTTTAAACATTTATATCAAATATGTCTCATTAGTAGATCATATATCACGTTGTTTAAAATACATCACATCGTCAATTCATATTTAAAAATAGTTCAGTCAATTAAGCCATAAATCCTCTACTTCAATATTTCAGTCAATTTTTGTAAACTTATAAGCTTTAATATAAAAAATAGTTTTCTTTGATAATTTTGTTTTCACATGAGTTTATAACTTATTTTTATTAACTTATAACTTATAGTTTTTAGCTTATTATTTTTTCTTCTAATCTTATCTCTATAAATTAGTTTAACCATTAATTTTATCAAACATTTTTATTAACTTATCGGCCATAAGCATCAACTATCAACTATTAACTATTTTTCTCGAATAAAGTTTGATGTAGTTGTATGAAATTATATTTTCTTAGATCTTATTTATCGGTTGAACTCTAGATTAATTAATAGGATATTCTTGGATCATCTCCATAAAGTATATATAAATTAGAGACTTTTTTTTGACTAAATATAAATTAGAGACTACAATTAAAAATATAACTAATTTAATGTTGAAAATTAATACTACGTGAGGGAGTCCAAGCAATGTACCCAAAAAAAGGAGTCCAAGCAACTAATTTTTTTTTTATTCGATAATTTATGCTAAGTGCAGAAATCCATTAGCAAAGCAGCTATACAATATGATGTTTTGACTTACTCTAAATTTATGGCTGAATCTAGAATCTCTTGTTACAGAATAGATTAAATTCTATAATAGAAGAAGAAAATTCTAAAGAGTAGAAAATAGTAATAGTAGTACTACAATACAAGTTTTACCTATGCAAGTTGGAGTATTTGTTTTTTGTCGAAAAATAGCATGTGCTGTTCTGGTACGCAAGCAAGCATCGTGCTGGGCGAAACTATAGCAAATCCAAATGCAGATCGCAGTTAATTAAGGATTTGTTATGTTAATGATATCCCTTTGGCCTTAATAAATTTGCTTGTTCAGTTACACGAAAACTCTTAAACAAGGCATCCAGTAGAGATTTCAAGTCCTTAAACAAGAGGATATACTATTTAATTTATAAAATACTACCTCCGTCCCAAATTATAAGACTCATTTTGACAACTGCACGTTCGCCAATGCACAATTTTGATCACTAATATTTTTAATTGTGCATTAATAAAAATTATAAAAATTTGATATCTTTAAAATACTCATCAAGACGAATCAAACAAGATTTTATATGTTAATATTTACATCTATAAATTATGAAAAAAATACGGTCAAAGCAAGATACATGAATAGTGTCATTTAGTCAAAAAGGGTTTTATATATTGAGACGGAGGTAGTAAATTATAATATATCAGTTATTTAATAAATTTAAAAAATATATTTATTTACAAATATAACTAGAGCGAATATAATTAATCATTGATTCAAAAAAAAATATATATAATTAAGTCTGAATTCTATATTGATCTATATTGTGGACAATTATTCAAATAAATAAAGAATCAATCTTTTGGAAAAAGGATCATGCTTTAGAAGATGCATTAAAATTTGGTAAAAAAAAGATGCATTAAAATTTAGTAAGGAAGACATAAGTTCGATAGAATATAAATTTGAAATTTTTTTAAAACTACTTGATGTCATAACTCACTTCAAATCATAGACTAATAAAACGTCATTTTTATAGATTACTGAAACATTATTTTTCCTAAAAATTAGAGGGTTAAAATAACTTTTATAAACAAACTTTTTATTTGCAAAAAACTCATTTAAGAACAAAAAAAAAGGCAAAACAAGCAAACACACTCTATTATTATAATTTAATTTTATAAACATTTTTCTTAAACTCTAAACAATTTTATCCAATCAATCACACTTTTGTGTTTACTATTTTAAGTTTTAACGATAAGATAGAATAACTGATTTCCATTTTTTGACAAAAAGAAAGAATAATATAACCTGACCAACCAATTTTTTTTTTATCTTAATTTAATATAATACTATTTGATTATTCGATAAAGACATACCTATCCATTTCACAAACTAACAAAACATTTCTACACACATCACACATTATAATTATTTTTGGGAACAAATCAACAAAACACGTAAACGGCATCATTTCAACCGCCTATTCCGGTAACCAGTCATCACTCACCGCGTTTCCTTACCTTCCTTTCATTTAAACACCCTCTCACTCACCATAACCGAGTCATAACCGAGTCAAACTAACTCCGATTCATGGACTCGTTCTTCTTCACTTCTCCATAAAACAAAAATATCATGAATAATTCCAATTTTACCCCTCACCGTTTCTCATTCATCTCCACCGTCACAAAACCTCTCATCGGTGCAAATCACACCTCCGCTAGATTCTGCTCTCGCTAAAATCACAACAACAATTTTTCTTCTTTTTTTTCTTTTTCCTATTTTATTTCATTTATTCAATTTTAATTTTCAAACAATTTTTTTTTGTTATAGAATTTTTTTCTGATTATTAATTAATTTTCTGTAAAAAAAAGAAGAAGAAGGTGCACAATTTGTTTCCATGGAACCTACCGTAGCGAAGCCTGGCTTCCTTCGGAACGTTCTGGTACGGTTACTGTTGTTCGGCGTTTTCATCGTCGTTATTCGGTTTGCTTACGTCATCACTATCGCCGGCGAAACCTGCAACGTCGGAGATTTCTGTTTTTCATCTACACCGGATAAAATTAATGTCGCCGTCACCGGATCTAGTCCCGGTGCTCTCTCCGTCCGATCCTCATCGGAGTTGGCTTTACCGGAGCATCATGCTAGCAAAGATTGGATTAACGGAGTTCGATTTTATTCATCCGTTTTCCAGAATATGATCGCCGCCGGTTATCTTTCACCGGAGGCGAAGTCGCTGTGCGTTGATACGCCGACTGGAAGGGATGTGTTTGCGTTGAAGGAGATCGGTGTTGTTGATGCGGTTGGAATCTCGAAGAAGACGTTGAAACCGTTGGTGAAATCCGGTGAAGGTCATAAGATTCCGTTTGGTAACGACACGTTTGACTTCGTATTTTCCGGTGACGGAGGTTTGGAGAGAACGGTGAAAGCGTCGGAATTTGCTTCGGAGGTAACGAGGACGCTGAAACCCGAAGGGTTTGCAGTTTTCCATGTAAAGGCTAAAGATTCTTATAGTTACAATTCATTTGTTGATTTGTTTAAATTTTGTTGCAAAATAGTGAAATTCAATGATATTCAAGGTTTCGATGAATCGATGCCTGAGATAAGAGAAATCGTTGTGAAGAAAATCGGTTATAGAAATATTGATTCTGATATTGATTTGATTGGGAATAAGGAATGTTCTGTTGCAGATTATAAGAGAGAATTGGTGAAAAATGCTGAGGAATTGATTGAAGAGGAACCATTGAAGCCATGGATAACCCTAAAGAAGAATGTGAAGAATATAAAGTATGCACCTTCAATGGTTGATATAAGTTTCAAGAATAGATATGTGTATGTTGATGTTGGAGCTAGAAGCTATGGTTCAAGTATTGGAAGCTGGTTTAAGAAACAGTATCCGAAACAGAATAAAACTTTTCATGTTTATGCAATTGAAGCTGATAAAACTTTTCATCAAGAGTATGTGATGAAAAAAGGGATAACTTTGTTACCTTATGCAGCATGGGTTAAGAATGAGAGTTTGGTTTTCGAAATTAACAATGACCCGGGTGATAAAAAGAAAGAGAAAGTAGGGCGAGGAATGGGAAGGATTCAACCGGTTGATTCTCAGGGTGGTGGCGGTGGTGGTGTTGAGAAGATACAAGGGTTTGATTTTGCTGAATGGTTGAAGAACACGGTTACGATGAATGATTTCGTTGTGATGAAAATGGATGTGGAAGGTACTGAATTTGATTTGATTCCGAGGTTGATTGAAACCGGAGCGATTTGTTTGGTTGATGAGGTTTTTCTTGAGTGTCATTATAATAGATGGCAGAGGTGTTGTCCTGGACAAAGAAGTCCTAAGTATGAGAAAACATATGATCAATGTTTGCAGCTTTTCAATTCTCTTAGACAAAGTGGTGTTCTTGTTCATCAATGGTTTTAGTGATAGAGTTATCTCATAGGTGAAATACTGAAAAATCATTTACATTTTTTTATGTAGTATTCTTATTTTACATTTACAATCCAATAGAAAAGTTTGCACTTTTTTTATGAATTTGTTTACTTGTAATAATTGCAAATGAAAATGAAAATCATCCCTTTACAATAATTGTATTTGTTACACATGTTTCTTCTTTTATTTGTGTCAATGCTAGATGTAACTATGGATTCATTAGCTATGGCTGTTTAATGTTTATGTGCTTCTGAGAAGAATTTGAGAGTTTGTTTCTTCAGAGTGTTGTTGAATTGGTTATGGGGCATGAATAATGAATTATTTATAAAAGTGAATATTAGTAATTTGTGGCATGAGTAATTTTATGGTATGGCTTTACATTGTGGCCAAGCAACTGCAATTACGGCAGCAATGTATAGTATTTTATAATCTCTGCATTTTGAGATCTCTGCAGCTGTGCAGTGTTCACAGGAGGTTGTATTAACCACATTTATGTTTGAATTATCGGCGAGCGCGGAAAAATCATGATGACACCGTGATTTTGTTAAACTTAAAGTTGTATTGTATGCAATATCAAGGATCACAGTGTAATTGTAACTATGAAGTTACGACTGCAACCACAATTTAAAACCGGAAGGTAGGAAAATGTGATAAATCAATTAAAACTTCATGTAGAGGTCAAATTGATCAATTTTTGCTTATGGTTCTTTTATTTACTTTGAGTACTTTTTCACTTTTTGTTAGTTATAAGCTGTTTGATAGATATGGGTTTTGGAAACTCTGTTTGTTAATCATTAAAAGTAAGCAAAATTTCATTTATTAGGCAGCCATGTGATGATGTGAGAAAGTACAACTGTTTTAATAAGGGAGATGTATAATGTATTCCATTTCCAGCTATATGTGGTTGTTGAAATGTGATTTTCTTAAGTTGAGTTTCTCAGCATTTATTGATAGCTAATAGCTAATAATAATGACTAATTAGCATATTAAGTGCTTAGCCACATGCAAAACACAATTTTAGATTAACACTTATTTTTAAGCTGTCACTTCTTATGGTTATGGCCGAAAATGACTTTTTTGTTTTTGTTTCTATATTGACATATATAATGAAAAGACAATTATGTACCTCAACGGATAGTAGTAATAGTAAAGCATCTAGTGTCACTATCATCTTGCATTTCAACAAATACAATTTAGAATGAAATTAGTTATTTTCTGTCAAATTGTACATTTTCAGGACTAGAGACATAGTTCTATTTAGTGTTGCTTTCAGTAAATCCATTATTTACCCACCTTTTAAAGATTTCTACCTGTTATGGGGATTGGTTGCAAGGTCCATTCCACCTACTTGTGAATCATGATAAGTAATAAATCTAAAATGATAAATTTGACGTTGAAGTACTTGCATTGCATGTACACCCTCATTGTAAGATGGAGATTCTCTCATGTTGAATTTTTACTTGAGAATCAAGTGGTAATAGTCAACATTTAATCGGTGTCATAAGATTTTAGCCGCACACAATACATGAGTCGTTAGTTGCTAGGACCAATCCACAAACTCATGACCTACCTAATAAGTTAGAGAGAAACATACCAAATCACTATAACCAGTGTTATGCTCATAAACATATATCAAAGTACACAAACCAAATCATAAAAACATATGAAAATCTATCCATAAACAAGAGTTTTATAAATTTAAAAAGGTGTTAAAATAAAACTATATATATAAAAAAAAAAAAAGAGTTATGTTCTCAAAATAGGGTAAAATCAAGTTAATTTTTTATGAATATGTCTGATTTCAAAGAGTTTGCTATGTGTTGATTCGTGTAAAATTGGATTTGAGTCCAATTTAAGACAAATTTGATTTTACAAGCGATTCACCCTCGATATTTATATCTAAAAACATCAAATCGAATAATTTTATGAGTTAAGATACAATTTTAACAACCTTGATCTAAAGGTTTCATCACAAACACTAAAGCTTAAATAAACTAAACAATGCCCTATGAACTATTGAATAGTTGAAGAATAAAGTGAGGACTAGGACATAATGCCATTGTATTGTAGTGGAAAGATATGAAGTGATACATAAACTATAAAGTAACAAAATCGAGATATTTATTGCCACTATTTTTGGATCACTGTTCAAAGGTGAGGAGACATTTTCTCAGCATATTTTCCAACTAGTGAAAAAGGTTCCTGGTATAGTTGAAAAAAGACTAACTTCATGCACGAGAAAAGCATCATTGATAGCGAAATTGTCGAGCAAAAATTCAAGATTATGAGTTTCATCAGCATTGGCTATACATCAATGGGAATAGAATTAGATAATTTCGACCGCGAGGTTTGAAGTGTTGCTTTAGTTATAAGCTTTAGACGGTGGTTCGTGGTGGTGAAGAGACCTATATAATATGATTAACATTCTAACGTTACAAGTTAATATGAAATCAATGTGGTGCGAAAGTAAAATGTATCATAATGACTAATCTTATTAATACTAATTCACTTCATCCTTCCTATTTTTTTAAATTATTTATGTGGAATATAAAGAGTGGACAAAATAATCTATTAAATATTGAAAAGTGAGAGGAATAAGATTTAGTTAAAAAATGTAGCAAGAATAAAACATCTATAAAATGTATTGATGAGGTTTATATCATACAGGTGTAAAAAGGCATAAATGTGGGGTAGATGAATGTTGTTAAACTTGTCTTGAAATAACATCTTACGTTGGGTTTGGTTTGTATGTGGGGTTATGGTTTGTGACATTGAAACCATATCTGATGAAGAAAGAAATTAATGAGTACATGTTGAATTTTGTAATCACATTTTGGGCATGTCTGTTTTTATTTATTTTTTAAAAATATATTTTTGTAATGTATTATTTTATGTTAAAAAAATTTAAGTTCTTAACTTTTCTAGAAAAAATAAAACTTCATTGTGATGAGAGATCTTATGGAGTCCCTGTAAAATACTTCAAGTGTTAAGAGCTGGGGGACATAGGTTGGATATGAGAGGTCCAAGAATCAAAATCTGACGGGAGCAATTTATATTTCTGATGTACCAAAAAAATCTTATGGAGTTATGCACGGCACCTCATTCCTTAAACACGCTTATGGATGTTTCTTTTAATTGGGCCTGAGTGAAAGTGGCCCGATGAATTGGGCCTTAGGCCGGTCCATAACCGTTTTAAAGTGGGTTGTTAATCATCCAAACCCATTTTTTTTAACTAAATATCCGTACCAAATTTGGAATTAGAACAATACATACATGATGTACAAACAGTTAAATTGAGTTTTGCATCCTACTTGTCCTACAAAAATAGATTATACTATCAAAAATCTTAATCTATATTAGAATTAAGCCAACTAATTTAATCCAAATTAGGATCAACAATACAACTGCGCATGAACAATCTAACAAAGATATAAAACTAATGGCACAAACAAAATGTTCTATAAAAGATTTCAATTTCATCATCATTTTCTTAACCAAAAACACACAAAAAAAATCTCCAAAAATTTGAAAGTGTAATTGAGCATATGCAAGTTATGGGAAGTTGTTGCAGCTGCAATGTTAAAATTGTAGACAAAATACATGATGTTGTTGATAATGAAGGTAACCAAAATGGAATTGATTCTACATTGGAACATGGTGGGAACCATATAATGTTAAATGGATCCTCTAAATATGTATCAATGTACACCCAAAAGGGTTCAAAAAAAGTTAATCAAGATGCATTGACAGTTTGGGAGGTAAGATTCTTCATGCATCTTATGTTTCTTGTTTTTGCATAAACCTTGTGGTTTTCTTAGAGGTTCAACTTTTCAATCAATTCGTGTACCTCATTTGTTTTTTGTTTTGTGCAATTATTTTTTTTATTTTAATTGCAATTATTGTATTTAGATTGACAAGTCATTTGTTAGATGAAGGTTAAACGATTTATACATCAAATTCATATAATCAAATCAAACTTCAATTAAAATAATGAATCGTAAAATCTTAATCTAATAGAGAAAATGTTGCATTTCTTAGATTAAGATTTTACGATTCATTATGCGGCATTTTGTTTTCCTTCCACTAAACGTAATTTTTTTAATATAAAATAATTTTCTCAAAACCATCATTTTTTGTTACACTATTTCTACAATAACATTTAACTCTTTAAGTAATTATTACATGTTTATTTATAGCTAAATCTTTTTTCTTACATATCCAAAAAAAAATTATTTTTTTTCATGAATTGGATGGCCAAAATTAATGTTGGATATGATGCTATATTAATAGAACTTTGCTGGAGACAAAGACACAATCTTTTGTGGTGTGTTTGATGGTCATGGTCCTCGAGGACACAAATTTGCACAATCTATACGTGACAATCTACCATCCAAACTATCAACAACAGTTATAATGTCACAACAAAATGTCTCCAAAGACAATAATGATGAGGATAAACAAACCTTGTCTTGTAATTCATGGGAAGAACACTTTACTAGCTCCTTCAGTGAGATGGATGAATATCTTGCTAAGAACGTTGATACCGATGGACTTTGTGGAGGTAGCGTAGCGGTAACTTTAGTTAAACAGGTAAATTGGTTTATGTCATCTTAGTTTTTTGTTTATTTTTTTTGTTCGTTAAAGCAAAATCGCGGTTGAATCGGCTGAATTTGACCGTAAACCTATGCAATTGTGACTTTGATATATGATTCTAACCGTACTTTACTTTTGATAAAATTTCAGGGTGACCAATTGATAATTGGCAATTTAGGGGATTCTCGTGCAGTTCTTGGTACAAAAGAAGATGACAATAATCTTGTTCCTATTCAACTTTCGGTTGACTTGGTTCCAGATGTTCCAAGTAAGTCTTAATTGAATATTGACATTTCAATTCTCAAATCTAAGTACTAAAATCAATTTTTGTCACCGCAAGACATAACACATTGTGATAAAGTTTTTGACCAATTAATTAACTTTTTTTTTTCTTTTTGTTGTTATTAGGTGAAGCTAATAGAGTGATTAAGTGTGGAGGTAGAGTTCATGCAGCACAAATAGATCCTGATGTAAAAAGAATTTGGATGCCAGAAGGTGATTGTCCTGGATTAGCTATGTCAAGAGCCTTTGGAGATTTTTGTCTAAAAGACTATGGCCTCTCCTCAGTTCCAGATCTTTCTTATAGAAAACTTACCAAGCAGGATGAATTTGTTGTTTTGGCCAGTGATGGGGTAAGTATTCAAGATTTTACTCTCTTATAAAAAAATTCTCCAACTATTACACAAAGAATTTGAGTGGTGTGCAGTCACAATCCCGTGTAGTCTTGCAGTCGGTCACATCTATGATTGTTGGATAAAGTTGGACGGTCTAGTCAGTCACAATCCGGTGTGGTCATGCAGTCGGCCACATCTATGACTGTTTGATTAAGATCAGACGGTTCAGTTATAAGTTTTGACTTTTGAAAAAACAATCTAAAATACATATTTTGAAATATGGACCGTCAAATTTTGATCCAAAAGTCATATATCAATGTGGTTGTTTACATGACTGCATGGGATTGTGAAACTGCACACCATCCAAATCTCCGTATATTCGGAAAATGTGTTGATGAGGTTGAAATCGCAATTGTAGAAACTCTAAAATCCTTTATGCTATTGCGACTGCGGACCGTAATTTAAACAATGAAGTATTTCAAGCATGAATTACATTTATTTGATATGCATTGTGCTAAGATTTTTTTATTATTATATAGATATGGAATGTGCTAACAAATGCCGAAGTAATAACCATAGTAGCATCAGCACCAAAGAGATCCTTAGCAGCAAAAATGTTAGTGAAACGTGCGGTTCAAGCATGGAAACGCAGATATCCTTGTTACCATATTGATGATTGTGCAGCCATATGCTTGTTCTTTACTGAACCACCAGTTAATGTGAAAGGGAGCAGAAAACAAAGCTAGAAGAATTTTGTATTGCTCTTGATCTAGAAATAGTTTTAAATTGTAGTCCGCGATAGCAATAGCAATTGTAATATCATGATTTTTGAGATCTTCGCATCTGCGACCGCAATTTTAAACCATTTCATGAATAGATAACAATTATAGTATCTCACTAGACCATTAGCTGCATTATCTTCTGTCAAAAAAAAAGTATAGTTTCATTATCTCAATGCCTTAAAAATTGAAGTTCATTAACTTAGTATAGTTTCATTGGAGCTGGATTTCTCATAAATTAGTAACTTATGAGAGATTGAAAATTTTTGTTTTTGACACAAAGACTCATAAAATGATGGTAAAAAGATGTTTAAAAGGAAAAGGACAGAAAAACTAAGCCATAGTTATTAATTAATTAGCTAATTCCTCCCACCATTTTGAATGCATGATAATATTTATGTCTTACCACTTGATAAGATTAAATGTTTAAGATTTTTGTATAACTAAAAATGAGAATAATAAGACTATATAAATGATAAAAAAAGACTATATAAAGTACTGATACAGTCACAAACATTGACATATATCAGATACACTGACGTATACCTCCTATATTAAGTATCAAAACATCTTAGTGTGTGTTTGGTTTGGCGGTGAAGAGAATTGATTTTAAAAGAATTGATTTTGAGAGAATTGATTTTGATTGAAAGTGAGTTGAAGTAAATTGATTTGTGTTTGGATATATTAATGGAAAAGTGATTCTTACTACTTTATGTTGTTTGGATAGATCAGATTAAAATTGATTTTAAATGTATAATTACCAAAATGGGTTTTAAATTAATGTGTATTTAAAATTATATGTCATTTTTATTTTATATAATTATTTAAATTTTATTTTCATTATTAAATTTAAATTTTTTGTAGATAGCAATGGGAACTTTCTTCCCTCGCGCTTAGTCTTTCTTTTTAGTTTTTTTTTTTCTTTTTATTAGCTTCTATACCAAAAATATATATATATAATTGTTTTTTTTGCTATCTTTGATTTTTTTTTATGTAATTTATTAAATAAAATATTGTAAAATTTAATAATAGAAAAAAGAATGAAAAAAAGTACTAAATTATTAACGAATAATGTGTATGAGGCAACCGACTCTGCGTCTCTACCCCTTCATTACAAATCTATTTTAAATACCGTAGCAAAATAAAAATAAAAAATAGAAAAGCCCAATCCTTTCTTTTCCCTAACCTCTGCATAAGCTAACTGTAGCACACAACAATAAGAAAGTAACAGGAAGGAAGAAAAGGGTAAGGGTGGAAAGTGTCATGTGATTTATGTAGAATTGATTTTCACAAACGCAAAAGCTACATATTGTAGCTTCAACTAGAATCGCTTCCAAAAAGGAGAATCATGTTTTCAAGTGATTGCCAAACATCCTTATTTTACCACAAAATCACGTTTTATATTTCAAACGCACGTCCATAGCTTCCAAACGCCAAACCAAACAGGTACTTAATTGATGATAAGCTAGTAGGAAACTTAACTATAAGAACGGACCCTTAAAGTTTCTCACCATTGCAACAGGTCTAGGTGACAACAAGAATGTTATATTTTTAAACAATCTCAAAAGTTGGTTGCTTAACATAAAAAAAAATAAGATTATTGCTAACTAGTGCCCTCATGCACTAGTTAAGATTATTAAAAGAAATAATGTTTGTATTAAAAAGAAAGTTTTACAGTATTAGTTTAGAAAAGTAGAATTCACAAGTTCCAAGAACTTATTTACCACTTTTGCTTTCTTAACCATTGCCGTAAGGGCAATATTTAACATTTTTCAAAAAAATAATAATTTAGGTGAAAAATGGTTTACAATAGATATTTAAATTTAAATGCAGTTTTAGTCCTTCTATTTTATTAAAACCACAATTTTATTTCCCCTATTCAATTTTTTGTTGTTGCTGACATATGATTTTGATCATCTCATCATCAACGCTTAATTGCCGAGAATCTTTAGAAATTAAATATTAAATTGAGTCGTGATCAAACATACAAAGTAAAAAGAAGATCAATTGAAGTGATACAAGAATTGTGATTGAATAAGTTATGAACATGTCATCAAATTCAATGGTCAAAATTATAGATTGATTAAAATAATTAAATCGAGGGTTTAAAGTTGCAATTTTAACGGAATAGAGGAACCAAAATTACATTTAAGTCTTGAATTTATAGAGGTACATTTAATAACTTTACAAAAAAAAAAATACTATGAGAAAGGTCTAATGGGCTTTAGAAAGGTTTTCCATTGCCCAACTAACTCTACAATTGAAGCATTTGGGCTCCCAGATGCATCAGAAAGGTCTACTGGGCTTCAAACCATGAACTCTTAGTCTCAGGCTACTTTCTCCATATGATATAGGAGAAAAGATGCGTATAGTCATTTGAATCAATTTATTGTTGGTGAACGTCTATATTTACTATATTTTTTATATTTAAGATGGAATTTATTTATTTTTTTGGAAAGGGGAAGAAAATACTAGGATCCGGATCCTCTCATTCCCTTCTTCTCCAGTTTTATGCCCTGCACAGATCTGAACTGTCCATCAATTATACTATGATATTGACAGTAAATATTTAATGAAAATCAACTGCTGAGATTGAGCATTGAGCAGGATGGTTCACCGGCAAGACCAATCAATGACTACTAGCTAGATAGTTATTACTTATTACCAGTACTTGTTATGTCATTCTGTAAATAAACTTAGTCAAAAAACAAAGGGTTCATTCTGAAAATTAAAAACTTGTATATGATGACAAATTCCTTTTCCAAGACTCATTTGTCAATACCATCAATGCTGATTTGAATTAGAGGTCTACACCAATTGCTTGCACTATGCAATCACTGCAATATGCTCAGCAGAGAAGACAATATATGAACTATTCCAATAGACATAACTACAAATAATGCATTCCAAAAGATAGACACAAACCACAAATAGTTTACATTTGGGTGCAATTTTTCTAGTATTTTATGCATAGGCTGTCAATACTGAGATAAAACATAGCCCTTCATAATACTATAGTAGAAAAATGACAAGACCAACTATTACATGTTAAATGTGCTTTCATTGCCTAAAATAAAAAATTATATGTTTTACATTCCCTCAAGATTGTACTTTTAACAAAATTTAATTTTGTAATCCTACTATAATTTGATCTTTGAACTTCTTTTTAGATTATGTATTCGATTTTATGACTAACTAATTCGAGGGACACTAATCTCACCATCCACTAGCAAGGAATCCACTAAAAAATCAAAATTTTGTTTTGTTAGCTTGAGCTAAAATTTAAACCTAAAATTTTGAAAGGAACACACTTTAAAGTTTCGAACCTTACCTCTAAACCAACCAAAGTTTTTTATCTTTAACCTCTAATAGACACTTCAATCTTCAAAGTAACAAGTTGATTCTTTTAAATATAATGAGATGAGACTAGTCTTAACATCTACAATAAGATATCCAATTTCTTACATGATTGAGTGCTTTGCAATTGACATGATTCCAAAAATAGAACTTTCGGTTCATATTTCAATAGAAAGCTAGGTGACAAACCTCCTTTTTATGACAGAGTGATCAACTATCTTAAAATAATATTGATCATTTTATTTTATTTTTTTGACAAAATATTGATCATTTTATTTAAGTCCTACATTTTGTTGAATTTTAACTGTGGTTAAATCTTAAATTGACTATGAATAGATAAAATGTTAAATATATAAAAGAAGTAACTCATCAGTAAAAAAAAAACCTATGACAAATTCATCAGAAATATCTAAATTTAAATTCAAACAAGAAATTTTTTGAAAATACTTTACTTATCTTCTGATTATCAAACCTTATTCCCCTTAAAGATCATATCATAGGATTAAGATTAACAAAATATATATATTCCAAAGAGAAGAGACAAGAGTGCATAAATGGTAAAGGGGCAGAGAAGATAATAGAATGACACAATTTGAACATGAAAAGAAAAGGTAAATGCCAAAATGGTTCACCAAACAAGAACCATACATCAACATCACAAACAATTGAAGGCTCCATCCATATCCATATACATACATATCCATCCACTATCAAATTTTAGCTCCTTCAACACGTTACCAGTCACAACCCGTGAACTTTTCCCTCTTCTTTTTTTGGAACTTTAAGTCACAATCATGTTCCATTTCATATATTCAAACAATACCAAATCTATACAATAAAGTACTAATCAAAATCATCTTACAATACACATTGTCTAGTCAATATCAATTTCAAACATAATTCAAATTTTCCTTTCAATTAACCAAACCCAACATAAAAATAACTTATAAATAATAAATTTACAAAATTTGAATGTTAAAGTACAAACCAAGCTATGACTTTAAATTAATCGCCGGTTAATGAATGGTAGAAGTGTCTACCCACACATTAATCAATCTTTAGTTCAAATATCAAATTTTCAAAAAAAATAAATATAAAAGCTATTATGAAAACAAAAAATTCAAACATGTCAAAATTAATTATACCAAAACTTAATTTTGACACATCCAAAAATAAAATTAAACATTCGCTAAAATAGGTCACCATGTATAGAATATTTTAAAATAATGTTCAAACTTAAAAAATAATAATTTTTTCCGATGGGACTGAGTTTATACATTTTTTTTTAAAATTTATAATTATCAAGCCACTAATCAATCAATTGTTAAAATAAATATGATCATTAATGTCTACATCTAAGAGACAGTATTTTGTTATCGTTAACATTTTAAATATTTTTTCAAATCCTGGTTTCGCAGTCCATAATAGAATTTGCCTATATGATTAACATTAAGCAATTTAATGTTTATTTTGAAATATTGTTGATGTTGTACATTGGATAGATAAATCAAACAATTTCAAAAACCAATTTAGAGATTTACTCAAAATTTAAATCATAAAATATAGATTGCACCTTCACAAAGTCACCCTTCTCTAGGCAGCAGTACTTTGTCCCAAAACCCATCAAAAAGGTCACAACAAAACAGTAACATGGTATGCTATATAAGCAAACTTAATTGCTTTTCTTGTATACCAAGCAATGTTACCAATACTACTACCAACATTGTTCTCTTCTTTACATTACACTACTAGTTGTAATTAGTAATATTAATATCTCTAAAGTTAAACAGGCCAAGATAATGATAAGTTAACAAGCATAAATGAGATTCTTAAAAGATAGGTTAAAAGAAAACATCATTAGCAAAAATTAAAATTCAAATAAAAAGCTATTTGATACTTCAAGTGTGTTTGAAAACATGTTAGAAACACAGCCACCACGCGGTACTTGGACTACTTCAAAGTTACCGCCATGGAAATTAAGGTTTCCAAACACACTTAATGACAATATCGATCAAGTGGTGGTGCTTTTGCGGACTACATAACGGTAAGCAGCGACCTTTTTCTTCCTTGAGGCAGTGTTGTCGACCGAGAGTATCATTTTGCCTGATTCTTTGGCTGTGAATGAGTTGTGAATTGCTACTTCTGAGGATCCAATCTTTCTTGGCTTCTCAACTGCTATAATGTAGCTTCCTTCAGCATTTGGAACAAACTCAGCACTGTATTCTAAGTCCCAGCCTCCAACAACAATGTCCCAAGTGATAGTTGCACCTCCCTAGTTCATCCCCATAACAAGTAAAACAACCAATTAGCACAAAAGGAAGAAAAAATATTACATCATGTATGTTTGGTTTCATTCATGGAGAACTCGTAATTGAATTTAGAGGTATAGAATTGATTTTAAAGTGTTTGGATGTTCTCAAACAAAGCTGTGGAAAATCCTTAATAAAATTATTCCTTCTTAAAAGGCTTTAGGGACTACATATACCAATCCGAAAACACTAAGGATTTGTTTAGATAATAAGTTTATTTAATCACTTATATCATAAGTGTTTATCATAATAAGTAATTATGCATAAGCTATTTTTATAACAAAAGGTAAAATGAAGTCAAACAATTTCATAGAAGCTATTCGCTGTTTTCATAAGCTATCGTATAGAGAGCTTGTGGAAATAAGTTGAAAATAGCTTATAGATGTCATAAGATGCTTCCATAAGCTCTCTAAATCAAGTTCAAATAAGTCAATCCAAACATGTCATAGTGTGATAGAAAAGTTTCAATTTCAAGAGTCATTTCAAAAAATTTCAAAACTTCAAAATTACTACTATACTAATAAGTCTAATACTACTTTAGGGGGTTAATTATAAAGTTTTAAAATGAAAGAGAATCTTAAGAGAATATTTTATCTAAAAAGGAAACAACCCACTTGCATCATGACAAAAGAAGAAATCATAATCTGCATAGAGAAGAGTAATTGGATGAAATGGGGTGAATGATTACTACCTCAATTCCTTCTATTTGTATATTCACTTTCTCTCCTCCTTTGACAGTGAATTCAGAAGCAGGTTTTGGGGGACCATTTTGCAAATCACTTGGAAGACTCAGCCCTCCATACTGAACAGGAATATCCTCAGGTCTAATGAATCTGATTATAAGAAAACAACTTTGAGAAAGAAAATCCTAAAATGGAAAACCAAACGAAAGTTGGAACAGTTTTTGCTGATAATAGTAAGTGCATCTTTTGATTGATGATAAGTTTGAAAAGATCACATCTTGCTAGTACCACAGTGATTTTGGCAAAATTTGATTGTTTGCAGTCAACAATTCAACGCATTCACACAATCGGCACATCGGTGGTCATTGGATCGAGATCAGAAATAAACATTTCAATGAAGATTTTATTCTAGAGTCTAGACCATCTGATCTCGATCCAACAACCACCGATATGCCAACCTCGTGAATATGTGGTATTGCCGACTGCAAGCAATTCAAATTTGATTACTACAAAAGCTGCACTCAAGAGCATCGGTAAAATCACGGTGTCACTATAATTCCATCAAATTCAAATTCAAAAGGTATACAACTTGAAATACTAAAAGTAGTTAATGGATGAAAAATTGAAATCAGAACAATAGTAGAAAGGGATCTTAATATAGATAAAACATTGAGAGAAACAAAACCAACTAAAACATTCTAGATCAGTGTATTTATTACTTGTAAAAGGTTCAAACAAAGGGACATAAAACCAAACCAAGTGGAACTACAATTATATACTCACTTGTAGAGTGTCTCAGCAGCATTTCCTTCTTTTGAGATCACAAACTTGCTCTTAGTCCTTTGTGTCAAAAAAGGACTAAACATTGAATACAACATGCTGAAGTACCATGGCACATTGATGAAAATCTAAACCACCAAAAAAAGACAAAACAAGGAAATGAGCAAAGAAAACATTCATCATTGAAATTGAAAAACTAGTACTAAAACTAATCCACTACAAAACAACAAAAATGAATATAAATTTAAATTTTCCAATTTAATCCCTAAAATATTTATAAAAAAAAACAAAAATAATATAGCCCCTAAAATATATGAAATTAATCATTTTAATTCCTAAATACATGAAAATTTGTAATTTTAGAACTACTTATTAAACTTAAGAGAGTGGTCAATAAATAAAAATGGTACCTTTCTAGCAACCATTTCTGGATAGTTATCTTGAAAGAGAGACATGATATGGTTAGAAGCAACCCTTAACTCTCTTTTAGGCATATCTTTAAGATCAGTAACTTGAATAAGAGAATTAACACCACCAGGCTTAAAATGAAGAAGCCTAATACCTCTTTCAAGAACTTGAACTCTCCATCTAAGAAACTTCTTAAGCTTCTCTTCATCACCAAAAATCCTCTCATACATATCTTTATCTCTAAACAAACCATAAGCATTGTAACAAACAGGATGACCCTCTTTGTCATAGCCTTGCATATAAGCTATAACACCTTCAAGCTCTTTGAACTGACTCAAATCTTCTTCAACTATTGTATCAGCATTAAACTCTTTTCTCCAAGCTAAACACTTCATAATCATGTTTAGTGCTTCATTAACTCTAAAATCTCTTGCTCTTAGAAATTTCAGAAGGATTACATCAGCTCTGTCATCACCACCAAGAAGAGGAATACCCCACATGGAAACTCCAACTTCAAGACCATTAGAAGAGTTTTTTCCATTAGAAGTAGCTTCAAGAAGAGCTTTTTTGAGGTCTTGAAGTGCTTTTTTCTCTGAGGATTTGAGAAGAGTAACAAAGTAGTTATCTTCTTCAAAAGAAGGGGTTCTAAGGGTTGAAGAAGCGTTGTTATTACTACTACCCATTAGAGATGAAAGTAAGCTTTTTTTGTTTGGTTTTGGTGAAGAATCTTCATGTGAGTCTTGAAAAGGTGATTTTTGGGTTTGAAGAGAAAGAGGAGATGAAGAAGAATCCATCATCAAGTTTGGATTTTGAGAGATACCCAAATGGAATCTTTGCATGAAATGAAGAATGGAAGATGGTTTTGAGGATTTGAAGGAAATGGGTTGGTGATAGTATGAAAAAGAAAAGAACTTTTGGTTTTTGAACTGAGAGTGTGAATGTGGTTTTGTTGCAGAAGACAGAGGAAGGAGAGAGAAGAGAGAGTGTTTTTTGAGTTTGAGGTTGTTTGGTTTTTTTCTAATGTTGCTTGTTTTGTGGAGAGTGAGGGATTTGAATGTGTTTTTGAGGGAGTGGAAAGGAAAAACGTGGGAGAGAGTGTGAGCACGCGCTAGTTTTTGGGGGAAAGTGTGCGTGATGTGAGGTACTAGAGAGAGTGTACTATTTGCTGCATTATACAGACACACACACAGTGTTCAAACTGTGAAGTTTGAAAAAGATGCATAGAGAAGGTACACTTTATACTTGGGAGAGGATATTATACTATAGAAAATGGAAAATGTTAAGTAAAGTAAGAAAAAAAAAATTAATCGCGTATAAAATAATTTTTCGACTTGTTAAGATTATAAATTGTGACAAAATTCTTTCTCAAGAGAATTTAATACTGCAGCATTCTCATGATTAGTTTCGATCTTATGATCTATGGTTAAATTGAAAGAGAGCTCTTACCATGTCATTTATGTGTTCTTGGATATTAAGTAACAAAATTTATTAAATAAGAAAAAGATCTTTTATCATCTCATCCAAGTGTTCTTGGCCTTGGGTATTAAGTAAGAAATTTTTGTTTCAAAATTTATATATTAAATTTTTAAGTTAAAATATTACATATTTTGATATAATTTTTTTAAGCCTTTAATATATTATATGAGTTAAGTTTGATTTAGTTAAAAAAAAATTGGTAAAAAATAGTATGAAAAAACATCTTCTTTTCTTTTTGACAAAATGTCCCCTATATCAAAAGGGCATTGTAAAAATAACTTCCGGGTAATTTGTTTTTTGATATATTTATTTCACGTTTAGAGCGGTTAAAATTAATTTTGGAGGTGTAATATTAATTTTAATATATTTGATATTTCAAATTTCAAATAAAATTAATTTGTTTTCAAAATTGATTCTATTATGAAATTAGAAATTTTAGATTTTAAGTTTAAATGTAAGTTTTACACTAAAGTTTATTGTTCAATTTCCTTTTCCATTAATAAATCCAAACATATATTATTTCACTACCTTCAAGCTCAAATTTAAATTCAAAATTTGGATGGAAAAAATATGCCACACACAATGAATATGAATGTATCAATATCAATAGGATAGAATAGGATGATAGATTGTAACCAAAAGAATAGAATGATAGATAGAGTTGGAGATGAGAAAAGTGTGATAAAAATTAATAATTGAGGAATGAGATATTGTAGTAGTATAGCAACCTCATATTAATTCGTCCCCTAGAAAGATTGCAGTGCACGGGTTTGTAATTGTAAGCTCCACTCTTTGGACCACAACTCCCCCCTCCTTTGCCTTTCACTTCATGCCACATTACCTACATTCCTACAAAAGAAAATTTATTGGTGTCGATTTATATCGCAAAAACGTGAGTTCAACTTTCGTTCTCAGTATAAAGATTATAGATGATCATTTATAATTAATAACTTTATCTAGTGCCTAAAAGGCAGGTAAACTTAACTAGTGCCCCAAAAACACTAATTAACAATACCTTTATTTTAATTATATTGTATTGTGAGGAGGTAATGTGGGGAAGAACAAAAAAATAGTGTTTTCTATTATTTTCTTAGGAAAGTTTTATAATTTTTTCTCCTCAAATTTGCAATTACATTCAAAAATAAATAAATATTATGGTGATGGGATAATGTCTAACAAAGAAGACCTCTTGGGACTCAAAAAACACTCACAAATATATTTACATACATTACCTCCCTTCGAAAACACTAACAAACTTGAATCCAAAAACATTCAGTTCAAGACACATTTCTTTCTACTATGAAATCAAACTCGGTGGAATTCGACTCTCAATACATATATATCCATATGTTGTACAAAACAATAAACACAAAACTTTCAATATACGTATAATTCTAAGGCAACCATCATATATATACTTTTAAACCACATGCCAAACAAAGATTCTTAATGAATACCCAACATATAGTGTGACAGTCAAATGCATCATAATGTAATGTGTAATCATATGCTTAAACATGGTTCTAAAATATAGTCCACAAAATGTGACCTATAATGTCGTTGGAGGGTTCTTAGTTTGATTATTGTTTGGTAATAATGCAAGACATGTGTAATCAATAATCTCAAGCATGCATTTGGATTAATTTTATCTTGAATTTTGTATTCAAAAGAGTGATATTTTACTTCTTCGATCTTTTACTATAACACCATCCCACAAAATTCACATATATTTTAAAAAATAAGTTATAGTAATTAATATGTTGAATCTTCAACATATTACTATAAAGAAGCTTCGACATATTTTCTATACATATGTTGAAGCTTCAATAAGAAAAGATTAAATTTAGTTAGAGATATTGATTGGCTAAGTTCCTCATATTCTCTTCCTTATATATTATACTAGTTTATATAACGTAATTGGATGGCCTAGCAAAATAGTTGATGATCAGCTAGGAATGATTTTGAATATATGCAGCAAAATGCATGAAATTAATACTCTTGGACATGTATATCTATAGATAAAGAAATTGACATTTGATATATAGCACATATAACAAAGCCTTGGCATGGATCTATCAATATATGTGGGAGTGAATACATCAATGGTGGACAAAGACATTTAATTGATCATTAAGAAAAAGGCATTTAATTGAAAGTGATATATCCGTTAAAAATATTGAAAACGATATATCCTTCATATAGAATTGTATAGTCATGACTCATGTCACATACATCCAAATTATACGAAGAGGATTTTTAAATCAATTTGCTTTAATCATGTTTTTGGAATTTGGTATAATTATATTCCCACAAAATAACATTAGTTAATTTACTATGCATTAAAGAAACTAACCAATTCCTGACCAAAAAAAAAAAAGAAACTAACCAATTAGCTAGGCTTCTATGATGTTAACAAAAATACAGATAACTAATTAGGCTTCTATAATGTTATGAAGGTAAACAATGAAAGTGTTTTTCCTACACAAGGTTGACCATGCACATCAAAATACACATTTGTCATTTTTAACTTAATGACAATTTACTAAATATAGAAAAAAAAATCGATATGGTATCTTAAGTTTTATTATTACTTTTTTTTTTGGTGAACAGTTTTATTATTACTTTACTAAATATTTTTATTTAATTTCTTAACCTTCAAATATTTGTAAGCATTTTTTTTTATTTATTTATGGGAGGAAGTTCTATGATTTTCTACAAGTTCCCATTGATTTATCGTAGAAAAAGGAAAAGTGAAAAAAAAAAAAAACAAGGTTGTACTTCTAGGCAGCTTCTAGGGACAGAACAAAAAGAAACTTTAGGACCCACATTTTGACGGAAAGTCATAATTTATGCATCGGATTCAAACAAAAAGAAAATAAAGTTCATTCAAGCCTATGGATTAGAGAAATTTCTTGGAATATTTCGGAATTTTTTTATATATTTAAAAACGCAAGGTACGTACAAGTAGTAAAGAAAACAACTAACAGTCTCCGAAAGCATATTTCAATTGATAAGACGTTAGTATTTTATATATAAGAATTAGCGTTTGATCTCTAAACACGTCACTTATTCATCTTATAAATAAATTTTCTAGCTAATAAATTATATGACAAAAAACAAAACTAGCTAGTATTTTTTTTAATAGGCAAAAATATTCAATATAGTATTTACTAATTAATTTATCATGATAAAAATATTTTTATTAGTGTTTTTGGTTCATAATTTGATATTTAATTATTAATCATAATTATTACTCTCTCCATATCAAAATATAAGTCATTTTAGAAAAAAATTGTACTAAAATACAAGTTACTTTACAATATCAATGAAATATTTAATGTTATTTTTCTTATTATACCTTTAACTATTTATTACTCTCTTCTTTTACTTCTTCAATTTATCTTTATCATCTTATCAATAAAGAACAACTCATAATTTCTCTTTTCATACAACAATAATTACATTTTTTAATTTGTGTAATAAGATCAAAACGACTTATAATTTATTAAAATAATTGAAGAATATATTTTGATGAACATGTTACTTTTTCAAATAAAAATGAAAGACAAAATATCAATATGACTTACATCTTATGTTAATTAACACCTTAATACGAGTCATCAATAATTATCTTTCTTTTGTACATAAAAAATGTCAAAAATCATCTACAACATCTTATCTTATATATCCTATATATTATAAAAAATAATAAAAATGAGAAATAAAGAAACATGCAGCATCAAACCTAAAAAAATTGGTGGGATCTTCTCTAACCGAAATTTTGGGTTTATTTTGGAACTTGGGTGAGTTTTTGAAAGGGTTTTATGGTACAACATCACATTCTAGTGTTCTTTACGCATGTTTTTCACGGGCTTGAGTTATGTTGGATTAATGGTTTTAGGACAATATCTTATTATTCTGACTCCTTGCAAGCAGTTTCTTTGATTAGAAATGGGGTTTCTCATTTTCATAGCTTGACGAATGAGATCCACAATATTCGTAAGTTGTTGAGTCAAAATTATAGCGTTGTTATTGACCTTATTTTTTGAGAGGGGAATGCATGTGTTGGTTTATTAGTTAAATTGGGAGCATCAACGAATTCGTCTTTGGTAGTGCTTGAGGATCCTCCGCCTCTTTTATCTAATGTGCTTCGCGCAGATGCGTAGAGTGTAGCATTTGTCAGGGAATAATCCTTTGATTTTAATTTATCTCTTGTTACCAAATAAAAAAACCTAAAAACCCTTGGAAAACATCAAAGATAGTGGGAAAAAAAAATCATTATTTAATAGTATAAAAGTGATTAAATTAAATTTAGTTTACTTGAGACAATTACACATAGTATTACTCTCTCTTGCCTAAAAAAAATGTATTACTCTCTTTGTCTCATGTTTGGTGTTCCAATTGAGTTTCACACTTAATTTAAAAACAATTGATTTTCACAAAAGAGGTCTAAAGATCCACCAGAAATTAGTTTATTTCGATTTTTAGATTGTAGCTTGATCTTTAATTTCCTCATATGTGCATACCTCATCACTAATTTGAGTACCTAGAAAATTTAGTCACCAAATACACAGAGGTACGCTTAATTTGGTTAACACAAAAGAGAAAAGTGTTGTTTATCATTTAACATAACACATGTTAATGATTTTACCCACCCAACTTTACTACTAGTAATTAAAATTTCCTAAATCAAATTCTTAACACGGATCTATCCTATAAGATAGAGATTAGATAACTATGAATCTATGATAACTACAACTCAACAAGTAGTATAATCTTTCAAGAAAAAAAAAAGTAGTAATATTAGTACTCCAAAAATCTTTCAAAAAATCCAACTTTACTACTAGTAATTAAACTAAAGTACATGCTTGGGAAAAACAATCCTTAGATTCAAAAAATTAGTATGACAACTTTTTCTTTTTGTAACTTTCTTGATTAAATATACTAGAATCACTTTTGACTTACTCACTAGCATCATTCCATTAAATATCCTTTAATCATAAACCTTTCAAAAGTACTTAGGTGTTCTATCTCTCTTATCTATCTTTTAATTTTATTTAATTGCTGTATGTGTTACGTGTATAGTGCTTTTTCTAGTTAAGATAGAAAATTCATCCATCACAGATTCACAGGTTGGATTACAAATATACAAACACCCTTTTTATATTTAAAACAATAAAGTCCCTCTAGGTATTCTATTCAGCATTCTTTTAGATTACGCCTTTTAACATAAAATAAAAACACAAAATTTACTCTTGAATGTGTAGTGTTATATGTAGTTAATAAAAATATTATTAGAATGTGTAGTGTTACATGTAGCTAGTTAATAAAAATATTGTTAGAAGAATCAAAATTTGAATTTTAGATTCTCTCCATTTAAATGTATGAGTATAATCACTAGACTATTTATAAAAAATAAAATAAAAAACAAAATGAAAAACAAGAGAAAATATAAAAAGGGTAATTAAGAAGAAAACAAGGAGTAACAAGGAGTGACACAAAAGAAAAGTTATAATAGAAGTAAAGAGTGTACACTGTAACCTGAAAAAGAGTACCCCCTTAATTTAAGCAAAATTGAGACATCCATTTCAAGATTCTTCCATGACATAATATCTAGCGAGGGAATAGTCACTGCGTTCGGCGATGGATACCCAGTCTCGACAAAAAAAAAATATTTTGTGATTTTGTCCCTACCATAACAACTAAGATCAGAATCCACATGAGGTGTACAACTTCAAAGATTCAAGTATTTGGACTTTACAAAAGCCAATAAATTTGAATTAGTGGAATTTTAGTTAAAAAAAATAATAAAAGCAAACAAACTTGAATTTATTAAATTGTTGTAAGAAAAATGAACTTCTACTTTTACTTAAGTTTAGTAGTGAAATAAAGACTAGAGAGCTAAAATGTCTAAACATTAAAGTTATAATTTAAATGATCAAAATGAAGAAAATAAAAGAAGTTAAGTGGCGAAAAATAAACTCATATATAGAGATGGATTTTTTAGTGTAGACTTGAAACCTTAAAGTGTACTTCTCTTTAAATTTTAGATTCAAATCTTATTAATATCATTTTTGTATTGAATCAAAATTTTGACTTCAATTGGTACTCACTCATAAATCTTTAGATTAATCAGTTTTTAAATAAATAGTAATTTTGTCAAAAAAAAAATAAATAGTAATTTTTTTTCTTTTAAATGAATTTTCTCCTTACAAAAGAGTGAGGAATCAAATCATTGCTCCTCTTCTCTTGTCTTTATCCTTCCTTTGAGTAAAACCAGAGCTAGAATTTTGTCCACATATAATAGGGTTGTATATATAGGTATAGCAGGCAGTAAAGCAATTTACCAAGATCGAATCGTTCAACTTTGGTCAATTTTCACGGCAAACAAACAACAAAACCAAAAGATTTGGTTGGAGCCAGTGTGTGACACAACACACATGTAACAGTCATATATAGCAAGTTGGGTTGGCCCAAGTCAAGATGAAGCCCAAATCAAAGTGATGTTTTAGTGTGATGAAGAGTAATAAGTTTTTGAACAAAAAAAAAGAGTAACAAGTAATAACAAGGATTTTCTTTATGCCTAAAAAAATATACAAGGATGTTCTTTAAATAAGAAGAGGTTGGTTGATTACACATGTATTTTTTACACATTCAAATTTAAAAATTTAGATGTGCAAACATCTCGAAAAACACAATTAGCCACAATTAAACTGTGGCTAATTTTAAAATTTGGATGTACCGAATATTTAAAATCTAGATGGGTTGTAAAAGGGTTGTAAAGGGGGCATTAGATGTGTGGGGTTGGAAATCTAGATGGGTTGGCCCAAATATAGGAATGTTGGGCTTGCTCCCCATTTCATCTTATAGTAATGTGACAGGTGGCGGTGGCTAGGTGATTCTTCGGATTCTTATACAGTTAAAGATGTTTATTGCTCTTTGACAAGACAGGTGGACTTTGTAGCACCTCCGGGTAATGTTCTAAGGCTACCGTGGCAGCAGACGACACCGTTGAAGATATCTGTTTTTGTGTGGCGGCTTCTCAATAATCGTTTACCAACCCGAGATAATCTTCTTCGTAGGGGAATTATTACAGCAGACGCTGAGTCTTGTAGCTTTGGGTGTTCTTCCGTTGAAACTTTATCCCACCTATTTTTTGTTTGTCCGTTCGCTCAACAGGTGTGGGATGGTATTCTCCGGTGGCTAGGTGTTCAAGGGGTGTTACATTCTGATCCGGTTGTTCATGCAAATCAGTTTATTGGTTTACAGATGTATTGGCTGAAGACTAAAGGATTTATGCATCTTTTATGGTTAGCTTGTTTATGGTGTATTTGGAAAATGCGAAATAATTGTATTTTTCAGAATGTACCGGTTGATGTGTCTCATACGGTGGATCAGATTCGACTTCAGGTATGGTGGTGGTTGAAGGCCAAGCGAAAGGATTTCTTAGTAACATATAGCATGTGGCATTCTAAGCCTTGGGAGAGTTTAGGATGGCAGGGTGATTAACTGGCCATTTGTTGTCAGTGTATTTTTGTTATTCCTGTTCTTGTTTTTTGATGTGGATGTAACATTCTGTTTGTGACTTTTTTTGTATCTGATACTCTCTTTTCGCCTAGCTGAGCATGTCTTGTGCTTTTCTAGTGCTGTAATATAATTTAATCTTTTTTGGCCGTTTCAAAAAAAAGTAATGTGATAACCAAAAAGTTCTCTCATAGTCCCAAAAAAAACTAAAATTTTCAATATACTATCACATATCATATCCATGACATATAGATCAATTTAACTTAGATTTGCTAGAGAGTATTAATTGGTTATCAGGAAATGAAGGTTCATAATGGTAAAAGCACTATCGGTAGTGACAACTTCTTGTGAAGTTTAGTTTTGCATATACAAAAAAGGACGTTTATTTTTTGGGTCATGTTAATTAATGTATTTAATGTACTATTTATGTATTAAAATATAAGTCGCTTTGACAATATCACACATTACTACACATTTATACTTTTACAAACATCACTACACAAATTTCAACGTAGTTTTACTATATTTGGTTTACCTAGTGCATAAGCATTTTCCTTATTTTTTTTAGCATGAATATCCATATTAATACTATGTCATAGTCGTATGGATAATTCAACACATATGGAGTGGTTAAAGTAAACCATAGTATCCAACTTTGGCACCGGATCCTTTCATTTTTTTATTATATTTCAAAAGCTTTTAGAATTAAATAATTGTTATTTGCACATATTTGAAATATATTATATTGTGAATTTTGTGGTGCTCATGTGAAAATTTTGGATGAGTAATATAAATATTTAGAAAATATAATTGAATGATTTAAATAGGTAAAAAATATTAAATATAAGATATTATGTGAGTGCTCTTAACAGTAGAATTTCTTTCCATTATATAGTAAATAGTACTCTCATTACACTCTCCTTCAATGAAAGCAAAATTCTCCATGCAGATGCATATATAGAAGTACCCTTGAGCATTTCCAACAACTTTGGAACTCAATTTTGGTCCTAATTAAAGTCAAAGGGTCATCAACTATGTTGACCAAACAAAAAGAAATGGTTGTCTTTAGCTTCACTGGTGGTGGAACAATTGTTAATTGAATTCTATTGTTCGCTTGAAAATGTAGATGGGAATTATAAAAATGGTTAATATGTTTTTATAAATTGTTTTGCTTGAGAAATAAAAAAGAAAAAAATAAAAATACAGAAATCAATGCATAAATGGTTAATATATTTATTTTTTTGAAATTAATCCTTGATCCCCCATAATAACTGCATAAAATCAAATTCATAAAAGGAATTACAATTTGAGTAATTATTACATTGATCCCCCATAATATCTTAAACTGATTGACAACAATAACAATAAATTGATAAAAACACAATCACTACAATCAATCAAAATCTACACCAAAGTATCATAGACATAAACACAAATCCTAAAACAACAACAAGAACAACATCATTTGTCAAAAAACAAAAAAAACAAGAACAACATCAACAACAATTTACAATCAATAGTGAAAAACATAAACATTATACTCAACAAGAGTATCTCCAGCTTTTTTATCAAATGAATAAGTATTAACTTTAGCATAGCCTCTAGCAAATCTGAAAAGTCCACTACCACCAATAACAGGCATCTCTCTAACCTTATCAAGAATAGGATTCCTTCCCAAGATAGTAAGACTACTTCCATTATACTTTCCTTCAGTGAAAGCCAAATTCATAGCCATAATGATAGCAAACTCATCTATACCAGCAGATGCATAGAACCCTTGAGCTTTTCCAATAAGTTTAGAACTCAATTCAGGTCCTAAAGTTAAAGGGTCATCAATCATGTTGACAAAACCAAAACCAGTTGTTGTGTTTAGTTTCGATGATGTTGGAATAATAGTAAATGCTGATGGGTTTTTTCCACTCATTATGTCATGCCAATAGAATTTGAAATGACTTAGTTTTTCCTTCTTGTTTATGCCTAATAAGTTTTTGTCAATCGGACGAATAAATTCAAGAGTGCCATCATTTTGTGATGCTGATGATGAAGTGATTGTGTTGCATGAGAGGAGAAGGAAGAAGAAAATAGTGAGGAAATGTTGGGAAGACATTGTTGTGTTGTGTTGTGTTGTGTGGTGGGGTTTGAGAGATTTTAGTTGTGTTTGTTTGTGTGGGTGAAGGATGTGTTTATAAGAAGACAAATGCATGGAGAACGTGGAAAAGTGCTGGACAAAAGGATAAATATATTTTTCTATTTCACTTAGCACATGTTGTAACTTGTAATTCATTCAAAAGTAAAACAACTTGCTCTAAGAAAAACTTTAACATTCAAAATTTTGGACACAAATAAAATTTTGAATTCTTTTTAATTGAGTTTTAACTTTTAAATATATAATACGAAAAAATATTAATATATGTTTATTTAGTATATTTAGTTAAGATGAATGTCTCATGTTCTAAGAGTTTAAGATTTTTTTTGTTCAATATCTAAGAGATTATAAGATTTTTTGTTGAAACTTGATTTAAAATGATATATATATATATTAGAATTTGGGAGACCTATACTCAACTACAAAAGTTAACTTTGAGAGTTGAAGTTTGCACACATTTATAAAGACTATCTATATTCTATGCCATATCAGATATGTCGTATATAGAATATAGATAATTTTTATGAGAATATAGGAGATTTCCACAACAAACAACAAATAAATCTAGGATAGATTCTGATACCATATTATAATTTGGGAGTCCTATACTTAACCACAAAAGCTAACTTTGAGAGTTGAGGTTTGCACACATTTATAAATATAAATTTTGTTTATGTCATATCTCTAGCCAATATGGGACTTCTAACAATATATACACACACATGCACACACGTAGGGGTGGCAAAACGGGCCTAGCCCGTCGGGTCGACCCATTTAACCCGCCATTTTTGGCGGGTTGGGCTAAGGTTTTTGGACCGCCACCTTAAGTTGGCCCGCCCCGTTTAGCCCGCTCTAAAAACGGGGCGGGGCGGGACGGGCATTTGATTTTTTTTTATTGTGGAGTCCACCCTAAATACTCAAACCACTATTTTTTTCCCTTAATTTATAAAAATATGTACAGTACGATGATCTCATATTTTATTTTGGTGTTTTAGTTGCACAGTAAATATATGCACCTAAGTGGTTATCAATTTTTGGTGTTGTACTTAAGTTGTTTTGTTTATTTTGAAGACTATGACATTGACATTTTCATATTATGCGATTAAAAATAATATTTTTTTGTCGGCATCCTTGATATTATTAATGATTTATAATTTTGTACTAAATAAAATTGTAAAAAAAAAAAATAGCGGACTGGCCCGCTAGCCCGCCAACTCGCCGATAAATAGAGCGGGCTTGAGTTTTGAACTAACATTCTTAAGTATGCACGCCCCGCCCCACCCCGTTTATAAGAGGGCATAAACGGGGCGGGCAACCCGTTTTGCCACCCCTACACACACGTAACAAATACTAAAAGTATTAATCACGTAGATACAAATGATATTATATTGCAATTCTACCAAACGTGGGGTTTATTAATAAAGGGCTCTTAGTCCAAAAAATTAAAATAATAAAACAGAATTTTTTTTTTACAATAAAACAATATTATTCTTTTAAGTTTGAGTATCATTTTATCAAAAAAAAAAAAAGTTTGAGTATCATGTTATAATTGGATTTCAAAGTCTCTTGTTCGTTTAGTTTTTTATTCAAAAAAAAAGTCTCGTGTTCGTTAATATTTTATAAAAGTGAGAAAATTTAAAAACTTAATATCTTAAAATTTTGGATAAAAGTGTAGTATTTAACTCACTTGTATGGATGATGATCTTGAATCCAATGTAGATGATCCTCAAGACTGTCTCCAACACAAAACTCTCAAAAAACTCAATTAGCCACAATTTTTTGTTTTTTAAATTAGCCACAATTAAACAATGTCTAATTTTAAAATCAACAGATCGAAAGTCTATAATTCATAAAAATTAAAGGTCCGAATTTTATAATCTTAATGTATTGTAAAGAGGTATTTTTCAAGTTTTTAAGCGGTGTTAGATGTGTGGGGTTGAAAAAAGAAACATCATATTGAACATACAGTAGAATCTCTTTAAATTAATACTCGGTAAATTAATAAACTCTCTAAAATAATAAAATTGTCCGGTCCCGGCTTGGGCCAGTGTAAAAAATTGAAAAATTCGATAAAATAATAAGATAATAATTTTTCGAGAGATCTCTTTGTAATTTTCGGTCCCACGAAAATCATAAATTAATAATTCATAGAACTCCTTACATATTTGATATGACATAGTTGATTTTGCAACACCTTTTAGATGAGAAACCATCTTGTGAGATATGATGTTAATACTCTATCACATTCATGTAATTTATATATGGCAAACTTGCTTAAGAATACATTGAACCCATTTGTTGCTCTTGTTTACATCAAAAGTCATTATTGATTTCCAATGCATATTACTAAAGTTATTATTGATTTACAAGTTATTAAAAACTCTTTAAATTAATAATTATTAATTTATCGATAAATTAATAACTCTCTAAATTTATAAATTTCTCTGGTCCCGACTCTATTAATTTATAGAGTTTTTACTGTATATCATTGGCCCAAATACAGGAATGTTGGACTTGGGAAGCCCCTTCATTTCATCTTATAGCAATGTGCTGATGAAAAAGTTCTCTCTAGTCCCAAAAAAACACTTAAATTTTCAATACTTTGCCATCATACTTAGGGTTGGGTAAAATACCGCAGTCCGGCTCAACCCGAAAAAAATCAAAAAAGAGAGGGAAATGAGTGGTTTGTAATGAGTTACAGGTTAGCGGGTTAAAAATACAATTTAGACTGATTGATTGTGGGCGGATTCAGATAGAAATAAATGTACCACAGGTATCCGCGAAATTCTCACTCACTGAGAGTGAATAGAAAAAAAAATTTGCCTTAGAATTTGAAAAATACACATATGTCATATATACAATTCTAATCTTTTCTCAGATACATTATCCGCCTCCTTGTGACACTTTCTCACTTTACCTCAAAAAAATCTTCAATGAAAATTTCGTAAAAACTCTCTTACTCTCAAATTCTCAATCACAAAAACACAACTCAATAAAACTGTTCACCACCACAACTCAACCTATATTTATAATTGTCGCTCACATGGTTTTGCATTTCATGTTCTACTTAATATTTGTGATGTTACTTAATATATATTTTAGTCAAATTCTAGATGATGATATCAATTCTAAGTTGTTATATTTGCATGATAATCTTAAAGTTGATCAAAATTTTATCAAGTATGTGTTAGTTTTAATCTAGTACAAATGTGAATGTCATTTTTATTTTTGTTTTAAATGTGTAGTTTAAAAGTTAAGGACTGAATTTGACAAATTGTCAAAATAAGTTGAAATTCATTTATGGTTAATAGATAAACTGGACTGTTTTGTTTAAAATAAAAATGATTTTCCTTTAAAAAAAAAAAAAATGGTCTGTCACAATTATAAATGGGTCAGAAATAATTCAACCTGAATTAAACCATATGCTAATCCGCAAAAATTGAAATATCCAAACTCGATGCAACCGTTCTTAATTATTAAGCGGATTGGACTATATGTTTTAACTCACGGTTTGAAATGAATGACCATTTTAATCTCGAACCCACCCAAACCCGCCTAGTTGCCACCCCTGATCATACTATGCTACATTTCATATCCATGACGTAATAGAGCAATTTAACTAATTTCAATCTTTGCTATGAGATTTTACTCTTCAATTGTGACGACAAAATGCAGCATATTAAAGAGGGATCAAAGTTGGGAAAATGATTAAAAAAGAAAGAAAAAGAAACCACCTCTCGTGCATAGGCAAAACTAAGCTTCACAAGAAGTTGTCACCACCCATAGTGCTCATAGTGCTGATTAGCATTATGAACTTCCATTTCTTGATAACCATAATCACTAAGAACATTTTTAGTGGAAGTAAACTAAGTGGACAAATTAAGTTATTTTTTGTGATCCCAAATGATTTGTAGGATTTAAGAAATTTATAATAATTAATTTTTGTAAGTTTTTACTTTAATGATAGTTGTTTATAAATAACTAAAACTTGATTCCACATATTTATATTTTTTATTTGTAAACGTTGGTCAATTGTAAGATGGACCATATGTTTCAATTTGAATGATATAAAATAATAATATTTTATACTTAAAAATTAATAGTTGCCGTTGGTAAACTAGTTGACGTGAACAGAAACTTAGTGCACCTACTTACCAACTCATATACTCTACCATGGAAATTTCTTATAGTTACCGTACGTGTTGTATACAAAACCTGTCACTTAGTGCACAAGCGCTAAAGGTGCTCTAATGAGAAAAAAGAGCGCACACACATATATAGCAAAATGAAATATAGTATACGATTTGACAAATTAGGATTTAGATTGTATATTGTTTTCTAGAAAATGTAAATGGGGATTGTAAAAATGGTTAATATGTTTTTATAAAAAAAGAATTCAAGGTTTTAGAATTTTTGTTCTCCAATTTTATTTTTGTTTTCACCCTCTCATTATTCTAAGGGTGTGTTTGGTTGAATAGAGATTGAGAGGAGAGAGATAGGGGAGAGAGAGATACAAGAGAAATAGCTATTTCTCCTGTTTGGAGCAGCATAGAAACATAGAAGAGAGACTAAAAAGTGGTGGGTCCTACCACCTTTTTATTTCTCTCCTTGCATGCGAAGAAATTGGCTGGAGAAGCTTCATTTTTTTCCCTTTCCATTTGTGCCCTTGATATTTTTCATTATAAACTGTTACGGTATAAAATTGCATTATAAGTGGTGGGTCCTAACAATATTTAGTTTCATATATTTGCATTTCAATAACAATTGTGACAGTGAGAAATGGTATAAAATTGTCACGGTGTGATATGGTTCGTATAATTAAGTTATTAATTTTTTTTTGGTCAAGAGTTATTAATTAATTTGTTTTAAAATATAATAAAAAGTTCAAATTATTAATGAATAAGTTTTTAAATAAATTTTTTTTTCAAAAAAACTTTTAAATAAATTGTGCTGTTTTATATAAATAAAGTGTTGAATTTGTGGTGTAATTATATAATTGACTATAATTTTATTAGATAATTTGACAAGGTCATTTTTGTCAATTTACAAAAACATTTAACTTTTCTCTTCTCTATTTCTCTTCTCTTTCTATTATACCAAATAATAGCACAATTCTACTCTATTTCTCATCTAAATCTCTCTTTTCTCATTCTCTCTCACCTATTTCTCTCTTCACAAACTCTTCTTACAACCAAACAAACCATAAGAGAAAGGAGTCTCTTGTCCAAAATATTTTTCATGAACTAGAAATGTATAAAGAATAATAACTCCATTAAATCAAAATCTAACAACAAAATATCATAGACATAATAAAAACCAAAACACACATAAATCGTAAAATAAAAACAACAATAACAACACCAACACCAACAACAACATATATATAATCATATTCCCTGCATGCACACAGTAACTATTTAGACTGTCTGATCAACAAATAAATTATAATCGTCCGATAACTTTTTTATCACCGAGATTGTTTATTGTGTGTAACTGCGGTTACGCCAATCTAGATCCCACTCCCAACAACAGCAGCAACAATTTACCATCAATAATGAAAAACATAAACATTATACTCAACAATAGCATCACCAGATTTGACATCATACGAATAAGTATTAGCTTGAGCATAGCTTCTAGCAAATCTGAAAAGTCCACTACCACCAATAACAGGCATTTCTCTAACTTTATGATAAATAGCATTCCTTCCCAAAATAGTAATACTACTTCCATTATAGTTTTCTTCAATAAAAGCCAAATTCATAGCCATAAGCAAACCAAGATCATCTTGTGAAGCAGATGCATAGAAACCTTGAGCTTTTCCAACAAGTTTGGAACTCATATTCTGATCCTAAAGTTAAAGGGTTGTCAAACTAACATGCTGACTGAACCAAAATAAGTGGTTGTATTTATTTTCAATGATGGTGGAATAATTGAGATTGAAGATGGGTTTTTTCCACTTAAGTGTCATGCCAATAGAATCTAAAATGGCTTAGTTTTTCTTTGTTGTTTAGGCCTAACAATTCGGAGTTTATTGGACGAACGAAATCAATAGTGTCATCTTTGTTGGATGATGGTGGTGATGAGGTTGAAGTGAGAGTGTTGCAAGATAGGAGAAGGAAGAAGTAGAAGAAAGTTAGGAAATTTCCTGAAGGCATTGTTGTGATTGATGCTAACTTTGGAGAAAGTAAAGTAGTGAAGGAGAAAAGAGAATAGCAAGGCAAGTAGGCAACAAAGGTAGAAAGAGGAATGTGAGCTAGGACAGAAGAAATAAGTTATGTACATCAAATTTGTAAACATTCTCTTACTTTCAAATGCGGGTGCCAGGGTAAACCAACATTTAAAATTATTAGAAATTTAAACGGCATCGATAATATTCTTTAAAAATAAAAAATTTTCATCCTCCTTGTGTTTATGGTTAAAACAATGACATTTTAAGGAGTTATATTTAAGTTCGCAAGCAATTTACTGGGAGTCATTTGTGCCGGCTAAATGACACAAAATGACTTAAATATAACGCAAAGAAGCGAGGCGGATGCCTTATGTACGCCCTTGGACACCTTGCGTCCTATCCCAAACACCTAGCGTTTGTCCCTTGACACCTCACATTATATTCTCAAGTTGGCACGAGCAGATGCCAACGTTGTACCCTAGACGCCTAGCGTCTGCGACACAGAGGAACTGCCTGAAAATGTATTTTTCAAGCGCCTTGTGTTTTCCCCCACGCGCCATTCGATTTTGACAGTAGCAAACATGAATTTTATGACTTCTAATTAGATTTTAAGACGCACACAACAAACTTAGAGACAAAGCGACTATAACACAGTTGAAAGTATAAATGGAGCAGAAAATTATGTACATAAAAATTATTGATTTTTTTATTTTGCTATTAAAATATCTAAAAATAAATACTAAAAGGATTACTTTTCCTAAACTTTTCACATCTTGATAAAAATACACCGACCTGCTTAACTCTGCAAAGTGCAAAGTCTGCATTTACATGTTTGAGGTACTTGCTTCAAAGTAAAGAAACAATTATGGTTTTGTTTGTATGGTCCTGCACGTTGCAGACAATGTATGGAACATTTTTTGAATATGTGGCTGCTCTACTAACATTGATACACCAAAAAAGAAATGCACCAAAAGAAGTATGAGATAAACATGTTGTGCACATCTCAAAATTTCATGATGACAAGTTACGCCACTAGTCCACTATCCCAAGTCCAAACTAAAAACAAAAGACATCACTTAAGTACAATGTGCTGCTAAATCTCTAAATCAAATCCTCTGCAGTCAACAAAACACCGCATTCAATCTAGATTGAACAGTCGTTTGATCAAGATTGAACAGTCTAAATTTCAATGTAAATTTTTAATCTGTTTTAAAATATAAATACCGACCTTGAAATCTAGACCATTCAATCTTGATCCAAGGATCGAGGATATACAAATGCATGAATGCGGCAATTTTTTAATTGTAGACAACCCCGGTCCAAAGTGTTTTGTTTCGTAATCTACATTAGGAGTGGTAGCTGTAATGTATTTTATAAGCATAATCATGCAAAAGCTTATATGTTTATCAGTACTGTTAAAGTCGAGTTGGTTGTGGAAGGGCGCGGCTGGGCGGATTGCGTTAGAGTGTAGCTTGAAGGCCAATATCTTTTTAATGAATGATTTGGCACAAGATCGGAGTCTGTTTTGCTGACGGTATATAGCAGAGGTAGTGTTCGAGTGTTCCAACGCTCAAAATGAAGCTGGCTTGAGGTCTTGGGAGTAATTGGCGTATATGCATTGTAAGCGAATGCTGCAAATCAATTCAGTTTTGAAATATTGACTTCAATTTTTCCAGTACACTGGAGTATGTTGTCGCCTGGTTGTATATGGATTTGTCGTCAGACAGTTTTCTCATTGCTTAGACGCGAAGTTATAGCCTCGGCGTTGTATAGAAGAGCCAAACACATGTCAATGTAGGACATTGATACGCGTCAGATATCAAACACGCCTTTGATGACCTTGTTAATTTTTATTTCTTTAGATACATAATGAATAATGAACACAAATTGTTAAGGATATATTTCATACTTACTGGACCAAAATTTAATGAAAGTTTGAGGCTAGAATGTGACATAACAGAAGAATGTAGATTTGTCCCACTAAATCAAATTCTTTTAAATGAAAAGAGAAATACTCTTAATATATATTTACAAAATGAGTTAAAAGGCCATAAGACAACCAAATTGGAATAGGGAACATATGACTAATTAAATAATTGTCTTCTAGTAATTATATTGATACAGTGATTTGTTAAAATTTTAAGTTATAACTTTTACAAAATTAAATTGATTTATAGAAAATCTTTATCTTTAAATACTTAAATTGAGTTTTTTAACACCATTCATGTAGCTCCACTGTGACACACGTAAGATTAAGTAATTTTTAAGAAACTCAGCAGATTTTGCTTCATCCAAAGATTTTTATTTTTAAGATATTTAATACTATTCGTTAAATTTCACAATACCTTACATTTTAGTTTTATTTATTTATTTTATATAATGAATAAAAAAGAATTAAGAATAATTGATTACCAACTAAATTTTCTTCAGTGACAATAAAATTTAAAGATCAATTATTTATTTAGACTAAAAATTTAACTAATCACCTTGCAATAAAGTTGCTGTAAAGGTCATCACCACAAAGTCACAAACAAAAAGATACATTGAAAACAATTGAGTACAATTACTAATTTACTAAATAAATAACCACAGTAAGTACAAATCCATCATCAAACATCAAACAATCATAAATAGACCAACTCTAATGGTTAAGCCTTCTATGAATTTTATAAAATTTACCGTTAGATTGAAAGTTTATACTACCTCCGTACCAAAATATATGTCGTTTTGACCAAATCACACAAATTAAGAAATGTAATCATTGTTGTATGGAAAAGGTAAATTATGGGTTAGTTTACAAGATTATCCCTCATTAATGGTATGTGAGAGATAAATTATAGAATTGAAAGAAGAAAGAGAAATAATTAATTAAGGGTATAAGAGGAAAAAGAGCATTAAATGCTTCATTGGTAATGTAAAACGACATATATTGTGGTATAAATTTTTTTCACAAAACGACATATATTTTGGTACGGAGGGAGTATTATATAGATCATTCATAAAAAAGTTAAAATTTCAAATCATTTAATATATTATTGAGACCCATCAAAATTAACAGTTTATGAAACACCGTTAATCTTAATATATATCAATAACATATCAAATAATTTTTAATTTTTTTAAATTTTTATATAAACAATCTATATAATAAATATAAGTTTTTCAATCCAACTGTGAATTTTTTAAAATATGTATTTATTTATAATATTTTTGCGACTAGTGCATCATAGAAGACTTAGGCAGCAAGTCTTCTTTATTTCACCTTATACAAAGCCTGATAAATATAATAAAAACTTAAACAAACACAAATCCTAAAATAAACGTCAACATCAATAACAATAATTAAAAATCAATAATGAAAAATATAAACATTATACTCAACAATAAAATCTGCTACTTGAATATCACCCCGAATCGTCTTAGCTTGTGCATAGCCTCTAGCAAATCTGAAAAGTCCACTACCACCAATAATAGGCATCTCCCTAACCTTATCAAGAACAGGGTTCCTTCCCAAAATAGTAAGACTACTTCCATTATACTTTCCTTCAACGAAAGCCAAATTCATAGCCATAAGAAAAGCAAACTCATCTTTACCAGCAGATGCATAGAACCCTTGAGCTTTTCCAACAAGTTTAGAACTCAGTTCAGGTCCTAAAGTTAAAGGGTCATCAATCATGTTGACAAAACCAAAACCAGTTGCTTTGTTTAGTTTTGATGATGGTGGAACAATATTAACTGCTGATGGGTTTTCTCCACTCGTTGTGTCATGCCAGTAGAATTTGAGATGACTTGCTTTTTCCTTCTTGTTTATGCCTAATAGTAAGTTTTTGTTAATTGGACGAATAAATTCAAGATTGTCATCATTTTGTGATGATGATGAGGATGAAGTGATTGTGTTGCAAGAAAGCAGAAGGAAGAAGAAAAAAGTGAGAAAATGTTTGGAAGACATTGTTGATGGTATGTAGAGAATAATGATCAAGTGTTTGTGTTTGTTTGTGTGGTGAAGAGTTTGTTTATATAAGAACTTATGAAGACAAATAGATAACGTGGAAAAGTGTGGGTCAAAAGGACAAATATGTTTGAGGAACTAATTTAATGACAATTTGACACATGAGACATTGACTTTTTTTTGTTGACAATTTTTTTACATTGATTTGATTTAAAGTTACACACACATTCGTAGTAACAAAATACCCTTTTTTTTTTGAATGACAAAGTTATTATTATAACATACTCCATACAAGACGTACAAGAGTATCATATTAGTAGAGACAAGCAAGCAAAACAAACAGTCCAAATACCAAAAAGAAAAACAATGGGACACAAAACACAACCAAAAACAACAAACTACACACCACACCTAACACAATACAAACCGAGGCCGCCCCAAACAAAATGGTTGTATGAAAAGATGTTAACACAATTTTTATTGAATAAAAAAAGTAAAGATGAGAGTAACTTTTCTTGTAAAGATAAATGTTTGTATTTTTTTTATATTTTGAGACAATAAATCAATTTTGTCTAACCCAGAGAATATGGTTGAGCGGTTGAAGCTCATCCTCCCATAATCAAAGATTGAGGGTTCAATCATCACCTTGAATATGAAATAATTTTAAATCTCTGAGCCGTTATTCCACTCTTTGAGGTACTTCTAATTTAGTGAGAAATTAATTATCGTGTTCGGCGGTGGATAATCGCATTCTGCAATAAATACAATAGTCTCAAGAAAAAATAAAATTTAACTGTTATATTACGGTAAAGTAGGAGTACAATATCACACAATATCAAAGTGTACAAATTACTACTCCTATAATGCAATTCTACGGAACGTGGGTTTAATTAATAAATGGATCGATCTTGTAATTCATTCAAAAGTCAAACGACTTGCTCTAAGAAAATCTTTAACTTAAAAAAATTGGACATAATAAATAAAATTTTGAAGTCTTTTTTAATTGAGTTTTAAATATATAATACGACAAAATATTAATATATGTTTATTTAGTATATTTAGTTAAGATTTTATTTTGAACCGCAAAATTTTATTAAAGGCATAGAGTATATTTAGTTAAGATGAATGTCTCATTTTTTAAGAGATTAAGATTTTCTTCTGTTCAATATCTAAGACATTAAGATTTAAGTTCAAATCTCATGATAGTTAACAAAATTTACTTTGGTGTAAAAAATAAAACAAAATTTACTTTATCTTTTTAAGAATAATATATTTTTTATTTTAATTTCAATATAAACTTTGTTTTAAATTTATTAGGACAACTCTACTTAAAATACGTAAATAATATAATAAATAGTTGTTGAAAAAAAAAGTTGTTGAAAAATAGTATAAATATATATTAGATCAGATAACATGACACATATAATTTAAATTCGATAGATAAACCACACTAAAAATCTAAGAAAAGTTTATCATTTTTTGAATTTTATAACGTTTGAGGAACTAATTTATGTATTTACAATGAAACTTGATTTAAAATAATGAATATATAGACACACACATGCACACACGTAACAAAATCCTAAAAGTACTCATCACGTATAGCATATACAAATTATATAATTGCATCCCTTTTATTTAAAATCAATTAATCGTACCCAAAAAAAAGGAGACTTAGTCCAAAAAAATAAAATAATAAGTATTTAAGTTTTAGTCTCATCAATTCAAAAAAAGTTTGAGTCTCATGTTATGGTCAACGTAACTAGCATGACATCATATTGTGTATCATGCACAAATCGTTGATTTCACTATAACAAATACTCTCTCCGTCCCTAATTATAAGATCCTTTTTGACTCCTGCACGTTCGCCAATGCACAATTTTGATCGCTAATATCTTTAATTATCTAGCAATAAAAATTATAAAAATTTGATATCTTGAAAATACTCATCAAAACAAATCAAACAAGATCTTATATGCTAATATTTGCATCTGTATATTATTAGAAAAATGCGGTCAAAACATGATAGATGAATAGTAAAATTTAGTCAAAAGGGGTCTTATATTAAGGGACGGAGGGAGTATGAAATTTGTAAAATCGATCGTTGGATTGAAATTTTATATTCTATTATATAGATTATTTATTCAAAATTTTAAAACAATTAAAATCATTTGATATTCTTTTTTGAAGAAGTTAAATTAAGCCACCTAAATTAACATCGAAGAGAATCGAACCTGAAAACTAAATCATTTGTAAAATTTATATTCGATATAGTAAAATCAAAGACTTGTTGTGCATGGTGCACAATATAACGCACTTGTGCATAAAAAGTAAGTCTTTTTTTTTTACGCACGAAAGTCTTTTTTATAGGGTATAAATGTATATACTAATACACCCCAAAAAAATGTATCTTTTATGTACATAATTATTTTTTTGAATACTTTTCTACTATAAAAGAAAATGGAAAGAGTAAATTTTGGTAAGATTATTCTCGCGTCCCTTAAAACTTAAAGTTTTTAATTAGTTATTGTATATTTATGTGTATCTAGGGTTTTCTATTGGGGGTAATCCCAGACGGTTGGGTTTTTGGGAGCCGATGCTGTCACGCGTTAAGTTACGATTGTCTAGCTGGAAAAGTCGGTTTCTGTCTTATGGTGGCCGATTGGTATTGGTCAAATCAGTTCTGACCTCTCTTCCTGTCTATGCACTTTCCTTCTTCAGAGCTCCCACAAGTATCATTTCTTCCCTTGATTTTATTTTTCGTACTTTCTTTTGGGGGGGGGGGGGGGGGGGGGGAGTGAGGATGCTAGGAGGATTCCTTGGATTAGTTGGGATTCTATTTGCAGGAGTCGGGAGTATGGAGGTTTGGGGGTTCGGAGACTTCGGGAGTTCAACACTGCTCTCATTGGGAAGTGGTGTTGGCGCTTGTTGGTGGACCGGGGGGGCTTTTGGTTTAGGGTGTTGGAGGCTCGATACGGTGTAGAGGGTGGTCGGTTGAGGGAGGGGGGAGGAGAGGGTCAGTATGGTGGCGGGAGTTAGTGAAGATTAGGGACGGTACGGGTGGGGTGGAGGGGGTGGTGAGGAAGGTTGGACATGGAGGGGATACTTTTTTCTGGTTAGACCCTTGGCTGGGGGGGACCCGTTGAGTGTGCGATTTGGTCGTTTGTTTGATTTGGCAGAGACCAAACAGCATACTGTGGCTCAGATGTTTTCCAGAGGGTGGGGAGCAGGTGGGGAGGCGTGGGAGTGGAGACGACAGTTATGGGTGTGGGAGAAGGAGATGTTGGGGGAGTGTCAGGCCTTATTACTTGATTTTCAGTTACAGGAGCAGGTGCCTGATGTCTGGCAGTGGCGGTTTGATCCTGAGAGTGGGTATACGGTACGCGGAGCTTACCAGCTGTTGGTTACGCAGGAGGGGATTCTGTTAGATGATGCATCAGATCTTATATGACATAGACATGTTCCCTCCAAAGTGTCTATCCTTGCTTGGCGACTTGTACGAGACAGGCTACCGACGAAGTCAAACTTGGTTCTGCGAGGCATTATTCCTCTCACGGACCAACTTTGTACTTCAGGTTGTGGTGGCATTGAGACGGCACAACATCTGTTTCTTTCATGTGGTGTTTTTGGCTCCTTGTGGACGCTCGTCAGGTCATGGATTGGTTTCGAGATGGTAGATCCTTTGACTCCCATAGCACATTTTACTCAGTTCACTTTTGCAATAGGTGGCAGTCGGAGGAGGCGATCGTTTATGCAGCTTATTTGGTTGATTTGTGTTTGGGTGATTTGGAAAGAGCGTAATCAACGCCTCTTCCAGCACACGACGCAGACGATTTCACATTTGATAGACCTGATCAAGTGGCATTCGTTTTGGTGGTTGCAGACACAGTATCCAGGGTTAGGGGTTAATCTTCATAGTTGGTGGGTTAATCCCTTATTGTGTTTGGACATTTGAGTTTGGTTTTGTCTTGCAGATGTTTTTGATGTTGTAAACTCTTTTACCATGTTCTAGCACCTCTTGTGCTAGTATATGATTTTTCCACGTGTATATATATATATATATATCATTTTGCCTTGTTCAAAAAAAAAGTTATTGTATATTTATAAATTATAATTAAATTATTTATGTTATAAAACACTAATTTTAGAAAGGATGACATAGTTATAACATATGTTTGATTCCAAATTCTGACATGGTTAGAATTTGTTTTAAAAATGTAAAATTGTTTTTAACATTTTAAATTTTTTTCTTGACCAAAAAAAAGACATTTTACTTTATTTTTTATTATATAATTGATTTTACTTTTAAAATTGATTATGTATGATGGACACCGTAATTCTAACATAATCATGTTAAACATGCGGTATACACTAAGAACTAAAATCACAATGTGGCCGAAAAGAAAAGTTATAATAGAAGTAAAGAGAGTACACCGTAACCTGTAAAAGAGTACTCCTTTTTTTTTTTTTTTTTTTTGATAAGCATAAAAGAGTACTCCTTAATTTAAGCAAAATTGAGACATTCATTTCAAGATTCTTCCTTCCATGACATAATATTTTGTGATTTTGTCCCTACCATAACAACTAAGATCAGAATCCACATGAGGTATACAGCTTCAAAGATTCAAGTATTTGGACTTTTACAAAAGCCAATAAATTTGAATTAGTGGCTTTTTAGTTAAAAAAAAAAATAAAAGCAAACAAACTTGAATTTATTAAATTGTTGTAAGAAAAATGAACTTCTACGTTTATTTAAGTTTAATAGTGAAATAAAGACTAGAGAGCTAAAATGTCTAAACATTAAAATTATAATTTAAATGATCAAAATGAAGAAAATAAAAGAAGTTAAGTGGTGAAAAATAAACTCATATATAGAGATGGATTTTTTAGTGTAGACTTGAAACCTTAAAGTGTACTTCTCTTTAAATCTTAGATTCAAATCTTATTAATATCATTTTCGTATTGAATCAAAATTTCGACTTCAATTGGTACTCACTCATAAATCTTTAGATTAATCAGTTTTTAAATAAATAATTTTTTTCTTTTTAACTGAATTTTCTCCTTACAAAGAGTGAGGAATCAAATCATTGCTCCTCTTCTCTTGTCTTTATCCTTCCTTGAGTAAAACCAGAGCTAGAGTTTTGTCCACATAATATATAATAGGTATAGCAGGCAGTAGAGCAATTTACCAAGTATCGAATCGTTCATCAATTTTCACGGCAAACAAACAACAAAACCAAAAGATTTGGAGCCAGTGTGTGTGACACAACACACATGTCACTGTCATATATAGCAAGTTGGGTTGGCTCCAGTCAAGATGAAGCCCAAATCAAAGTGATGTTTTAGGCCCATGTCACATGTTTCTAATAGCTTAATTTATTCTTTTGCTGGGTTGATTGGAAGCATAATTCATTCATTCTATATTCCTTTGGAACGATAGTATAAATTAATAAGGTACTCCCTCTACAGTATTTTATGGAACTCATATTATCACGTAGATGTGTTTCAACATAAACTAAAGTTATAAAAAGTTGCATAGTATTTGAAACTCAATGATGAAATTTGCTACAACACTTATAAGGGGTAATTTAGATGTGCAAACATATCGAAAAACACAATTAGCCACAATTAAACTGTGGCTAGTTTTTTGTACCATAAAATAAAAAACTGTGGCTAATTTTAAAATTTGGATGTGCAAAGATCGGAATATTTAAAATCTAGATGCGTCATGGACTAATTTTCTATGCAAATTATTACTTACTTTCTTGACTAAGGGGTAATTGAAGTGATTTTTATTGTTGGTAAGGGGTGAGAATATCTTCTATTAAGGGGTAATTGAAGTGATTTTTAAAGAGATTGAAAGGTTCTTTTTTTTTTGAACTGCAAAAGATTGAAAGGTTCTAATTGAGAAGGGTTTAGAGAAGAATTGATTAAGAGATTTTCGATGCTATAAAATTGAGATTTTATTATAAGGTCTTTCGATATTGTAAAATATGAGGTCTTGGGATTCGTAGGGGAGAGAGAGTTAGTTGGTTCTTGCTTCTATTAATTTTGATATTTTCAGGTTAATTATGATTATGGGATAGTAAATTTTTGAGTTTGTGGAATCGTTTGCATAATGAAGCCAAAAGTAAGAAGAATTAAACATCACTTCTCTAGTCTTTGTGGTAGCATATACTAGAATACACTAGAAGTGAAACATTTTTACTACAAAAGTAAAAAGATTTATCGAAGATAACAACACTAGAAAAATAGACTAAGCTTATACTATACTAGAGAATCCAAAACCAGAAAGCATGATCAAAAGATGCCAGGACATGATGTTGGACGAGAACAACAGTGATGTGGAAAGTGAGTACTACAGCTTTAGAAGTGCACTGGAGTGGCAACTTTGAGCTCCAAATCATTATGATTCTATGGGAAGTCTCTTGATCCAGGGTCCTGAATCCGGCACTGTTGAGCTCTCTACATTCATGGTGATGGTGTACCCTTGTGTGTATAGTCTAGTAGACGACAAATCCTTCCCCGACTTGTTTCCAAGATATAAACGATCTAGTCGAGCTTCAATGTCTGAGGTTTCAAACTTAATATACCCATCATCATCATCCTTACCAAGAACATCGTCTTTGAACCCCTCATTGAATTTTTCATATAGTGGCAACATCTTTTTTATGGACTGTATCATTGATCTCCTTAGGTGCTCATCTAAGATCCAACGTGTAGACTCAACTTCGCATATATCTGAAAAGGTTTGGAACAAACTCGTTGATAGTTGAACATTATAGGCTATTGACCTATCGTTCTTCATTAACTCCATAACCTTATTCCATGAATAAGTTAGATATTTTCTAATGTTTCGCGTAACTTTTGAAGCTTGTATTTGAGTCCAATCTTCGCCTAAAAGGAGTTTCAAGGGACCGTGTCTTGCTGTCATTTGTATATATCTATTATTATTCAGCATGAAAAGATACCTTAAAGCAGGGTTTTTGTGGCATTTGGATTTTGCTTCTAAATTATGCTCTAACATTTGTATTACCTCAGGGATCTGGAAATAAGTCGCATTTTCCTTATCTTTAGAAGCATTTTGCATGCATTTCATAACTCCGTGGGCTAGCGGATGAACCCTGCAACCAAAAGTCTCCTGCGAATTGTAGCGAGTACGAGTCTCCAACACCATAGATTTGGCCCACAATTCAATTTCCATTCTCCTCCACTCCAAGGAGGAAAAAATGCTATGTTCATCAGAGAACCCAGAAAAAACTTGACGCCATATCATTCTCTCATTAGGAAGAAGTATCTTCAGAGCAGTGTCAAAAACATTGATGAAATTTCCAAATATTTCATTCTTAAAGTCGTCACACAAGTTTACCTCATGCAATCCAAGTCTACACAGGCACTTGTTCAAGAATTCGAACCGAAAAATGTTGTATATGTTGCAACACTCACTGATCTGAAGTCCATCTTCCACCATTTTTTCCACTAATTTATGTAGGTCACCTGCAATGTCCTCCGTCCCCGTCAACATCTTGTAGAAGAAGGAAACAGGTTTTCCGCTTGTCATCATAACTTGCTTCCAAATCACATGGTTAAGCTTCTCATTCATCTTAGCAAACTCCCTTTTAAATTCATCCAACGTGATAGTGATACGGACACCGTCATCACTATTGCCTTTTTGTCGCTGCAAATGGACTTGAATATCTGACCCAAGATCATCCAAGTTCTCTTGCAAGGCATCAAAATTCATGACCGGAGCACTTTCTAAAGTATTATTGTCGCCGTCTTCATCCAAATTTCCATCGACTTGAAGGATTACATGGTCTTGCATTTGGATTCCAAGATGTCCATCATTTTCTGTTGGATTACTTTCCAAATAAAAATGAAGGCCGATAAGTAAATAACTGAAACTCGCTCCAACAATGAGTAATACCAATTTAATTTTAGCGAGTTGAAAAACTAATAACCCGCAAAAAATATGGAGGAGATCAAGCTCAACTCCAAAGTGAGTTAAATTTGACAAACCAAGCGACATGATGGCAAAAGCAGTAGTGGAAATCAGACTGTAAATATTTGGATTCTCTTTCTGTTTATCATTGATAAAGTTGTAAACAGACCCGAGTAAGAAAACGAAAAATACCAGATGAGCTCGGAATGGAGGACTAGTAGTGCCCGATATGCGGCATCGTTTTGCAAACAAGATGGCCAAGCAGATAAAGAAACTGACAACAATATAAACACATGTTTTCCACCAGTTCCGCTTCCCAAATAGATGAATGAAGGAAGAACTGAGAATATAAAAAAGAAATCCAACAATAGATGATACAAAACACACAAATCTGCATCTCTTTGGCTGCTGCGTCACCCGTCTCATAATTTTGTGGATCATTTGGTGGAGCACTACGGAAGTCATTTTTGAGTGAATGGCTATTTTCAAGGAGGGAAGAAAAGAGGAAAGAAAATGTTGTAGAAATTAAATCAAGTACAAGGTAAAGTTTATAGTATACAAATGTAGTAGTAAGTATCAGAGGTGTTATTCTTGATCATTAAGCAATGTTTTCATTGGACACAGTATCATCCACTTACCACCCTTTTTATTGTTTGCTTAACAGGTAATAATTAGTGAAATCAAATTTTTTTATTTCCTTCACAAATTTTAAAATATGAAATCAAAAGAATGAACTTTGTCCACAAGTTTCGTCTCCAGCTGTTATGTTATAGTGTGTAGGACAGAGAAACAAGTAGCAACCACACGTCTGTGTGAGTAAAACCAACGCGTTTATTCATAGTAAATTTTCAGGAAAGCTACAAGAAACATACACCCATGCCGACCTTATTTTAATATAGAAAATAAAAGGGGAATCAAAGTTGGGAAAATTATTAAAAAAAGAAAGAAAAAGAAACCACGTCTTGTGTAAAAGCAAAACTAAACTTCACAAAAAATTATGTCCCACCAATCACTAGTATCAGAAAATTCGAGAAAATTATGCTGAAGAGTGAAAAAGAATCTTCACCAACAATGAGTTGTATTTATCTTTAACATTTTCCTAAAGTTTATTATGTCCCACCGATCACTAATATCAGAAAATTCGAGGAAATTATGCTGAAGAATGAAAAAGAATCTTCACCAACAATGAGTTGCATTTATCTTTGACAAATAAGCAAATTAAAATAAAATACTTATTCATAAATATTAAAATACGAAATCAAATGAATGAACTTTGTCCACAAATTTCGTCTCCAGCTGTTATGCCATAGTGTGTAGGACAGAGAAACAAGTAGCAACCACACGTCAGTGTAAGTAAAACCAACACATTTATTCATAATAAATTTTGAGAAAAGCTACAAGAAACATGCACCCTAGCCAACCTTATTTTAATATAAAAAATAAGAGGGGAGTCAAAGTTGAGACAATAATTTAAAAAAAAAGAAAAAAAGAAACTACATCTTGTGTAAAGGCAAAACTAAATAAGATTCACAAGAAGTTGTCACTACCAATAGTGCTCATATATAGTGCTGATTAGCATTATGAACTTCCATTTTCTTGATAACCATAATCACTAATGAGCAAAAAGAACACAAAAGTATATATATAGCAAAATGAAATATAATAAATTAAACGTTTGACAAATTAGGCATGGATATGATATGATTAGCTTGTGTTGAATTGGGTCATGCTAATTGTGTACCTAATGTACTTGTTAAATATACCAAAAAAATAGAAATAAAGTTAATGTTAATAAAGTTAATGTTAATAAGTTAATTTGTATTGAACATATAAATTTTAAGACATATATAATTTCTTTATTTATGTGCTTAATGAGTGTACCGGATGCACTATTTAACATTTTTCTAAAGTTTATTATGTCTCCCCGGTCACTAATATCAGAAAATTCGAGGAAATTATGTTGAGGAATGAAAAAAAATCTTCAGCAACAATGAGTTGAATTTATCTTTTGACAAATTATCAAATTAAAATAAAATACTTGTTCACAAATATTAAAATATATGAAATCAAAAGAATGAACTATATATGTGCACAAGTTTTGTCGCTGTTATGTCATAGTGTCTAAGACAGAGAAACAAGTAGTAACCACAAGTCTGTGTGAGTGAAACTAACGCGTTTATTCGTAGTAAATTTCGAAGAAAGCTACAAAAAACATACACTCTCCGACCTTATTTTAATATAGAAAATAAAAGGGGATCAAAGTTGGAAAAATGATTAAAAAGAGAAAGAAAAAGAAACCACCTCTTATGTAAAGGCAAAACTAAGTTTCACAAAAAATTGTCACTACCAAATACCAATAGTGCTCAACTGCTCATAGTGCTGATTAGCATTATGAACTTCCATTTCTTGATAACCATAATCACTAATGAGCAAAAAGAACACAAAAGTGTATATATATATATATATATATATATATATATATATATATATATATATAGCAAAATGAAATATAATAAACGTTTGACAAATTAGGATTTGGATTGTATTGTTTATGGGGATTATAAAAATGATTAGTATATTTTTATAATTTTTTTCAAGGTTTTAGAATTTTTGTTCTTTTGTCCAAAATATTTTTCTTGAACTACAAATGTATAAAGAATAATAACTCCTTTAAATCAAAATCTAACACCAAAATATCATAGACATAGCAAAAAGTAAAAACCAACACAAACACAAATCGGAAAATAAACACAACAATAACAACACCAACATTGGAAACATATTCCCTTTACACATTAACTATTTAGATTTGATCAGAAAATAACATGTGAGATCAAAATTGTGAGAAAATGTTTAAATAAATTATAACCGTCCAATAACTTTTTTACTGCCGAGATTGTTTATTGTGTGTAATTGCGGTTACGCCAATCTAGATCCCACCAACAGCAACTATTTACCATCAATAATGAAAAACATAAACATCATACTCAATAATAGCATCACCAGATTTGACATCATACGAATAAGTATTAGCTTGAGCATATCCTCTAACAAATCTAAAAAGTCCACTACCACCAATAACAAGCATCAGAGGACGTATCTACATAGTAGAAAATGGGGGCAATTGACCCCACTCTTTTTTTTCATAACTAAAATCAAACAATTTTATGTGTTGCCCCCATTTAATATATTGTTTTGTCCCCACACAACTCATTAATGAAATAATTTACAAATAAATATATAGTTCCAATAGAGAGTGATTAATGGATAATAATAAGTTGATTAATTTAGTTCAAGAGAATAATTTTAGTTACATTTTTAAAATTAAATTTTTTATATGTAAGAATTTAATTATGTAACTAATAATCAAACGGTAAAAATCATTTTTCAATTTAATCAGAGGTTTTGAGTTTGAATCAAACTCTACGAATACAACAATGTTAAATTTTTTAGTGAGAATTTTGTCATTCATTGTGACCTTATTCAGTTAGAAATATTAGTCTTTATAATTACGCACATAGAATACTTGATTCTACACAAAACATATGTAGACCTTACGAGGATGAATTTTTAATGTAATGTAACATTCAATCGAAAGGCGATAATATATTTGATAGAGTTGAAAATAATTAAAAAAATCTTTCAACAATCAAAATTCAAAATACGAAAATACATGGTAAGTGATTATATTCCTTAAATGTTATGTCTTCAACTTTTGAATAAACAATGCTACAAATTTTGCAATATTCATTTTTTTTCCGCATAATTTGACGATGTCATCGTTCTATTGTTTATGTATTCATATTTATAATAAATAACCTTGACCTCAGTAGTCGAAATTTTTGGATCCGTCCCTGACAGGCATCTCTCTAACTTTATGATAAATAGCATTCCTTCCCAAAATAGTAACACTACTTCCATTATACTTTTCTTCAATAAAAGCCAAATTCTTAGCCATAAGCAAACCAAGATCATCTTGTGAAGCAGATGCATAGAAACCTTGAGCTTTTCCAACAAGTTTAGTGTAAGAATAATATAATTTAATTATTATAATTAAATTATATGGTGACTAGTGTGAAAAGATTCAAATATTTAAATGAAAGGGTGCAACCGTGCAAGTATTCATGAAAGATTGTGAATACTCTATATATATTTTGGTAACTTGATGAAAGTAACTAATCAATGTTCAAGGGTTCTGTTTCTTCCATCAAATTTCTCTACCATATTACTATCCAGAACGGGTTGTGAGAAAGAACGAATAGGAAAGAGATAGATTGGGATTAAGAGGATTATCTACCATCTGTCATCAAGATTGCCTCTAATTGTCATCGTATCACTATGGATGAAGGTATGTCATTTATTAAAGTCTTTATTATATGAGAATCATAGATTCTAAGATCCTTATAATATGATAGTTTTCTAGAATATAAATAAGTGAAAACTATAACTTACATGTAGAACTCAATCCTGGTCCTAAAGTTAAAGGGTTGTCAAACATGCTGACTGAACCAAAATAAGTGGGTTGTGTTTATTTTCAATGATGGTGGAATAATTGAGATTGAAGATGGTTTTTTTCCACTTAAGGTGTCATGCCAATAGAATCTACTTAGTTTTTCTTTATTGGTTAGGCTTAATAATATGGGGTTTATTGGGCGAACAAAATCAAAAGTGTCATCTTTGTAGGACGATGATAGTGATGAGGTTGAAGCTAAGTGAGGGTGTTGCAAGAGAGGAGAAGGAAGAAGAAGAAAGTTAGGAAATTTCGGGAAGGTATTGTTGTGATTGATGCTAACTGTGGAGAGAAAGTAAAGTACTGGAGGAGAAATGAGAATAGCAAGGCAACAAAAGTGGAAAGAAGAAATGAGTTATTTTATGTACATCAAATTTGTAAGCATTATCTCTCCTACTTTTAAATGGGGGTGCCGTGGAGAACCAACATTTAAAATTGTCAGAAATTTAAACGGCACCGATAATATTTTTTAGTAAAAGTAAAAAATTATGACTCTCCTCGTGTTTATGGTTAAGACAATGACACATCTCAAATTTTCATGATGACAAGTTACTCCACTATCCCAAGTCCAAACTAAAACAAAAGACATCACTTTTAAGTACAATGTGCTGCTAAATCTCTAAATAAAATCCTCTGCATTCAGGCATTCTGCATGTTCTTAGTCGTTGGATCAAGATTGAACAGTCTAAATTTCAATGTAAATTTTTAATATGTTTTAAAATATAAATACCGACCTTAAAATCTAGACCATTCAATCTTGATCCAAGGATCGAGGATATACAAATGCATGAATGCGGCAATTTTTTAATTGCAGACAACCCCAGTCCGAAGCGTTTTGTTTCATAATCTACATTGGGAGTGGTAGCTGCAATGTATTTTATAAGCATAATCATGAAAAAGCTTAGCTTATATGTTTATCAGTACTGTTAAAGCCGAGTTGGTTGTAGAAGGTGCGGCTGGGCAGATTGCGTTAGAGTGTAGCTTGAAGGCCAGTAGTATCTTTTTAATGTATTATTTGGCACAAGGTTTGAGTCTGTTTTGCTGACGGTATATAGCAGAGGTAGTGTTCGAGTGTGCCATTGCTCAAAATGAAGCTGGCTTGAGGTCTTGGGAGTAATTGGTGTATATGCATTGTAAGTGAATGCTGCAAATCAATTCGGTTTTGGAATATTGACTTCAATTTTTCCAGTACACTGGGGTATGTTGTCGCCTGGTTGTATATGGATTTGTCATAAGACAGTTTTCTCATTGCCTAGAAGCGAAGTTATAGCCTTAGCATTGTATAGAAGAGCCAAACACATGTCAATGTCGGACATTGATACGCGTCAGATATCAAACACGCTTTTGATGAGAAGTGTCAGGAGTTGGCCAACATTTGTTAAGGATATATCACATGACCTTGTTAATTTTCATTTCTTTAGATACATAATGAAAAATGAACACAAATTGTTAAGGATATATTTCATACTTACTGAACCAAAATTTAATGAAAGTTTGAGGCTAGAATGTGACATAACAGAAGAATGTAGATTTGTCCCACTAAATCAAATTCTTTTAGATGAAAAGAGAAATACTCTTAATATATTTACAAAATGAGTTAAACGGCCATAAGACAACCAAATTGGAATCTGAAACATATAACTAATTAAATAATTGTCTTCTAGTAATTATATTGACACAGTGATTTTGTTAAAATTTTAAATTTATAACTTTTACAAAATTAAATTAATTCATAGAGCATTTTTATTTTTAGATACTTAAGTTGAGTTTTTTAACACTATTCACGTAGCCTCACTGTGACACGTAAGATTAAGCAATTTTTAAAGAACTCAACAGATTTTGCTTCATCCAAAATTTTTTATTTTTAAAGTACTTAACACTATTTGTTAAGTCACACAATACTCTACATTTTAGTTTTTTGTATAATGAATAGAAAAAAAAAGTATTTATTTTAATTTAAGAATCTAAATCTGAAAGATACTTGCATCTTTGTTAAGAATAAAGAATAATTAATCATTGCCTACTAGACTCTCTCAAGTGACAATAAAATTAAAAGATCATTTATTTATTTAGAATAAAAATTTGACTAATCACATTGCAATAAAGTTGCTCTAAAGGTCATCTCCACGAACAAAAAGATACATTGAAAACAATCTGAGTACATACAACTACAAATTTATTAATAAATAACCATAGTAAATACAAATCCATCATCAAACAATCATAAATAGGCCAACTCTAATGGTTAACTCTTCTATAAATTTATTAAAATTTACTGTTAGATTGAAAATTTATATTATATAGATCATTCATAAAAAATTTAAAAATTTAAAATCATTTAATATGTTATTGAGACCCATCAAGATTAATGGTTTATGAAATACCGTTAATCTTAATATATCTCAATAACATATCAAATAATTTTTAAATTTTTTACAATTTTATATAAATAATCTATATAATAAATATAAGTTTTTCAATTCAACTGTAATTTTTTTTAAAATATGTATTTATTTATAATATTATTGCGGCTAGTGCATCATAGAAGAATTATACAGCAAGTCTTCTTTATTTCACCTTATACAAAGCCTGATAAATATAATAAAAACTTAAACAAACACAAATCCTAAAATAAACATCAACACCAATAACAATAATTAACAATCAATAATGAAAAATATAAACATTATACTCAACAATAAAATCTGTTGATGTGATACCACCCCGAATCGTATTGGTTAGAGCATAGCCTCTAGCAAATCTGAAAATTCCACTACCACCAATAACAGGCATCTCCCTAACCTTATCAAGAATAGGATTCCTTCCCAAAATAGTAAGACTACTTCCATTATACTTTCCTTCAATGAAAGCCAAATTCATAGCCATAAGAAAACCAAACTCATCTTTACCAGCAGATGCATAGAGCCCTTGAGCTCTTCCAACAAGTTTAGAACTCAATTCAGGGCCTAAAGTTAAAGGGTCATCAATCATGTTGACAAAACCAAAACCAGTTGGTGTGTTTAGTTTCGATGATGGTGGAACAATATTAACTGCTGATGGGTTTTCTCCACTTAGTGTGTCATGCCAGTAGAATTTGAGATGACTTGGTTTTTCCTCCTTGTTTATGCCTAATAGTAAGTTTTTGTCAATTGGACGAATAAACTCAAGAGTGTCATCATTTTGTGATGAAGTGATTGTGTTGCAAGAAAGGAGAAGGAAGAAGAAAAAAGTGAGAAAATGTTTGAAAGACATTGTTGATGGTATGTAGAGAATAATGATCAAGTGTTTGTGTTTGTGTTTATGTTTGTTTGTGTGGGTGAAGAGTTTGTTTATATAGGAACTTATGAAGACAAAAATGAAGACAAATGGATAACGTGGAAAAGTGCGGGTCAAAAGGACAAATATATTTGAGGAACTAATTTAATGACAATTTGACACATGAGACATTGACTTTTTTTTGTTGACAATTTTTTTACATTGATTTGATTTAAAGTTACACACACATTCGTAGTAACAAAATACCTTTTTTTTTTAATGGCAAAGATATTATTATAACATACTCCATACAAAACGTACAAGAGTATCATATTAGTACAGACAAGCAAGCAAAACAAACAGTCCAAAAACAAAAAAAAAATACAATGGGACACAAAATACAACCAAAAACAACAAACTACACACCACACCTAACACAATACAAACCGAGGTCGCCCCAAACAAAATAGTTGTATGAAAAGATGTTAACACAATTTTTATTGAATAAAAAAAGTAAGGATGAGAGTAACTTTTCAATAAATGTTTGTATTTTTTTCCTTATATTTTGAGACAAAATAAATCAATTTTGTCTAACCCAGAGAATGTGGTTGAGCGGTTGGAGCTCATCCTCCCATAACCAAAGATCGAGGGTTCAATCATCACCTTGAATATGAAACAATTTTAAATCTCTGAGCCGTTATTCCACTGTTTGAGGTACTTCTAATTTAGCGAGGAATTAATTACCGTGTTCGGCGGTGGATAACTGCATTCGGCAGTAAATACCACAGTCTCAAGAAAAAAATAAAATTTAACTGTTATATTACGGTACAGAAGGAGTACAATATCACACAATATCAAAGCGTACAAATTACTACTCCTATAATGCAATTCTACGGAACGTGGGTTTAATTAATAAATGGATCGATCTTGTAATTCATTCAAAAGTCAAACGACTTGCTCTAAGAAAATCTTTAACCTCAAAAAATTGGACATAATAAATAAAATTTTGAATTCTTTTTTAATTGAGTTTTAAATATATAATACGACAAAATATTAATATATGTTTATTTAGTATATTTAGTTAAGATTTTATTTTGAACCGCAAAATTTTATTAAAGGCATAGAGTATATATTTAGTTAAGATGAATGTCTCATTTTTTAAGAGATTAAGATTTTTTTCTGTTCAATATCTAAGAGATTAAGATTTAAGTTCAAATCTCATGATAGTTAACAAAATTTACTTTGGTGTAAAAAAAAAAACAAAATTTACTTTATCTTTTTAAGAATAATATATTTTTTATTTTAATTTCAATATAAACTGTGTTTTAAATTTTTAAATTTATTGGGACAACTCTACATAAAATACGTAAATAATATAATAAATAGTTGTTGAAAAAAAAAGTTGTTGAAAAATAGTATAAATATATATTAGATCAGATAACATGACACATATAATTTAAGGGAGTTTCTATGGTACATTTGAATAATTCAAATGTACCGGTACATGAGGTCATAAAATCGATAATTAACGATTATTTTTTAAAATTAAAACAACTACTAGTTGATTATTGTATTTTAGAAATAATAATAGCACACAAAAATATATAATTTCATTGTTTATAATGATTACACTAATATTTTTAACATTTTTCTATAAAATAATTGAATATTGACTATTATGAAGAATAAAAATTTAAAAAATATCAAAATTTATATTTTTGACAATTTTGATTAATTGTATTTGATTATTATAATGTTTTTAATGATAAGAAAATTATTTCTTTTGAAAAAATATTCATTTTATTTATTAATTAGGTACTTCATGTACCGGTACATTAGAAATCATCTAATGTACCATAGAATTTCCCAAAATTTAAATTCGATAGATAAACCACACTAAAAATCTAAGAAAAATTTATCATTTTTTGAATTTTATAACGTTTGAGGAACTAATTTATGTATTTACAATGAAACTTGATTTAAAATAATGTATATATAGACACACACATGCACACACGTAACAAAATCCTAAAAGTACTCATCACGTATAGCATATATAAATTATATAACTGCAATTGCAATTCTACCAAACGTGGGTTTAATTAATAAAGGGGTCTTCCCTTTTATTTAAAATAAATCAATTAATTGTACCCAAAAAAAAGGAGACTTAGTCCAAAAAAATAAAATAATAAGTATTTAAGTTTTAGTCTCGTCAATTCAAAAAAAGTTTGAGTCTCATGTTATGGTCAACGTAACTAGCATGATATTATATTGTGCATCATGCACAAATCGTTGATTTCACTATAACAAATACGAAATTTGTAAAATCGATCGTTGGATTGAAATTTTATATTATATTATATAGATTATTTATTCAAAATTTTAAAACAATTAAAATCATTTGATATTTTTTTTTGAAGAAGTTAAATTAAGCCACCTAAATTAACATCGAAGAGAATCGAACCTGAAAACTAAATCATTTGTAAAATTTATATTCGATATAGTAAAATCAAAGACTTGTTGTGCATGGTGCACAATATAATACACTTGTACATAAAAAGTAAGTCTTTTTTTTTTTTTTTACGCACAAAAGTCTTTTTTATAGGGTATAAATGTATATACTAATACACCCCAAAAAAATGTATATACATTTTATGTACATAATTATTTTTTTGAATACTTTTCTACTGTAAAAGAAAATGGAAAGAGTAAATTTTGGTAAGATTATTCTCGCGTCCCTTAAAACTTAAAGTTTTTAATTAGTTATTGTATATTTATAAATTATAATTAAATTATTTATGTTATAAAACACTAATTTTAGAAAGGATGACATAGTTATAACATATGTTTGATTCCAAATTCTGACATGGTTAGAATTTGTTTTAAAAATGTAAAATTGTTTTTAACATTTTAAATTTTTTTTCTTGACCAAAAAAAAAGACATTTTACTTTATTTTTTATTATATAATTGATTTTACTTTTAAAATTGATTATGTATGATGGACACCATGATTCTCACATAATCATATTAAACATGCAGTATGCACTAAGTAATGTTTAGCTGAGATGATGTTTCACATTTTACAAGATCAACATTGGTAATATCATGACTAAGTAATGGTTTTTCTGTATTTCACATAGCACATGTTGTACTCCTTCCGTCTCAAAATGTAAGCAAAAGTGAGTCAAAGAAATTTGGTTCAAAATTTGAACTAAATACATTCACTTTTATTGACCAACTTTTGTTTATATTTTGGGACGGAGGGAGTAATTCATTCTAGTACGTAGCTTTCGAAACCACGTTCCATCATCAACTATGGCATAGTGATAAAATGAGGTTATGGCCGGCGGTTATGGTGGATTGAGTTATAAGGTAAGAGGAGAATGTCCTCTCTAATGTTGCTTTGAATCGCTATGGATATTAAAGTTGGGCAATAAAAATTATAGAGGCAGAAGATTAGATTGCAGCTTAAAAATTCTCTTAATCACTTCATTAATATATTGCCTCTTAATCCCTTATTTTTTTTTAAAAATTAAACGTTAGTAACGATCACTAATTTCAATCAGATAATATATATAAATAAACAAAATAATTTTTTCTTCTCAACTCAATTTCTCTACACAAAGAGTGAAGAATCAAATCATTATTACTCCTACATGCCGAGCTTGATAACACTTAATTGTGACTTAAGTTGAAGGCATTAAGGTGATGGAAAAATATAAATATCTCCTCTGTGGAGGGTATACAATATGGACTTAAAGCACCCCTTCAACCAAAAAACTCAAATCATTGCTCCTCTTCTCTTGTCTTTATCCTTCCTTAAGAGTAAAACTAGAGTCTAGAGCTAGGGTTTTGTACACATATAGAAGGTTATATACAGGGCCGGCCCATAAGCTGTGCGGGCTGTGCTACAGTTTTGGGCCTCCAAAATATGGGGGACTCAATTTTTTTTTTGTCTGAACCTACTATTGTATTTCAATTATATCATCGTGTGGATGATCACTGAACTGCCCCCTCGTGCTCTAACATATTCATATTTTATTTTATTACAACCTATAATATTAGCGTAAATTTTAGTGTTATGGGACCCACAAAATAACACAAAGCAATTACCTTGTGAAGTAATGGTTGCACCATGCTGCAATCTATAACCTATAAAATTCGCGGATGAAAACCTCAGATGATAAGGGACTAAAACCCTAAATTGTACAACAGTGTTTAGAACAAGAATAAAAATCAAATTGCTACTAAACCAAATTTGGGGAAATGAAACTAGGTTTTATTGCCAAAATGGAAACTAGGTTATTGATAACAGGGCAAAATGAATTCGATGAAAGCAAACATTAAAATTATGAATTGAAACACTAAATCTAATTAAATCTAAAACCAAACAAATGACGGAGATATAGCTCAGGTTTGCAACGAAGAAGAAAGTAACAAACCTCAAGCTCGCAACAGAGAATAAGAAACAAACCTCCAGTTGACGACGAAGAAAGCACACAAAGAAAGCTACATGTAGAAGGATTTTGCGACAGAAATTGTTCAATTAACGACGATGAAGACGCGAGGAGGAAATGGCGGTGCCGGCGGCTTGGAGAAATTTAATCGTGGAGAAATTTGATTTTTAGAGTTGTAGAGAGGTAACCTTTTAAAATTAAATAAGTATGTTTTTGGTTTTGTCATAAATATAAAAAAAAATGAGTATTATTTTGGTTTTGTCATAAATATAAAGTTTATTCCTGGATTAGTCATGATTTTTAAATTAAAAAATAAATTAAATGTTACCTATAAAATTTTCTGAAATAATAAAATGTGCAGGAAATTGTGGTGCCAATATCCGCAGGAAAATAAAATCAAAAAAACAATCTGCTGGAAAATCTTTAAGAATACCTGCGGAATTTTCTATAATAACAGAATCCGCAGGAAATTGATTTGAGTACTAAATTTTGTAGGAAAGTCCTTGGAAATATACCTTCGGATTTATACCAGATCTGCAGGAAATGAGTTTTAAGTGCAAAATCCGAAGAAAGTCCTTGAAAATTCTTGCGAATTTGTTTTTGCAGAAAAATCCGTAGAAAAAATACAAATTTCTGATAATAGCACTAATTTTGTTAAAACTTCAAATTATAACTTTTACATAATCAAATAATCTTACAATGTCACCTCGAACAAAATGTTACAATGAAAACAATTGAGTACAATTACAAATTTATTAAATACATATCCACAGTAAGTACAAATCCATCAACCAAACAATCATAAATAGGCTAAGTCTAATTAATGGTCAAATCTTATGCGGTACACAAATTGTTAATAATATTTTAATGAATATAAATTTTATAAAATATATTGTTCGATTGAAAATTTTATATCACATAAATTATTCATACAATTTTTTAAAAATTGAAAATTCTTTGACATGTTATTGAGACTCGTCAATATATATTAACAATTTATAAATTTTTATTTAACACTGTTAATCTTAATAGATCCCAATAACATATTAAATAATTTTCAACTATTTTAAAATTTTACATAAATAATCTATATAATATAAATTTTCAATTCAATAATAAATTTGATAAAATTTTATCAAATTTATATTTATTACTAATATAATTGACGATTAATGCACATGAAAGACTTATTACCCCTTAAACAAAGCCTCATTAATAAAAACTTAAACAAACACAAATCCTAAAATAAACATGAACAACAATCGACAATCAATAGTGAAAAACATAAACATTATACTCAGCAACAGCATCTTTAGTTTTGGCATTACCCCAAATAGTATTGGTTTTAGCATAGCCTCTAGCAAATCTGAAAAGTCCACTACCACCAATTACAGGCAACTCTCTAACCTTATCAAAAATAGGATTCCTTCCCAAGATAGTAAGACTACTTCCATTATACTTTCCTTCAGTGAAAGCCAAATTCATAGCCACAAGAAAATCAAACTCATCTTTACCAGCAGATGCATAAAACCCTTGACCTTTTCCTACAAGTTTAGAACTCAATTTTAGTCCTAAAGTTAAAGGGTTATCAAACATGTTGACCAAACCAAAACTAGTTGTTGAGTTTAGTTTCGATGGTGATGGGATAATATTAATTGATGATGGGTTTTTTCCACTTAGTGTGTCATGCCAGTAGAATTTGAGATGACTTAGTTTTTCCTTCTTGTTTATGCCTAATAAGTTTCTGTTTATAGGACGAATAAATTCAAGAGTGTCATCATTATCATTTTGTGATGCTGATGATGAAGTGATTGTGTTGCAAGAGAGGAGAAGGAAGAAGAAAAGAGTGAGGAAATATTGGGAAGACATTGTTGAAGAGATGGTGATTGGTGAATATGAAGAAAAATGGTGATTGTTGAGGTGAAGTGTTTGTTTATAAGAAGAAAAATGGAGAACGTGGAAAAGTGCTGGACAAAAGGACAAATATATTTTTCTATTTCATACCTAAAGGCTCAAAAGTCAACTTGTTCTAAAAAATAAATTTAACCTTCAAAATTTTGAACATAAATAAAATTTGAATTCTTTTTGATTGAGTTTTAAATAATAATACGACAAAATATTAATATATGTTTATTTAGTATATATTTAGTTAAGAAGAATGTCTCATTTTCTAAGAGATTAAGATTTTTTTTGTTCAATATATAAGAGATTAAGATTTAAGTTGAAATCTCATAGTTAACAAAAAAAAATTTATTTGTTTTAAGATTAATATTTTTTTTAATTTCACTATAAACTTTGTTTTAAGTCTCTAAATTTCTTGGGATGACTCTACTTAAAATTAAAATATGTAGATAATTGAATAAATAGTGTTGTTGAAAAATAATATATACATATATAATTGTTCAGACAACATGACACATGCATGTCTCTTTAATATCTTATTAATTTAATCAAAAAATTTAAATTCAATAGATTTTAAACCACACTAAAATTCTAATTTTTTTTAATCTCATAATATTTTATGAACTAATTTGTGTATTTACATTAAAACTTGATTAAAAAAAAACTTGATTTAAAAATATATACACACACACGTAACAAAATGCTAAAAGTATTTATCACGTAAAGCATACAAATTATATCATATTGCAATTCTACTAGACTTGGGTTTAATTAATAAAGAGGTCTTAGTTCAAAAAAAAAATAAAACAATTCTTTTAATTAGTTTGAGTCTCATGTTAATAAAACAGTATTATACTAAAAGTTTGAGTCTCATGTTAATGTATCTTTAAAGTCTCATGCATGTTCGTTTAATATTTTATTCAAAAAAAAAAGTCTCATGCATGTTCGAAAGTCTTTTTCTACAGGGTATATAAACGTATATATCTTTTGGGTGTTTCTACGGTACACTTGAATAATTCAAGTGTACCGGTACATGAAGTCATAAATTAATATATTAACGGTTATTTTTATGAATTAAAAACATTATTAATTAATTATTGTATTTTAGATATAATAATAGCACAAGAAAAAAAAATTCATCGTTTATAATGATTACCCTAATATTTTAACATTTTTTCAATAAAAAATTGATTAATGACTATTATGAAGAATAAAAATTCAAAAAATATGAAAATTTATATTTTTGACAATTTTGATTAATGATATTTGATTATTATAATGCTTTTAATGATAGAAAAATAATTTCTCTTAAAAAAATATTCATTTGATTTATTAATGTGATACTCATGTACCGGTACATTAGAAATTGTCTAATGTACCATAGAACTTGCCATATCTTTTATGTATATTTAATTATTTTTTTGAAATACTTTCTCTTATATAAAGAAAAGGGAAATAAAGAATAAATTTCAAAAGATGGATGATGCACCATGCTTTCAAAAGATGTATAAAAGTTAAAAATGTTACTTTTATCTTAACTACTTTAGAAATTACACATATAATTGTTTGTGTTATGCTAATACCGTACGTATTAAAATTCAACTCTACCGATAAACTCATTTTTGACAAAATGTAAACTCATAAGAGCAATTTCTATGAATATAATTTAAGTAACTCACTTTATCTTAACTTATCTCTCATTTAGTGGATTCTAATGTGCCGCATCACATTTATTCAACTCATAATATTTACTCCAATGGTGCTAATTTAATCAATAGCTTAATTTAATTTATTCTATTATATTGCTGGTTGATTGCAAGCATAATTCATTCTATATTTGTTTTTTATTCATTCTATATTTGTTTGGAATGATAGTATATATACTAACATTATTTTATGGAGCTCATTTTTTTTGTCAAAAGAACCGTGGCTAGAATTTCATTCCCAAAAGTAAATAAGTGAACGTAAAGTCGGTCCTTGAACATACATGTAATATGTCCTTAGCAAAATAAAATGAATAAAGTCTCTATTTATAGTAGGGGTGATCGCGATGCGGTTTGGTTTTGACCAAAAATGCCAGCCGAACCGCTAGATAAAAATACACGCGGTTCGGTTTGGTTCGATTCGTTTTTAAAAAATCATCCAAACTAAACCAAATCAATGCGGCTCGGTGGGTTTCAATCGCCGCGGTTTATAATATAACATTGTAGTACCGAACAATTTTAAACATAATAAAAGAAAAACTTAAAGTTCCAAAATAACATTACAAAACTAATAAAAATTATTTATACAAAATAACATTACAATACCATAGAATTAAAAGTATATATCAAAAAAATTAAAAGAAGTGAATGAAGAAATTTGTTGGGCTGCATGGTAATTACTAATTGGGCTAGTATAGTAATATTGCAGAGTATAAAATAAACTTAAAGTAAAATCTGCGGTTCGGTTTGGTTTCAGAAATGAAAACCGCCAACTAAACCGCGCAGTTAGGCAGAAAAATCATCCGAATTCATCCAAACCAAATATGGTTTTTATGATTTTCGGTTAGGATTGGTTCGGTTTGTGGTTTTACTTTTGGATTGGTTTAATTTTGATCACCCCTAATTTATAGAGAAATTTATTTACGAATTTTGGTGAAAAAATAAAAAAATGAAATAATTGAGTTCAAAGTATTGATAGAATCAAAATTCTGGAAACCAATCAGGAAGTACCATGCGTAACTCCATTATCTCTCTCCGCGTCCTCTGACGCCTTCACGCGTCCTATCAGGCCATGTGATGCACGCGCCTGAGAGAGGAAATGGCAAACGGACACGCGTCCCCTCAGGCCAGGCATTCAACCAATTAAAGCTTTCATCTTCTCTTTGATACACATCATTTCATCTTTACCAATCAACCACCACTACACTACCTATAAAAAGTCCCAATACTCTAAAATTGATCAAGTATCGTATCAGATACCATATCTGATACCGATATGCGTCACATACTTCCCGATACTTCTTTATACATATCGGAGAAGTATCCAATGATTAAATTTTATTTTTTAAATAAAAAAGCCGACATTTCTATGATACTTGTCAGATACTTCCCGATACGTATGAGAGAAGTATCCAATGTTTATATTTTATCCATTCTTTGAAAAGAAATAAAATAGATTCAAAAGGTCAAATATTTGGTTAATGTACATACAAATTTTCCACTTTTGTCAAAGAAAAATGAAGAATATATGAAACAGGCGATAAAATTATAGGACATTAGTGGAGATGCGGATGATTCACTTTTTGAATAGTATTTAGGATATATTTTCCTTGATTTGATAATTTTAATAATGTGAATGTTTCTTTATTATCAATTTTAGTTATGTTTATATATTTTATATTTATATATTTAATTTTTTATCGAAGTATCCTAGTCATATCGTCGTATCTTAAATTTTAAAATTTTCTCGTATCGCCGTATTTATATTATATCCATATCGTATCAAGTATTTAAACTTCGTAATACATTACTATCATAATTTTCAACCCGCATTTCAACATCCCTTTGCTGATGGTCTTATAAGGACTTTTACACATGGATTTTTTATAAACATTTAAAAAATTTGGATATATCAAAAATCTCGAAAAACACAATTTGCCACAATTAAATTGTGGCTAACTAATTTTAAAATCAACAGATCCAAAGTCTATAATCCCAAAAAAAGTATCAAATAAAATTATAAAATCTAGATACGTTGTAAAGGTGTATTTTCGAGTTTGTAGGGGGTTAAATTAAATGTGTGGGCTGCAAAAAGAAACATTATATGGAACATAGCATTGGCCAAATCAAAATATAGGAAGTTTGGGCTTGCCCCCCATTTCATCTTATCTTATAGATGACCAAAAAGTTCTAGTCCCAAAAAAATTAAAATTTTCAATACTTTGCCAACATATCATATCATATGCATGACGTAATAAACCACCTCTTGTCTTTGTCTATAGGCAAAACTAAGGTCTAAGCTTCACAACAAAGTTGTCACTGCTCACTACCCATAGTGCTGTACCATTATGAACTTTCATTTCTTGTCTTGATAACCATAATTACTAATGAGCAAAAAGAACACAAATATATATATATATATATATATATATATATATATATATATATATATATAGCACGTTCGACCTCTACAACCGTATTCGGGAGGGTATGAAACTACTTAATGTCATAACTGACACCCAAACTAGATTAAATTACTTGTAAAAATTAAAAAAAAAAAAGAAGCCAAAGAGTATTGAAGTTAACTTGTCTCTGAACGTTTGAAGTTAACTTGTAGCTCTGACATGCATAAAAAATGAGTTACTATGAGTTATTTATGTTAGAGTACGATGGACAGTTCCAGGGATCATCTACACAATGATCAAGAGTATTGTTACAAGTGAGTTACGTTGGACACCACACTATTATCCAAAACCTTAAGATAATGAGTTTATGGATCTTCTCACTTATAAATACTCAAATCTCTACATTTTGAACCAATATAAGACATTCCCACACTACTTACATTTATTTTTCTCAATAATTTTTACATTCAGAAGTAGTGAGGAATTAATTTCGTCCCTAGAGTAGGTAGTTAGTTTTAAAGTGGGATAATTCAAGTTATAGGGGCTTATAAAAAAAAAAATTATACTCAATCCCTCATCAACAATACTGTAGTCAATAATCTCAATGATACCATGATGGACATCAAACAAATAAAATTCAGAGTTTTTGATTGATCGATCTATAATTTGAGACATGTAAAAGCCAACACAAACACAAATCACAACAACAACAACAACAACAATTTACAATCAATAATGAAAAACATAAACATTATACTCAACAACAGCATCACCAGATTTGAAATCATACGAATAAGTATTAGCTTGAGCATAGCCTCTAGCAAATCTAAAAAGTCCACTACCACCAATAACAGGCATCTCCCTAACCTTATTAAGAACAGGATTTCTTCCCAAAATAGTAAGACTACTTCCATTATACTTTCCTTCAATGAAAGCCAAATTCATAGCCATAAGCAAACCAAGATCATCCTGTGAAGCAGATGCATAGAAACCTTGAGCTTTTCCAACAAGTTTAGAACTCAATTCTACTCCTAAAGTTAAAGGGTTGTCCATCATGTTGACAAAACCAAAACCAGTTGTTGTGTTTAGTTTCGATGATGGTGGAATAATATTAACTGATGATGGATTTTTTCCACTCCCTATGTCATGCCAATAGAATTTGAAATGACTTAGTTTTTCCTTCTTGTTTATGCCTAATAAGTTTCTGTCAATTGGACGAATAAATTCAAGAGTGTCACCATTTTGTGATGATGAAGTGACGACTGTGTTGCAAGAGAGGAGAAGGAAGAAGAAAAAAGTGAGGACATGTTGAGAAGGCATTGTTGTGATTGATGCTAAGTACTAACTGTGAGAAAGTAAAGTAGTGGAGAGAGGAGGATAATGAAAGGGTGTATGTAAATGAATTGAAGTGGGGTTCTATATATAAATTTTAGAATTTTCAGTATATATAAATTTGAGGTTAATGAAATTGATTAGACTATAATGAATTTTACACTAAATATATTTATTAAACAACTTTTTTTTTTTATTATTACAAAGAGGATTTACCGTGCGGAGACAGAGAAAACTATAATTGAATAGCACATGGGACAAATATTCCTAACATATCAGCCGCTAAAATGAAGAGCATCTGCATTCCGCACACTTATTAGATTCACGATAAGAATGTTGCACGACAACCTCCAAATCCATATGAATAATTAAAGTATTTTTTAACATAATTAACCACTTTTTTAGACATAGTCATTAATCATTTATTTGTATTAATCACTTAGATTTTAGTCACAAAAGATGTCAAATTATTTATTTTGACAGAATATTTGAGAACCTTGAACAAACATCAAAATGATCACTTGTCACATGATAAAACCAAAATATCAACATTATAGAACATCGAAAACTAAATAAAAAATCAATTCTGCAAAAGTGCACCGAATGCTCAACTCTGCAAATTCTGCATTTACATGTTTAAGGCCCTTTCTTCAAAGCAAAGAAACAATTATGGTTTTGTTTGTATGGTCCTGCACCTTGCAGACAAAGCTTGGAACTTTTTTATATCATGTGGTATGCTCTGCGCACTTTATTACACCAAAAGAAGTTGATTGATAAGTGTGGTCTGGAGTTCTGTTCTGGTACGCCTAAAATGTGTCATATCGCTTGAAAATCAAGACTAAGAGTTTATATACAACACTCTCACTCTTCAATCTAATAAGATGTCTTTTACAAAGAACAAAACCGTCAGGGCTCAGTGCGGATTGTGTTAGAGTGTTGCTTGATGGCCTATTTCTGTTTTTATCAATGCGGTTTTGTAATCTTGACTGGGATTTTTCAGGCGTGTCGGAGTATGTTGTTGGTTGGTAGTACATGTTTTTGCCATCAGGTAGTGTTCTCATTGCTTAGAAGTGGAGTTATAGAGTTGGTATTGTCTTGAAGGTTTTAATTGGAGCATAGAGTGGACCTGCATAATTTTGCAGCAGGTGTGAGTAGAAGAAGAGCTTGCATATTTATTCTTGTGTTAATGTTGTGTCAATGTCACATTAAACACAAAACACGCCTTT